>CP106732.1:17117450-17717450 GCA_025506655.1 Gossypium rotundifolium
ATCAACGCGCTTATCAAAACCGGGTCCAACTTGAACCCCCGGCCTATCGTGGCCACGTGCCAAAAACCCGCTTCCCGCAAGTAATTCTCGATCAATGGTGATGGGGGACCAGGCATGTTGCGAATATAACATTGCAACACCCGATCTACAGACTGTTTAAAAAATAATAAAATTCAAAATTAATGAAAAATTGCATAATTCAAAAAATTTAATAATATTGAAAAATTAAAATTCAAACTTACCATTCTCAATTGCTGGACGCCAATGTGAGTGCTGTCTAGGCGATGTAAATCTCCGGCCATTGTACTCCGATAAAGATTTTTTTAATTTTCCCAAAAATAAATATATTAAAAAATTATAAAGGGCTTTTTAAGTAAATGGTAGAAGACTATTTGAAATTTAAGAGTAAATTTCAAGGGCTTTGAGAGAAACTTGAGAGAAAATTGAGAGCAAATTGAGAGAAAATTGAGAGAAAAATGAGAAAGGATTGAAGTGTGAAAAAATGAAGGGTTGGGGGTATTTATAGTTTTTTTTTTCCGTTGGTTTTTTTGACCGTTGGGGTCCAACGGTCACTTTTTTTTTGATTCTTGACCTAAAAGCGGCGTCACGTAGGGGCGCTTTAGGTTACGTCAACAAAAGCGGCGTCCACGGTAGCTTTATGTAACGTGGCCTAAAGCGCTCTACGTGACGCCGCTTTAAGTTGATTTCAAAAGCGCTACCGACGTGGACGCGCTTTTTGGGAAATTGCTCTTCCGTCAATATTTTTGAAACCCGTCCTTTCCGTAATTTTATATTTTTTGGTATTTTGGGATATTTGCCGAGAAAGACGCTTGATTTTCAAATCATATAAATAATATGTTTTTAACGTTTTCTTTAGGAATTAATTATTTGTTCTTGATGTCGGTGATCATCGTAAATAAATTATTTTACCAATTAATCTTTCATTCTATAAATTCCATTTTTTTGTTGTATTTTTTTAATTTTAATCTCATCATTATAATTTCTTATCATCTATGATCTTTTTATATAATCCTTAGAGTTATTCATAGTCCATTTCAACCCTTAAATAAGAGGATAATTCGATTTAACACACTTAAACTCATATTTTCTCGCATTAGCAATAATATTGATACCAATCTAACTAAGACTCAATCAACTTTTTATTATATATATTTTACAATAACGTTTCATTTTCAGATTATAAAATGACGAGTGACTTTAGAACGCTAAAAATTATTTAGAAACAATCTTAGGTGGCATCTTTAAAATTATGATAAGTGGATAATGTCTTTATTTGATATGAGATGAACATGGTAGGTGGCTTTGGAGGATTGGGAGAAATATTGAAAGATGCAGTATTGAATAAGTTGAACTTTGGGTTATTTATGATGGCCTTCAACTTGCATGAAATTTTAACCGAGGGAGATCTTTTTTAGATTGATTACGCTCAAGCTATTACAAGTATTCATGGGAGTTTTAAAGGACCAGCAAATAGAGATTTGATATTACATATCTAAGAACAATGCAAATGTGATTGGCAAGTGGTCATTAAGCAGATTTCAAGAGAAGCGAACTTTGCCCCCCATATCCTAATTGATATAATGAAAGAGTTTTCGTTTAGGCCCCGTGTATTTCATGTTGCCCCTATTAGAGTTGCTGATCAAATCCAATTAAATAATACTTGTATGCTATCTCTGTTGATTGTAATTTACTCTATTTTTCCTATAAAACAAAAAACATTTTAATTTTTAAACAAAAATAATATAAATTTAATTTTAAAAAAATTAAAATATTTTAATATATTTTAATTGATACATACAATTTAGAGGTGTACATGGGGTCAGACACGCCATTCAAACCCAAGGCCCCTTAGAAATATGGGAGGTTTGGGCAAAATATAGGCGAAAAATAGGCTTGGGTAAAAACGAGGCCGTTTAAAAAGCGGGCAGACCTCGAGCATGATTTTTTGGCCGGGCCCGGCCCGACCGAAATATTTTAGTATTATTTTTATTTTTTATTAATAAAATTTTAACTTTAGTATTTTTTGGATTGTTGGTGATGCTTTTTTCTGCTGTTTTTATGCTTTTTTTGCCATGCTTTTGGTGTAAATTCTTTGTTAGTTGTTGTTAATTCATCGTTAATTGTCTTAGTTAGTTCTTTGTTTGTTCTTTGTTTGATGCTATTTGATGCGGTTTTGTGGTGTTTTAAATGTTTTGATCTTTGTTTTATGATATTTTATTGTTTTGTTGTTGTATTTAATATTATTTCGATATTGTAGAACTTTTATTTTATTATTAATTTGGTTATTATTTTAGTTCAAATATGTTGTTTTAATTTTAGTATAATTACTTCTTCGTTTCTATTGTCATTTTTAATATTATTTCGATATGATTTTGAGATCTTATAATATATTGATTAAATATCAAGACTTAAAAAATTATTTACTACTTTTTATATATTAATCATTAATATTTAAGTTGAAGGCTCAGATCTCAAGTTTTCAAGTGACTAACATGTGTTTTAAGTTACTTGCGAAAGTTGAAATGTCACTTGATTTTGTTACCAAATTAGGAACGTGTGTTTATTTTATTCCATATTTAATTTTTTAAAATTAAAATTTTGAGAACATGAAAAAATTATTAATAAATTAAGCTAAACAAATTAAGCATCTATTTTAAGTAAAGTAAAAAATTAAATGGTAGAATAGTATCATTATGAGATTCAAAGTAGAAAATAAACATCTATTTTTTAAATGTATTTGATTCATTATTTTTATTTTTATTTAATAAAATAAAAAAATAATACGGGCCGGGCCGGGCCGGGCTCGGGTTTACCCATTTCATGTTGGGCCGGGCTTGGACAATTTTTTAGGCCATATTTCGGCCGGGCCGGGGCCGGGCATATAAAACGGGCCTAGATTTTTAGTTGGGCCTGGCCGAGCCCGCCCGGCCCGGCTCATGTACACCTCTACATACAATTAGTCAATGCATCACAAAGGTAAGAAAACTAATTTTATTATATATCTATAAGGTTATACATGTGGATCTTATCTGAAGTATCACACGTTAGTTGTGTCCAAACTCAATTATGAAATTATTAAAAAACTAATTATTTTAAAATTTACTTATAAAATTGCCAAAAATTTATTTTTTTACATAAATTTTAGAAAACATGAATATATATATATATATATATATAAGATTTTAAAATTAAATATAGAAAAAATAAAATTAATTTCACATAAATTCCCTTCCAGGGGTCTTGATCCTTTAGTCAAAACTTAAATGATAGAATTTCAATTTTAGCCCCACTCAAATATCAATAATTCATCATAATTCCTTTTAGCTTGTTTGTTAAATGAACTCCTCGTACAATAAAAATAGTTTCAGTTTGGGTACAAATTTTTTAACACAACTTAAAATATTTTTGAAAATTACATCTAGACCCTCCTCCATAATTGGGCTCTAATTTAACCTTTCTGCTTAGTTTTAGCTTTTCCTTAAATTATATCAACTGTCAGAGGCTTTTGTTTTGCGAATTTACGGTGGTTCTTTACTTGTTTGACCACTTAAAAAATGGCGAAATTATTATAGGGAAATGTGGTACAAAAAGATAACAAATAAATAGAATAAGATCAAGGGTGCCATCATTGCTAAAAATAAGAATAAATATCTCATTTTCATTTTCAATACTATTTATACAGAAACAAGAGATTGATAGATAAAGTCATATAATGGATGTAATTTATAAATTAAAAATAATAATCAATTTTATGTTTATAAAATATTAACAGTTGTTATGAGCGAGAATTGAATCTTATCTGCATGGTTAAGGGATAAAATGAATAACTACCACGTTACACTTCATGTGTTTTAAATTCCTTTTATATAAATTGAAATTGAATGCTTAAATTCGGGATAAATATTTTATGAGTTGTTGATATAATTGTTAAATTTTTCAAAATGGTCAAATTATGATCAAATTTTTTGAATATGCTCAAATAAAACATTTCTAATTATAGTATAACATGTTTCAATTTATGTTTTTTTTCTTTTTAAGTAATATGTAATAAAGTTATCATGTGTTCTATTCTAAACATGTCAATATTGTCATTAGGGAAATTCAGACAACTTATTATGTATTAATTTATAATTTCATTATTTTGAATGGAATAAACATATTTTTTATATTTTAAGGGTTAAAATGTAATTTTATTATATATTAATTTATAACTTCCTTATTTATAAGAAAATTAAATTGAAATGTTTCATTTTAAAAGTTAAAGTGTAATTTTATTATATATTAATTTATAATTTTTTTATTTATAAAAAAATTAAATTAAATTTTTTCATTTTTAGAAAGACCAAAACCCTGCCTATCCCTCTCAAATTTGCCCTTGATTGCTTTTCACCCAATTTCACACTACAAACTACAATGAATAGGTGAAAAGTTTTTATTTCAATTCCTTAAAACAATATTTAACCTTTATTAGTTTAATATAAAAGCTATAAGAGAAACTTTAGGATGAGTTTGAATAGACAGTGCATTTACTTACAGTTAATATAAAAATAATTATGATGATAAAATTAAATATTGTAATGTAAAATAAAAAGTAAACTAAATACATTTTACTGTCCATCCAAACTCACCCTTAACCTATAAACTAATTAAACTAAGTTTAAATTTTCAACCAACCAAAATAGTTATTAATTTAGTTTGTTGAATCTTAAAAGCCTAACTAGTGAGAGAATAAAAGTAATTATTGTCCTCAAAATATCTTCTACTTCCTTTTTCCTCTAAAAAGATGTTTGAATAGTGACAAAAAGATCCCCCTTATCATAGGGTACATACCCTAAAAAATCAATTGAAAAACCCTAAAAAAGTGTTTTTCTTGTTTTTTCAAGAGTTAGTATTTTATCACTGTTAATGCAAATAAGGTTTAGTACTTAATAAATGTATGTTTTAATTTATTTTATTTTTTAATAGAGCACATGACAGCTGTTCATAGTGCACCAAATATTTCTTTTATAATAAAAATTATTTTGTCAGTACACTAATAATTTATTTTTATTTTATAAACAGTTTTAAAAAATTGAAATGTATTTTTAATATTTTATTATATTTTTATAAGACACTTATCAATTTCTAATTTTATTTATGAAATCTAAAATTTCCCTCTATCATTTTTTTTATTTATTAAAGGAATGGTTGAATATCTTACTTGTTAATTGTGCATATCTCTAATGCAACTAAGACTTAGTTTGGATGGGCGGTGTGTTTACCTCCGGTGAGGTTCAAAATAGCGGTGGCGGTGAGATCGCCATCTTTAGAAGATGAAATTAGAAACAATGTGGAGTGTGTGTTTGGATTCAAACACAATTTATGTGATGAGGTGAAAATAAAAATGACTATTAAAGACATCATATTAGAATTGGTATATAATAGAAGTTCTAAATTATTTTACTTATATAAAATTATTAAAATATGTAAATTTATAAATTTATTTAATAAAATATTAAATGTATCTTCCAATATTTGATTATAAATATTTTAACTAATTATATAATCAATTTAAATTATTTATTAGATAAAATGAAAATTATTTTTAATTTTTTATAGTTAAATATTCTTTTATAACAAAGATAAATATTATTTTCCCAAATATCAAATCTTAACCAAAAAAAAAAAGTTCATATTGCATACATGAAATAACACTCTTCATAATCTTACAACATTAGTTTTAATCCTCATTGCGGTTCAATCATCAATAACACCAGAGACAGAATAGTTGCGTTTGATGACTCATGATCCTTAGATTTGTAGGAAAAGTGGAGAAAGCATCACTCTGGAATTTCAAAAACAATAACTACATATTCTGCATTAATGGCATCCAAGACATAAATAAAAACATGGCAGAAATACAAACATCCTGGCTCATTTGTTGTGCGTTGTGGTGTGGTTGAAAAGAAATGAGGTATCTGAACTCACAACAAATTTGAAACTTGGGGTGGGTACATTTTAGTGTTTAAATCAAACAGGACATTCGCTGGAATCATGAAGAACTACAAGGAAAAATAGAAATAGGAGAACTACAAGTAAACATGAGAACTACAAGTAAAAGCCACCTTAACATACTGCTCCTTTATAGACAAGGTTGAAGGCAAGACTTTTGCATCATGGATAAAGCCCTGCAAATTACTATCACCAGTAATAACAATTAATGCCCTCTTCCTAGAACCATTTGGCATGGAGTCATCATTTGACAGGACGAGAGATGCACTCTCCTACAATCTCCCCATTAATGTAAAGCGCACAAAATCGGAAGAAACCGACAAGAAAAGAAAACAGAAATGTTTACGATATGGTAACAACTAGGAAATAAAATTAGTATCCATCTATCAAGTATAGTTGAAAGTATACTTCAAATGAAACCTTAGCGAGAAAGCTACGTAATGTCTCCATTTGAAAAGAAGAAAACAAACAGAGTGATATGCAAATTGAGCATCATTGCCTCAAACAACATTTTCCCGCTCCTATCGATGTTAAATTTAACTTGTCTTTACCCCTTTTCTTTTTTCTCTTATGCCTTGAGAGATTGGTCATTGGTGATGTACACAATATAACCTCAAAGTTTCATACACAAACTTGCGTAATTCCTCTTTGCTCTCTTTTTCTTTTCGGTTCCTTCGTTTGGTGTTGCTCATTCTCAAATATTCTAAACAATCAACCACTTTTCAAACTAAAATGAATAGCTAACTTGTAGTTATATAGGGATGGATTCTCAAAAGAAAAGAAGGGGGATGATGGTGCTAATCGCCCTCAGATTTATAGAATTTACATAGAAATGCTTTTTGTCTAGCCCCAATTCATTCAGATTCAATGTCGGTCCAATAAAATGTTTTAAGTTACACACAAAATAGATAACAAATGTAAGAGCCTATTATCCATGAGATCATGTTTAGAAACCAAGGCAACTAAGGCACCAAATAAATACAAGTCCATTTAGTTCACTCATTCCCAAAACTATCTCAAACAATTCAAACATTATAGCAAGATGTTAAAGCAACATATGAAGCTACAAATCAAGATGCGACTCTCAAACCAATCATGTCCTTGTGTTAGTAATTCAATTGATTTTAAAGGCAAACCTCATATCCAACATGTATCCATTGTTTTGAGTGTGTTCAATCTCTGCGGACACTTTAGGAACTTCAAGGTAAATCGGTGTTCCTGTGACCAAGAGCTTCATTGAGTAGACAAGTCAATGGAAAAATCATCAATGTCTTTTCATTAAGAACAAGTAAAGGAGGATCATTGTTAGTCTCTCAGATATACCTATAAATGTAACACAAATCAAGTTATTAAAACAAATGAGAATTGAAAGCTCTAGTAAAGCTACATGATGATACAACTTTAAGGGAAAAAATCATCACGATAATGAAATTGAGATGATGAGTGTTGCTCTAATAGATAATGAAATAAATTTGAAGCAACAAAAGAAATTAAAACCACATTTGGATGCAAATTTTTCTTATTTCTTACAGTTATTGAAAATGGCGCTTCAAAAACTTTCACAAAACCATTAAAAGAAACACTAAATTAGACATGGGTATTTTCCTAACAACCAAACAACAAATTTTGAGTGAGGAAGAATACAAAAAGGCAAAAGGAGTGTTTTAGCCCCTTTAACAATTACCTTGAACAAAAACAATTTCTTTTAATAAAACTCACAAAAAAATGAGTGATGGGTAATTTCCTTAATCCAAAAAGGTTAAATTTTAAGAGAAAAAAGAAACTCAAATAAAAAAGGTGCAGTAGTTTCTAAACTGTTTAAGAATGGTGGAAGGAAAGGCATTAGAGTTGAAAATATAAACCCGAAACATAGTATAAAACCCTTTTCTTCATCAACTTGGTTTCCATTTTGAAATCCTTCAACAAAATGTAATCATCTTCTCCTATTATCCGATTATTCCCACCCATGACTTTCACCCTTTTGCTTCAACAAAAGAAGAATGTAAAACGAACCCAAAACCGAAAACCCGGAAATTTTTATGAGTCACTTCAAAAGCCAATGATTTGGGTTAAATAGAAACTAAAGAATTTGAATTGAAAATAAAGATGAAAAATAGAAGATGTAGGAGGAAAGTACGAATGGAGAAGAAGGAAGAACGGCGCAATTAAGCTACAAATTCCATGGAGATGTTCAAAAAGGGGTATTTTTGTCTGTGAAAAATATCTACTGCCCCAATTGCCTTCATCAATATTTCTTTGAATTTCCGGTGCGTTTCAAAGACACCAAATGAGTTTGAAATCAATTTTCTTTGACTTTGAAATTTGAACCAACAAAGAAGGCAATGAGATTGGTAGCCTAATCTCACCACTTTGAGAAAAACGGGCATCCAAAGGAGCCCTAAGTCATGAAGCTATGCTTAGATTTTGAGGAAAACATTACCTTTAAGCAATAATGGGTGTGTGTATATATATTAGAAATTAAAGTGGATTAAATCATATAATTATGATTTATCAGTATCAAAGTGGAAAAATCTTATAAAGTTGGTTTTGTAACTTTGGGTATATGATTATATTAATGCTTTTGGATCATATATACACACTAGATCTACAGTTTGCTTTAGTTTTTCTTTTCATTCAATCACTTTTTCTTACTCCTTTTATTGTTTTTAAACTATAGCTTTGACTAAAGGCAAAGTCTTAAATATTTTTTAAAGGTAGTAGAAATTAAATTATAATTTTATGATTAAAATTATAATTTTAATTCTTTTACAAATTTTTACATTTTTATAATTTTTAAAAATTAAATTAAATTTTTAATTATTTTAAAGAGAAACAAAGTACAATATTATAATTATTAATTTAAAATTTTAAAAAGCATTTACGAGAGAGCTGGCTTTGTCTATGCAAACATAGGATTTTTCTTAGCAAAATAAAATGAAAATTTTATTTAAAAAAGAAAAGCTTTAGGCAGTCAATAAAACCCAAATTTCTACTGCTACGTGTGAATATCTAACTATGCATGTATGTAGTAGTCATTATATTTTAAACTTTCAATATTCGATGGTTACGTTGAATAATATTTTTAGGATTAAAATGTAATTTTATTATTATATTAATTTAAATTTTGAAGAAATTATATATCCAATTTTATTTTTTTTGGTGGTCAAAATTATTAATTACATGCCTTTGTCTATACCCTTACATTAGATCTTGACTAAATATAGAGCCAGTCGGCAAACAAAGCTCTCCCAATTCCATTTCCTTCATCTATAGGACCCTTAACCACCGTAATATGAATATGATGACGCAAATGTAATTCTATATATGTAATTCATCAAATACTCGAAACTTTAAAATCTAAAAAATCTTCAACAATTATATTTATTTGGGTTTATAACTCCTCAACCATAACATCTATATATAATTAATATTATGTACAATATTTACGTTTTCTCATGAGTTTGTAAACGGTATCTCAATTAATCAATATGTTTCTTAATTTTTTTGAGCTCTCCTCAAAGTACATGAAACAAAATCTTACTACGGGATAATATTTTCATTAAGGGTTGAGTCTCTTTCCTCAACTAGATTAATGCTTTGTATTATAATATAATAATATTAATAAGAGTAAAACTAGATTATTTGAATTAGATCGGATCGGTTAAATTAAAAATCAATTAAAATATTAATCTGGAGAGGGATATTAAATTGATACAGGTTGGTTGAAGCAAACAAAATTTTTAATATGTATATATATTTAATATTAATTTTATAAATTTTTAGTGATTCCTTTAAAAATAATTTAACTAATAAATTAATAATTTAACTAATTCAATTACTGATACAATATTAAAAACTTTCTATTAAAATAAAATATAAAACTTGAGCACTCAAATTATTTTAAGGATTGTCAATATTCTAATAAAAAGGACAATAATTTGTGATGGTTAGATGCAGTCAACTAAGTGGATGAGATTCAGGTGAGGGGGGGGTGGTAAAGAAACAGTGAGTATAGTATAGGTGTAGGTGTTTGCTATATTCCCATAGATCAAAAAGTGATGAACATTGAACACAGCTTCAGCTTTTTGAAACAAGCTTTTGTCACTTCTACTTTTGTGTTTTTGCTTTTCGACTCTGTTAAATCGCAGTTTTACATTACTGACACTAGAATCAGTTTTCAGCTCACCCTTTTCTATCTTCTTCTATACATATCTAAAGTTTACTTCTTTATATCCTTTTATCCTTTTTGGGATAAAAACCCAACCCAAAAATTTTGAAGATTCTTATAATTTTAAAATCGTTTTAAGTTAATCAAAATTCGAATAAATAAGGACAAGTTAATATGTTCGGTTGTTGAAACTAAACTTGGATTGAGAAGTGGTTAATATATTAGTTTAGAGTAAGAGAATGAATTGATAGGTTCATGGATTAAGAAAATAATTAATTGACTTGATGATTGAATTTAAATTTATAAATTTTTAATTTATATAAATTTTTAATAATTTATTTAATTGAAACTAAGCGAGTGACTAGATTGATTGGACCAATCATATCAAGAACCAATAGCTTGACTAATTTAATTATCGGTCCAATTTTAAAAATATTTTTTAAAGCATTTAAGGTCTTGGGATTCAACGGATAAAGTTTGAGTCTAACTACGTGCAAATTATTTATGTTGTTACCTCAAGTTGTTTATTTGCTGAAATGCAAAACTATAATGAAAGCACTAGATTGCAGTGATCACTACGGCTGGCACTGAGAAAAACCGTATAAACAAAGCAGAAATTAACACAGAGATTTGTTTAAGCAGTTTAGTTTCCCTACATCCGTGGAACTTATCTCCATGAGTAATTCCACTATCTTTGAACATGAATATAACAAGTGATTTACACTATCACTTCTCAACTATATAAATATCACATTTGTACCTAATGACTATAACACTCACCTCTAAATCATTCCATTGAGAACTTGGCAAGTAAACACTCTCAATAATGTTTACAATACAATTTGCACTCTCTCACAAAAACGTTCCTTAATGAGTATTTTTAAATGCACTCAATAAGCTCTTATTCATAACCTATACAAGCCCCTCCACATATATTTCATTCGTCTTGCTAATATAGAATCTAAGTGAATACAAAGTAACTAATTAAAAGTAGCTAATCCAATCACACTAATCAAAGAACAATCAATCAAATGTATGACTTCCAAAATAGCAGCATTAATCTTAAAGTTTAGTTATATTTTTATTTTTCTTTTATTTCTTTCTTGTTGTTTTAATTTATTTATTTATCATTAAAATATTTTAAACGTTGATATTTATTTTAAACAAAAAATAGTGTAAAGAATTCACCTTCAAGTTAATATATAATTAAAAAAGGTTTAGAAATTTTGAATTTCACTTGAAATAAAGTTAATTAGATTTCTATTTTATAGTAATTCAATATAAATTTATTTTAATTAAAATAGATTAAATGAATGAAAATAGATATAAAACACACGGTTAATAAAATACGGATACAATTTTTAATTTACTTAGTAAATAAATATTAGGGAAGAGGTTTATTTTATTTCCATCAAACTTTACATGGAATAAAGATTGTATGAAATAAAGATGTCATGTTATGTCATTCTATATCTTTTTAATTATTTAATGACATTTAAGTAATTTTTTATGTTATTTATACACAATTTTAGTAATTTTTTAACTTGAACCCTAAACTTAAAACTCTAAATTTAAAAATTTAAACATCGAACTTGAAACTCTAAATCTTAAACATTGAATTGAGTTCAAGACTCAAGTTTAATGTTCATTGTAGGAGCTTGAGGTTTGAAGTTCATGATTTGGGTTTAAAGTTAAGGTAGAAGTTAAATTTAAAAAAGTTATTAAAATATTATTACATAATTAAAAAGAAACATAGAACAACGTGATATATTAATTCATACATGAGGTTTTTCTTTTTTTCTTTTTCTTTTCAAACTGTAGAAGACCCAAATTGCCCGGGGCCCATTTTTACAACCCATTAAATAAGTCCACTTTACAAGCCCAATTTCTAAAACAAAAACCTAGCCCAACACCCAAATGAAAAATAGAAAACAACAAACCTTAGGTGCGCCGCACCTAGGGTCTTCTGCCTCCATCGCCCATGTCAGCCTCTGCAGCCACCGACTACCATCCCATCACCACTTGCTCCCCATAACCTGCAAACAAAAGAAAACAGACAGCAATAGCAGCAGAAATATCGATTGTATTTTTTTTATTTCTTCTTTCTTCAATCTCGATTATAAAAACCGAAGAAGAAACAATGTAAATGGGGTTTTTTTTCTCTTTTAATGAATCAAAAAAAGAAAAGGAAAAAGCATAGAGATTCAAACAAAAAAAGAAACAGATCTGAAAATATCAAAAGAATAGAGTTTCTGCAGTAGACTTACAAACACAATAGAGGCATCGAAAACATTAAGAAACCACCAAAAATCGAAAAGACAGAGGCAAATAGGTGATTTTTTTTCAAGTATATTTGTTTCTATTTTTATTTTTCTCTTTTTTTTTTCTTTTCTTCGGTGCATATACATACCACTTGTAGATGGCCCAAATTGCCCGGGCCCAACAAACAAACAAAAACAAAATTTTACAAACTCACTCAGCCCAATAAACCCAATAGCAGACCCAAACCCAATACATTAAAATTAACCCAATTAGCCCAAATGGCCCAAAAATCAACCCACTTTCAGCCAAAACAGAAGAAGACAGAAAACCCTAGCCCTTTGCCTCGACCTCGACTTCCGACTGCCCCCACCGCCCCTCACACAGACGCCGACATGACCATCCGTCGCTTTGCTCCACCACGCTCCTACCACCGCAAACACAAAAAAACAAAGAGGGATGACAATATCGTAGAAACAAGGGCCTTTGTTTCTTTTGTTTTTTTCTTCCATATCGGTTATAAAAACCGAACGAAATAATGTAAAGAGATCCCTTTTTTTTCAACATCAATAGAAAGCAAAAAAATTTTCAATGCACAAAATCAGCAGATCCAAACACAAAAAAAAAAAACACAACGCGAAAGACTAAAAAATCGAAAGAAACAGAAACTAAAGGTGACCTTTTTTTCATTTTCGAAAGTTATTTCATTTTTTTTTAGTAAACTTACACCATTAAAATATATATATAGTCTAAAAAAGAAAAAATAAAAAAAAAAAAAAAATTTTAGGTGGTAAGACTCGGCCACGGCTGACAATGACAATGACCACTCACTGGAATCCCCATCGACTCACCCCACTGCGGAGAGAAAAAAAAGGGGAAACTTTTTTTTTTAGAGAAAGGAAAAATGATTTTTTTGTGAGATTGGTGCCTTAAATAGGCCTCCAAAGCAGCGTCGTTTTGGGAAGGCCTCTCGAGCACCAAAGCAGCGTCGTTGCCTGTCAGGCCGAATCCGACCACCCAACCTAGGATCCGCGCGTTTTTGAACGGAAAGGCTAATTGCACTTTTAGCCCTTCCGCTTTTTTATTATTTTCAATTAAATTTTTATTATTTTAAAATATGGCCCGAACATTTGGTTTGGTTTCCAATTTGGTCCCCCTGCTGCTGTAAGTCTCGGCCTGAAGGAATTTTGCGCGCATGGTCCCTCCATTTCCTCCGCGTGTGCAAATCGGTCCTTTTCTTTCATTTTTATTTACCAATCGACCCCGAACTTTTTTTTACTTATTATTTGACCCCCGAACCCTATTTTGTTCATAATTTAACCCTAAAATTTCGTTTTAATTCCAATGCAATCCCCTTTAGGTTAATTTGCACTTTTATTCCTTTATTATTAATACTATTATTATTATTATTATTATTATTATTATTATTATTATTTTACTATATTACTATTATCATTTTTTATATCATTTGTTTATTATTGCTATCCATTATTGTTATGTCTACTACTATTATTTTTTTTATTATTTTGTCATATTATTATTATTATTATTATTATTATTATTATTTATTATTATTATTATTATTATTATTATTATTATTATTATTATTATTATTATTATTATTATTATTATTATTATTATTATTATTATTATTATTATTATTATTATTATTTATTATTACTATTATTGTATTAAGTATTTATATTTACTTTATTTACACTGTAGTCGTCTTCTTAGTTTTGTACTATATTGTTAAACAAAATGCGTTTTGAAAAATCATCATATTTCATTTAAAGATTTCTTTAAAGGGCAATGTTTTGTTTTAGAAACTCGAGTAAATCGAGCCCTAACTTACTGGGTTCTGATTTTTCTCGTTCAAATAATGAAATATCCCTTCCAAAATCATAAGTCCCGGTTTCAAATTGACGTTTCGTGTTAGCAATTCGAGTGAATCGAGCCCTAACTTACTGGGTTCCGATTTCTCCTCGTTTAAAGCTAAACAACGGGATGTCCCTTTTAAAATTGTAATTTAAATTTTAAAAACAAAATATGTAGTCTCGAAAACTCGAAATGTCGCGCCCTAATTTACTGGACTCGACACTTAGATACTTCGGGATAAGTTTCTTTTCCTAAAAATAGAGGCAATCTTCCGTATTTGAAATCTCGGGAAATCGAGCCCTAACTTATTGGGTTTCGATTTCTCATTTGACGAATAACGGAAGATCCTCTTCAAATAAAAACCAAGCTTCAAAAGGCGAGCTTAGTTTCGGGAGTTTAAAGTATTGTGCCCTAACTTACTGGACGTGATGCTTTATCTCTTCGAAAATAAGAAAGCCTTAACGTCCTTCCAATTTTAAAAAATAAAAAGCATTGTATTTTGAACCCTTTAAAGTTTTCAACAAATAGGACATCAATCAATCGGTTTGGTACCAATTTTGGGCGTGTCGATGGTGCTAATCCTTCCTCGACGTAATCGACCTCCGAACTGTTTTCTCAAAGTTCGTGGACCAAAAGCATTGTTTTAGTAAATTAAATGTTTTATTAAAGCGAAGGTGATCCGATCACACCAAATAAAGATCGGTGGCGACTCTTTTCCTTTTCTTTTTCAAAATCGAAGTCGATGGCGTCGTTCTTCGCTTCACCCAAAAATGGTTCTGACGACTTGGCGACTCCACTGGGGACACGAGGGTCAAGCCATAGATTGATTGATTTTTGTCCTTTTAATTAAAATGGTTTTGGAAAAATCATGCTTCTTTTAATGCACCTTCAATATTAGCCTCGTAAATACTTTGGCATTGCATTGCATGACCGTTATGGTCACACCTTTAAGTGGGAGCGAGAAGCTATGCCTTCGTGAGGTTTTCACCTCCGCATGGGCTAGTGGACTGCTTTCGGAATACATCCGTACCTATGTCTTCGTGAAGTTTTCACTTCCGCATGGCCATAGGGAAATGTATTCCCCTGAACCGAACTCGGTCCGTATGAGCCTATAATGGGTGAGGATCGAGGAATCTGCTGGTTCGGGTACCTCGAACTTTAGAACTAAGCCGCATATAGCAAACCCTAAGAGCCCACCTTAGGTAGAGCCATGGCAAACCTTAGTGGTCACCCAGATAGGCGTTTACTTATTTTACTTGCTTTATATTCCATGGTACTAACTTTTTGTGTTTCTTTCTTTTTGTGCATATCATTTCATATTTTAAAGAGACATCGATTCACGGTCCGTTTCTGAGTTGGGAAGCTAGTTATGGAAGGCGAATTCCTTAATAAAGTAGAAGACAATGCGGCCGTCCGCATATGGTCGAGCAATGCCAAATAGAAAAGGAGATAGCTTAGTCGAAGGGTATGTGTGAGCTACGGAACTTCACCAATATCGATTGTCGCATGAGCGAGCTCCAGGAGTTGAGAGAAATTTGGACTCGATGGGATGATGAAGCGAAGCGGCTATTCTATGGTACTTACTACGACCGCCTTACCCGCTTGAGGTCAAAATAGACAAGCACATTACGAGCAATGACCCGATTACGGAATGCCGCTTATAAATTGTTTCTCCTTGGGAAAGTGGATCTGGTTCCCACAATAGAAGAGTATCGACCTTGCTACATTGCCCAAAAATTCAAGTTGACAAAGCTTATTCCAAGGCGGTTAATGGCCCAACCTTCGAAGAAGTTGATGAATATCAGGAATGAGCGAGCAGATGGGTCTCGGCTAGAATGCGAGAAGAAGGCGAGGTAAATGCATACCACGGATATGTTTGAGAGACTCGATCTGGCGCATCCGTCTGAAGAAAAGATAGACATCTTGGCCTTGTGTATTTACTGGTGGTAATCTTCTCGAAAGCTTTAAGACACATTGATGAAGCAGTTATCGATCTATTCAGCCGATTGGACAAAGGGGTCACACTCATTCCTGCCATCTTAGTCGAAACATTTAGATCCTTGACTGCATGTCGGAGAAGAGGTGAAAGCGGAGTTTATTAGATGTCTTGTATTTGTTATTGGCTTGGTTCCATAGTCACTTTTGGAAAATAGAAAGTGTCTTGCCGTTCATGTCAGAAAAGTACTCCTCGCTAGAAGAGATAGCAACTACGCCTAGAAGAGAGGATGTGTCGAAGAAAATTGGATCGCGCTCTTTCAAAACCTTTAAGAGGGCGACATCGAGTGGAAGGCTCCTGGATGATTCCGATAGGATCCTTTATCGTTCGGAAGCTTTATTTGGGTTCCCTATTGGGAATTTGGGGTGCCACCGCCTCGCCCTTCTTTGGTCCTAAGGCGGTATAGTTCAAGGCAGTTTGTACCAACGACATACGGGCTAGCTCAATGCGAGTTCTCATATGAAGGGAGAAGCTATAAGAAAAGGGTTAAAGAGGTTTCTAGTGCCTGGAATCAGATTTACAGAATGAGAAGATTATCTACAGGCCCGAGGACGACCTCAGAATACCTTGAATGGAGGGCTAGGAGAGTCAATGATAACATTCCTGTGCCAAATCCAGAAGGCACCCGATCAAGAGAAGAATGCATGCGAGTGGTCCCATCAGAATTAGAGATTGTGAAGCAAGATTTTGAACGGATGAGCTCGGAACTCGGGAAAAGGATAGAAAGGTTGGAGGAAGAAAAGATGTTCCTCCAATTAGAAGTGGACGGTCAAAAATCAGAGGTTGAGAAACTCAGAAAGGAAAAGCGAAAAGTAGAGGAAGACCGAGATAACTTGAAGACGGAGTACAAGAGGATGCGCTTAACGATAAAAAACACGAGATTAGGGAAAACTTTGGAGCAGTGGCAGCAAGAGGTCCGAGAGAAAAGAGCCAAAGTTAGCAGTTAGAGAAAAAGTTTCATGAAATACGAGCACAGAAGGAAGACTTAGAAGGCGGTGATGGAAGACCAAAAAGAGAAAAAGGGATTAGAAGCTAGAATAGCTGAGCTTGGGCGATCTCTACACCGCTATCGAAGTCGAGACTCGAAAAGCCAACTAAAGACAAGCCTGAACAGAATAGAGGAAATGAAAGGTAGGGTTGAAGAGTTGGAAGCGGCATTACATAGTAGTGAGCTCCGGATTGAGCTTCTGGAAACGAGAGAAAGCCGTTGGGAGGAGGAGCTCCGCCATTCTTGCGAGCAAGTTCGAAGTCGGGACTACCTCATGGGTGAAGCAATAATCCAGATTCGAGAAGTAGCTGATCACCTACAGACTTTGGGTGAGGAGGCTGACATATTGGGCATGAGATATGGGCTACTACCGGGTCATGATGAAGAGCTAATCTCCCTGCTTGGAAAAATCAAAACCTTAGGTCTTAGGGCGAGAACATATTTGTAATCTACTTTATGTAAAGGGTTTTGCCTTCTAATAAAGTTTTCTAAAATGAAGTTGATCAGAATCGATGTCTTCTTCCTGCATTCATGCATTTGCATTGCATCATATTACATACATTAAAATTTATAAAAAGAAGCCTAATTGGTTAAGATTAACGAGAGAAACAAGAGAGAAGAAAGAGAAATCTAGGAACTGAACATTACTACGGGACTCGTGCTAAGACAAAGAAAATGGATCAAAGATTTGAACAATTTCAGAAGGAAATGCAAGAACGGATCACGAGGAGCAAATGATAAAACTCAAAGAAGAAATGAAAGACCAAATCTTTGGAGGTTCAGAGAAACATGATATACAGATGGCCCGGATGATGAATGCAATAACAGACAAAGGGAAAGGTCCAATGCCTCCGGTCGATGAGGATAGCGAAGGTGCTCCCTGGTTTTACCCCGCCACATACAAAAGCAAGACCTGAGGAGTATGTCCTAAGGCCACCAGTTACGATTAGGCCCCCACAAGGGCAGGTGGACGCTAGACCACCCACAAACTCCCACGTGGGCTCGGGATCCAATCCAGGAGATAACTCGGCTAATCCTGTTGTACTTGATTTGGATTTGATAGAGAAAATGGGGGCGAAAGAAGAATCTTCAAAGCAGTTCGAGGATCGTTGCAAATGGTTAGAAGAAAAGTTTAAGGAAATAGAGACTGCTGACCATCGCTATGGGGTAGACGCTAAAGACTTGAGCCTAGTCCCAGACCTCGTACTTTTGCCAAAGTTCAAGACCCCAGATTTTAAAAAATACAATGAGACCAGTTGCCCCGAAGTACACATCACAATGTTACATCGACGGATGGCGGGATATGTTAACAATGATCAAGCTGCTTATTCATTGTTTTCGAGGATAGTTTGGCAGGTCATGGCCAAATGGTACAATCAGCTCAGCCATACCCAGATCCAGTCGTGGAAGGACTTAGCATAGGCCTTCCTGAAACAATACGGGCACGTAACCGATATAGCTCCTGATCGAATCACACTCCAAAATATGGAGAAAAAGCCAAATGAAAGTTTCAGGCAATATGCCCAGCGGTGGAGGGAAGTAGCCACACAAGTTCAGCCACCGCTCCTAGAAAAAGAGACAACCATGTTGTTTGTCAATACGTTGAAAGCTCCTTCATTAATCACATGCTTGGAAGTTCCACTAAAAGTTTTTACGATATTGTCTTTGTCGGAAATGATCGAGAATGCGATCGAAGCGGTAAAATAGAGGTGGAGAAAGTGCTAGAAAGGCGGTCCGAAGAAGAGGAGAATGACATAAACAACATAGGTAAAAGTTATTCAAAGCCTATTCTTGTGAGCCGACCAAAAGCTGTGACCCCGATCATTGAGCCCTTTAGGCGAGTCCAAAACAAGGCAAAATACGGAGAAAATCCAATTCACGCCTATCCCGGTCCATACAAGGAAATGTACGAGAAATTATTTGGCGACACATTGTCTCCCCATTACTTAAAACCCTGCACCCCGTACCCTAAGTGGTATGATCACGAGCATACAGTCACGAATAACACGTAGGAATCGTGGGGCATTCTATAAACAACATCTCGCTTTTAAGAAACTAGTGGAAAGACTCATCGGATGGGCGTTATAGAAGTCGATGACACCTCTTGCAAGGGCACCCGCTACCTAATCACGGGTCAACATGATAGGCGAAGATGCAAGAAGAAGAGTTAAGAGGATATTTCGATATGAAAACCCCAATGAAACAGTGCGGAAGGAAATGATAAAAAGGGGATTGGTTGTGACATGTCCAAGGGGAAAACATGAAGAAACGCGAAAGGGCTGTGAATTTCATAACTTGGAAGGGCACGAAATCCAAAGTTGCCTTGAGTTCGAATCTTTGATCTGTGTGATGGACAATAAAGAGTTAGAATTCTTTGAAAGCAATGATGGTCGGAAAGAGGGAAACATCTGCGCGTTGGAGGATGAGTTAGCAGCAAAAGCCTCGGAGGCGAGCTATCCTTTAGTCACCATCTCACGATCAAAAGGCGACGGAGTAAAAATAAATTCAAAATCGTGATTGAAAGCCTCTACTTTTCATCGAAGACAACCAAAAGACTCCGGAGGTTATGACCGCAACGTAACGATTCACGAAAAGGGGTCCATCCACAAAAGGGTGCAGGAGTATCCTAAGATCGTGATCAGAAACCCATGACCTTTTCATATAAGGATGACAAGAAGGTCCCCTGGAACTATAAGCGCAATGTAACGATTCACGAGAGGAGATTAGCCCAACACTACAAGAGGAAACCAAGAGGAAGGCTCACTACAGCGCGATGGGAAGCGCTACGACTTGTCAAACACAAGAACGGAGCACTCAAAAGGGAAAAACTTGATGGGCGAACAAAAGAAAGAAAAAGGGACCAAGCAAGAGACACATATAAACAAACTAGTGAAGGAGGAAGAAGCTAGGAATTCTTAAAGTTTTGAAGCATAGTGAATACGATTAAGGTCGTAGAAAGCGACTACATAAGCAGTAGGCTCGCATATCGTGCTAGATTTACTATTAAGCTCTCAAGCACACCGTAACGCTTGATGAAGGTATTGAATGAAACTTATGTTGCAAATGATATAACAGTTAACAAATTTGGATCGCTTTGGTTAGCAACATAAGTCTTGATAACTTCATTTTCTTTAACGATGATGAGATCCTCCGGAGAATGCGGGTTCCATCAAGGCTCTCCACATTACCACGAGGTGCAAAGGATACACATTACCAGGGGTACTAGTCGATAATGGATCAGCGCTCAATGTTCTACCACTATCGACACTGAATCGATTACCCGTTGATAGTTCTCACATGAAGGCCTGCCACAACGTAGTAAGGGCATTTGATGGAACTGAGAGGAAAGTCATGGGAAGGATCGAAGTACCTCTTTTAATCGGACCAAGTACATATGAGGTGGACTTTATCGTGATGGATATCGGCCGTCTTATAACTGCTTGCTGGGGAGACCTTGGATACACTCGGCGGGAGCAGTGCCCTCATCGTTGCACCAAAAGTTGAAATTAATCTCAGAGGGCCATCTAGTGACCATAAATGCTGAAGAGGACATCATCGCAACTGTAACAAACAATGCACCCTATTTAGAAGCCAACGATGAAGCAGCTGAGTGTTCCTTCCGTTCTTTGGAATTTGTCAACGCAACATTCGTCGCTGAGGGAAACAAGATCCCAGTGCCTCAATTATCCAAAACTACAAGAATGGGTTTACAATTAATGGTCAAAAACGGGGCTGTACCCAGAAAGGGACTAGGAAGGTATCTCTAGGGAGGAATCGAAGTCCCAAGATTGAAAGAAAAAAGAGACCTCTTTGGCTTAGGATTCAAACCGAATGCCAAGCAAAGGAAGAAAGAGATAGAAAAGAAGCAAGAAAGAAGGAAAGCTCGCTTGGGTGGAAATGAGATTAAATGGGAACCGATGATAATTCCTCATATTCGTGAGACCTTTATATCAGGAGGGGTTATCCATCCGGGACGAGAAACACAAAATGAAGAAATCGCGCATGTCAATGCTATATCTGAGGGGGAAATTGAGGAAAAAAATTGGAATGGCATCCGCCCCTATGAGCCGGGTAGCGTTCTAAACAATTGGATTGCGGAGGAGATTCCTATAGCCTTTAGAACTCATTCAGAGTAATACTCGGAACACACTTATTGCTTTAAGTCTAGAAGCAATAAGAAGCCCTTTTGTGAAACATGATTTTGTATAAGACATAGTTATTTTCAATGAAATACATCTCCGCTATCTTTTGAGCAAATTTTCTTTTATGTTCATTTCATTCATTCATTATTCTTTCTTTAAATATTCTTCTAAACTTTTCTATTCTTCATTTATCATACCAATAAACATGCCAAGATTCTATGATTCTATGAGCCTTTATTCATTTCCATAAAGGTCTCAGGATATCAATGATTTGAGTAACGCTACCAATGACTCGAATGTCCTTTTGAGCAAGATATGGGTGCGGAAGATTTTGAGGATTTTGGAGATGACCAAAGGCGTGATTTAGCTCTGAGCTATTAAGGATGGTAGAACAAGAGGAGAAACAAATCGTACCTCACAAAGAATCGGTGGAAATAGTGAACCTAGGAAATGGGCAAGAAAAGAAAGAAGTGAAGATTGGAGCTAGTATCACGCAGAGACAAAGCAAGACCTCATTGAGTTACTCCAAGAATTCAAGGATGTCTTCGCATGGTCATATCAAGACATGCCGGGTTAAGCAACGATATCGTGGTACACCGTTTGCCCATAAAAGAAGAATACAAGCCAGATCCAATGAAACTTGGAGGATGAGGCGGATGTTTCTTGAAAATAAAGAAGAGGTAAAAAAGCGGTTTGACGCAGGTTCTTGCAAGTGGTTAAGTACTCGGAATGGGTAGCGAATATCGTCCCGTCCCTAAGAAAGATGGGAAAATACGAATGTGTGTGGACTACTGAGAGATCTAAACAAGGCTAGCAGAAGGACAACTTTCCGTTACCTCATATCGACACCTTGGTGGACAATACGGCGAGTTATTCATTGTTCTCATTCATGGATGGCTTCTCGGGATACAACCAGATAAAGATGCTTCCGAAGACATGAATAAAACCACATTCATAACCATGTGGGAACCTTTTACTATAAGGTAATGCCATTTGGGTTGAAGAATGCGGGAGCAACATATCGAGAGCCATGGTGACCCTATTCCATGACATGATGCACAAGGAAATTGAGGTTTCGTCGGACGATATGATTGCCAAGTCTCGAACCGAAAAGGAGCATATCTAAGTCTTAAGGAAATTATTTTTGAGGTTGAGGAAAGTCCAACTGAAGCTTAACCCGGCTAAGTGT
This sequence comes from Gossypium rotundifolium, assembly GCA_025506655.1. Taxonomy (NCBI): domain Eukaryota; kingdom Viridiplantae; phylum Streptophyta; class Magnoliopsida; order Malvales; family Malvaceae; genus Gossypium; species Gossypium rotundifolium. The sequence continues at coordinate 17,140,083 of CP106732.1, forward strand.
ACCTTTGGAGCCAGATCAGGGAAACTGTTGGGATTTATAGTCAGTAAGAGGGGGATTGAGGTTGACCCAGACAAGGTCAAGGCTATACAAGAATTGTCTTCGCCTCGTACGCAAAAAGAAGTTCGAGGTTTCTTAGGAAGATTAAATTACATTGCTCGGTTCATTTCACAACTGATTGAGAAATGTGATCCCATATTTCGTCTTCTTAAAAAACACAACCCAGGTGTGTGGGACGAGGAATGTCAGAAGACCTTCGACAAAGTAAAGCAATACCTGTCCAATCCTCCAGTATTGACACCGCCTAATCCAGAGAAGCCTTTAATCCTCTATTTGACGGTACTTGATAATTCAATGGGATGTGTGCTCGGCCGACATGATGAGTCGGGAAAAGAAAGAAAAAGTAATATACTACCTTAGCAAAAGTTCTTGAGTGTGAAACAAGGTACTCACCGATTGAGAAAATATGTTGTGCCTTGGTCTGGACAACTCGGAGACTGAGGCAGTACATGTTGTATCATACGACCTGGCTCATCTCGAAGCTAGACCCACTGAAATATCTAATGGTGTCAACTACTACGAATGGACGGATGGCAGATGGCAAATTTTACTTTTCGAGTTTGACATAGTTTATGTAAACCGAAAGCGATAAAAGGGAGTGCAATAGCGAATTTTACGGCTAGTAGAGCTCGCGATTATGAGCCTCGGACTTTGATTTCCTAATGAAGACCTAATGTGCGTAGCAACCATTGAAGAAGATACCACGGAAAGTCGTCCTTGAAACCGAACTTGACGGAGCATCGAATGCTATGGGCAATGGAATTGGGGCGATTCGGTGTCCCCAAATGGAGATCATTACCCATTCACTTGTAAATTGGACTTATTGCACAAACAATATGGCGAGTATAAAGCTTGCATCATGGGTATCCGTCTTTGCTATTGAGCGTAAAATTAAGATCTTTGGAAGTATCGGAGACTCTGCATTGGTAATTTATCAACTTAAAGGAGAATGGGAGGCGAGGATCCCAAATTGGTTGAATACAAAAGATTGGTCCAAGAAGCTGTTCAAAGAGTTCGAGGACATCACTTTCGATTATCTACCAAGAGGCGAAAATCGGATGGTCGATGCTCTAGCCACATTGGCTTCTATGGTGCGAGCAAACAACAAGGAGGATATGAGGCCTATACAAATGAGCATTTATGAGGTCCCGACCCATTGCTACAACGTGGAAGAAGAGGAGCAAAATAATCACCCATGGTATCACGATATACTACAACACGTGAAAGATCATAAATACCCCGTCGAGCAAACCGAAAATGACAAAAGGGCGTTGAGAAGGCTAGCTTGCGACTATGTCTTAGGCGGAGAGATCCTATACAAAGAAGAAAGGATCAAGTGCTATTGAGATGTGTGGATGGCGCCGAGGCTAAGCGAGATCCTAGAAGAAGTCCATGAGGGTGTCATGGAACACATGCCAATGGGTTCGCAATGGCAAGACAAATCATGAGATTGGGTATTATTGGTCTACCATGGAAAGGGATTGCATTGATTATGCTAAGAAATGTCATAAGTGCCAAATTTATGGGGACAAGATTCATGTACCACCTCACCTTTACATGTTATGACCTTCCCATGGCCGTTTTCTATGTGGGGCATGGGCGTCATTGGACCGATCTCACCAAAAGCTTCCAATGGACATCGGTTCATCTTCATGGTAATTGATTACTTCACTAAATGGGTGGAGGCCACTTCATATGCCAATGTGACAAAATCGGTGATCAACAAGTTCCTAAAAAGAAATCATATGTCGATATGGAATGCACGAGAGGATCATATCGACAATGCGTTAAACTTGAATAACGACATGATCACGTAAGTCAGAGGCAATTCAAGATCGACATCACAATTAAATCACCGTATCGCCCAAAGATAAGCAGTGCGGTTGAAGCGACCAATAAGAACATCAAGAGGATAATAGAAAAGATGGTGAGACTTATAAAGATTGGCACGAAGTTACCATTTGCCCTTTTCGCCTATCGAGCGTCAATCGAGAACCTCCACGGGCAACTCCTTTCTCATTGGTTTACGGAATGGAGGCGGTTTTACCCATCGAAGTTGAAATTTCGTCCCCGAGTATTGTCCGATTTGAAATTGGATGAAGCAGAATGGATCCAAGCTCGATATGATCAATTGAATCGATCGAAGAAAAGAATTTGAAAGCTATCCATCATGGTCGATGTACCAAAAGCGAATGATGCGAGCATACAACAAGAAAGTGCATCAAGAGAATTCCACGAGGAGACTTAGTTTTGAAAAAGATTCTCCCTATACAAAAGGATTTCGAGAGGAAATGGATGCCAAATTGGGAAGGACCTTATGTGGTGAAAAGGCTTTCTCTGAGGGCACTAATCTTGGCTGAGATGGATGGGAAAAATCTACCCAATCCCATAAATTCAGATTCAGTTAAGAAGTATTACGCTTGAAGAAGGAAAAGGCTAAAGTAAAAACCCGCAAAGGGTACTTTACGGCCAAAAAAAAAGGAGAGGTCGAAGCGAAAACCCGTAAAGGGCGCTTTGAGACCAAAGGGCTTGAGTCGAAAACCCGATAAGGGCGGCTCAAATTAGCACGAAAAAGGAGGTATGTGACAATCTTCTTCCCCCAAAATTAGCAAAAGGATGAATGTTACACCTCGGAACATCTACAAAGCACTGCAGATCTCCCAATGTCTATTCGGCTCAAACGATCTTGGAAGGATCCGGTGGTGAAGCCCAGGCTGCGATATCTGGGGCACCTACTTTTTTTTACCCATTTTTTTGTACTCCAATAATGTTTACTTTTGTTGATTTAATCCAATTCCATTCTTTATAAATTCCATTGTTATTTTAAATCTTTGAGTTGTTTGCAATTGAAATAACGACCCATTGACCCATAATGCTTCCATAAAAGGAGTCCCGTCTATTACTCGGAAGCCTCTAAACAAAGATAGGAACACAAAACAGATCGTTGTTTAGTAACCACCACAATTAGGGGTTGGAAGCGTTCGAGGAAGAGGAGTCTAAAATTATGACCATTTCTTGATTCACAATCATAGATATCGACAAGATGTTGCGTCTGCGTCTTTGTGACCTTGACGAGCGACGGCGAGCAATTACGACCTAAGCCTATAAAAAGAGATCATTACCATGACATCCTGCAATATCATTTAGCTAGGAGCGTTTGATTTATTACAATCATTGCATCTTAATGGAAAATCATCATTCTCATGACATTCTGCATCCATGCAAATGTCATCCATATCACACGTAGTTAGGAGCATTTGAGTCATGCCGACCATAGCATCCGCATCATTTGGTAGAAACACAAGCATATAAAATCGAGTCTACAGGATATGTCCCCAAAGGAATGGGTGTAGCAAAGACTATTGAAGACCGTACCTATTGCCATCGATCAATAGGTTGAACACCCATGGAATCTATTGCTTGACCAGCAAGATGGAATAGGTCAAAATTGTAGATCTTGTCGCCTAACCGAGAGTGGGGCAAGATCGAAGGCGAATCTTGGCTCCCAACCAGTGGGGAACATGATTTAGGCCACCCTGCTATTGCCACGGACCAGCAGTGGAATAGGTCAAAAATTGTAGATCTTGTCACCATAACCAGTAGTGGGGCAAGATCGAAGGCGAATCTTGGCTCTCTAACCAGTAGAGAACATGATTTTGGCCACCCTCCTATTGCCACTGACCAGCAGTGGAATAGGTCAAAAATTTGTAGATCTTGTCGCTCTGATCAGTAGTGGGGCAAGATTGAAGGCAAATCATGGCTCCTTAACCAGTAGGGAACACGATTTAGGCCACCGTCCTATGTCCCTGACCAGCAGTGAAATAGGTCAAAAAATTGTGATCCCGGCCCCTAACCAGTAGGGAGCATGGTCAAGCTTGAGTCCTATTTGCCTTAACTAGAAGTGGGATAGGCTGAAGACCAAAGACCTCATCTCTCTGGAGATGCAGCGGAGCAATCTAAAATAAAACAAGTCACATCCCATTGGAGTCGCAGCAAGAGCAAATTGAAGCCACATAGCGGTGGAGTGGATTGAAGTAACAAGATGCGGTAGACTGGAATGAGGCTACATGAAGAAGAAAAGCACCAAAGAAGTCAGGACTCAGCAAAACCGGGCAAATTTGGTCCCTCTTTATGTCTTTGCTCTATTCCCGTTGCACGACAATGAGCAAAGAGGGGCAGCTGTAGATGGCCCAAATTGCCCGGGCCCAACAAACAAACAAAAACAAAATTTTACAAACTCACTCAGCCCAATAAACCCAATAGCAGACCCAAACCCAATACATTAAAATTAACCCAATTAGCCCAAATGGTCCAAAAATCAACCCACTTTCAGCCAAAACAGAAGAAGACAAAACCCTAGCCCTTTTGCCTCGACCCTCGACTTCGACTCGCCCCCCACCACTTGCACTCTGCCACACGCCGACACCAGACCATCCGTCTTTGCTCCACCACGCTCCCACCACCTGCAAACACGCAAAAAACAAAGAGGGACAGCAATATCAGCAGAAACAAGGGGCACTGTTTCTTTTGTTTTTTTTTCTTCCATATCGGTTATAAAAACCGAACGAAATAATGTAAAGAGATCCCTTTTTTTTCAACATCAATAGAAAGCAAAAAATTTTCAAAGCACAAAATCAGTGAGATCCAAACACAAAAAAAAAAACAACGCGAAAGACTCAAAATCGAAAGAAAGCGAAACCAAAGGTGACCTTTTTTCATTTTGAAAGTTATTTCATTTTTTAGTAAACTTACACCATTAAAATATATATATAGTCTAAAAAGAAAAATAAAAAAAAAAAAATAAAAATTTTACCTTCCCGCCATCAGTAGGCGGTGGTCGAACTCGGCAGCCGGTGATGACGATGACGGTGCCTCATCAGGAATCCCATCTGGCCACCCCACCTGCGAGAGAAAAAAAGAAGAAGAAACCGATTTTTTTTAGAGAAGGAAAAATAATTTTTTGTGAGATTGGTGCCTTAAATAGGCCTCCAAAGCAGCGTCGTTTTAGGAAGGCCTCTCGGGCACCAAAGCAGCGTCGTTTGCCCTGTCAGGCCGAATCAGACCCACTTGACCTAGGATCGCTCGTTTTTGAGCGGAAGGGCTAATTGCACTTTTAGCCCTTCCGCTTTTTATTATTTTCAATTAAATTTTTATTGTTTTAAAATATGGCCCGAACATTTGGTTTGGTTTCCAATTTGGTCCCCCCTGCTGCTGTAAGTTTCGGCCTGAAGGAATTATTGCACGCATGGTCCCTCCATTTCCTCCGCGTGTGCAAATCGATCCTTTTCTTTCATTTTTATTTACCAATCGACCCCGAACTTTGTTTTACTTATTATTTGACCCCCGAACCCTATTTTGTTCATAATTTAACCCTAAAATTTCGTTTTAATTCCAATTCAATCCCCTTTAGGTTAATTTGCACTTTTATTCCTTTATTATTAATACTATTATTATTATTATTATTATTATTATTATTATTATTATTATTATTATTATTATTATTATTATTTTACTATATTACTATTATCATTCTTTTATATCATTTGTTTATTATTGCTATCCATTATTGTTATGTCTACTACTATTATTTTTTATTATTTTTGTCATTATTATTATTATTATTATTATTATTATTATTATTATTATTATTATTATTATTATTATTATTATTATTATTATTATTATTATTATTATTATTATTATTATTATTATTATTATTATTATTATTATTTATTATTACTATTATTGTATTAAGTATTTATATTTACTTTATTTACACCTGTAGTCGTCTTCTTAGTTTTGTACTATATTGTTAAACAAAATGCGTTTTGAAAAATCATCATATTTCATTTAAAGATTTCTTTAAAAGGGCAATGTTTTGTTTTTAGAAACTCGAGTAAATCGAGCCCTAACTTACTGGGTTCTGATTTTTCTCGTTCAAATAATGAAATATCCCTTCCAAAATCATAAGTCCCGGTTTCAAATTGACGTTTCGTGTTAGCAATTCGAGTGAATCGAGCCCTAACTTACTGGGTTCCGATTTCTCCTCGTTTAAAGCTAAACAATGGGATGTCCCTTTTAAAATTGTAATTTAAATTTTAAAAACAAAATATGTAGTCTCGAAAACTCGAAATGTCGCATACCTAATTTCTTGGACTCGACACTTAGATACTTGGGATAAGTTTCTTTTCCTAAAAATAGAGGCAATCTTAGTATTTGAAATCTCGGAAATCGAGCCCTAACTTATCGGGGTTCCGATTTCTCATTTGACGAATAACGGAAGATCCTCTTCAAATAAAACCAAGCTTCAAAAGGCGAGCTTAGTTTGGGAGTTTAAAGTATTGTGCCTAACTTCTTTGGGCGTGATGCTTTATCTCTTGAAAATAAGAAAGCCTTAACGTCCTTCCAATTTTAAAAAATAAAAAGCATTGTATTTTGAACCCTTTAAAGTTTTCAACAAATAGGACATCAATCAATCGGTTTGGTACCAATTTTGGGCGTGTCGAGGTGCTAATCCTTCCTCGCACGTAATCGACCTCGAACCCGTTTTCTCAAAGTTCGTGGACCAAAAAGCACTTTGTTTTAGTAAATTAAATGTTTTATTAAAACGAAGGTGATCCGATCACACCAAATAAAGATCGGTGGCGACTCCTTTCCTTTTCTTTTTCAAAAATCGAGTCGACCGCGTCATTTACTGTTTCACCCAAAAAATGGTTACGACACCACTATTATAAAATAAAAAAAAAGAAGCAAATTTTACCCTTTTTTTGAAATTGTCGGTGACGGCGAACCATGGCGGCGAACTCTAAAAACCTCGCTGCACTGGGCCCCGGAGAGAAAGAAAAGAATCAGAAATTTTTTTTTTAGCTAGCAGCACAAATGATTTTTTCCTGAGATTTAGGCCTTATATAGCCCTTTAAAACGACGTCGTTTTGGGGCTGACTTTTAACCCCCCAAAATGACGTCGTTTCACCCGGTCCGACCCAACCCGACCCGCCTGTAGGATCGCGTGTTTTTAACAGAGGGGAAATTGCGAATCATTTCTTCCGCATTTTTGGTTTTTTAAATTAAGTTTTCAGTATTCGCACATTGGCCCTGAAATTTTGCACGGTTTTCAATTTGGTCTCCCTCGCTATTACGCGTTTTGGCCAAAAGGATTTATTGCTTGTGTTGTCCCCCTGTTTCCTCCGCGTGTGCAAATTGGTCCTTTTCTTTTATTTTTGCTTCAAATTGACCCTAAAATTTTGTTTTATTTACAAATTGACCTCCATAGCTTGTTTGATTTATAATTTAACCCCCCACAGCACTCATTTTACCAAAATTGACCCCTTCCATTCTGTTTTAAGTTCAATTTGGCCCATTTGCTATATTATTTCATATTTTTTTATTACATTTGTACTAATATTATTACCATATTTTTATGTACATATATATTGTTATTACCTATTATAATATTGTTGGTTTTATACTATTACTAATATTATATTATCATTGTACATATATATATTATTATTACTATGTTATTATTATTACCGTTATTGCTAGATTATCATTATTACTATTATATCTATGCACATATATATTATATATTATTATTCCTATATTTATTATTATTATTACTATTATTATATTATTTTTATATGTATATATTTTATTAATTACCCTTATTTTATTATTTTTCTTATTAATATCATTAATATTATTTTATTATTACTATTTCTTACTCTTAAACATTATAATTTTTATTATTACCATTTTATCATTATTGTTTTTTTATTATTATTATTATTATCATCTATTATTATTATTATTATTATTATTATTATTATTATTATTTCTTTTACTTTTATCGTTATTATAAATGTGTTATTATCGTTACTCTTTATTTTACCATTATCATTATTATCATCATTTTACCATCAAATTAGTTAACTTAGTATTATTACATATATCATTATTATTTTTTACGCAACCTAGCTTTGTAATTTATTTCTTTTATCGAATTGTGTTACATTAACCTTTGCTCGAGTCATCAAGTTTTTAAATAATCGATATTTCGTATTAAAGATTCGAGGGAATAGAGCCCTAACTTATTGGATTCCGATTTTTTCTCGTTTAAGCTAAACAACAGAATGTCCCATTCAAAATCGTAATTCAAATTTTTAACAAAACTCTTAATCCCGAAAATTCGAAATGTCGCGCCCTAACTTACTGGACTCGACATCTAGATATTTCGAGATAAGTTTCTTTTCTTTCTTCTAAAACGGAGGCAATATCCCTAATTTGGCTTTTCGAGAAAACAAGCCCTAACTTACTGGGTTTTGATCTCTCGTTTGACAAATGACGGGAGACCCTCTTCAAATATAAGACTAAGTTTTAAAAGGCGGGCTTAGTTTCGGGAGTCTAAAGTATTGCGCCCTAACTTACTGGACATGATGCGTTATCTCTTCGAAAATAAGAGAGTCTTAACGTCCCTTTCGATCCCTTCAAGTTTTGGGAATCAGAAGTATCTATTTTCGATTCATTTTAAAGTTTTCAACATTAGGATATCGATCAATCAATTTGGTACCAATTTTGGGCGTATCGAGGGTGCTAATCCTTCCTCGTGCATAATCAGCTCCTGAACTCATTTTCTGGATTTCGTAGACCAAAATCGTTGTTTTGATAAATCAAATTGTTTATTAAAAACAACTATTTTACGAGGACACCCGATCACACCTCATCAAAAAAGATTGGTGGCGACTCCCTTCTTTTTCATTTTCAAAACCCGAGTCGACCGCGTCGTTTTCTATTTTCCCAAAAATGGTTACGACAGCTTGGCAACTCCGCTAGGGATATTTCTTCGTTGAGAGTCAGGCTATAGATTGATTGATTTGGAAAATAGTTTTGGAATTCATGTTTCTTTAAATGCACTTTCAATATTATATTGGATCTATTGAATACTTTGGCATTGCATTGCATGACCATTGTGGTCACACCTTTAAGTGGGAGTGAGAAACTATGCCTTCATGAGGTTTTCACCTCCGCATGGGCTAGTGGACTGCTTTCGGGATACATCCGTACCTATGTCTTTGTAAAGTTTTCATACGCATGGCCATAGGAAATGTATTCCTCGAACCAACTCGGTCCGTATGAACCTATAATGGGTGAGGATCGAGGAATCACTGTTCGGTACCTCGAACTTTAGAACTAAACCGCATATAGTAAACCCTAGGAGCCCACCTTAGGTAGAGCTATGTCAAACCTTAATGGTCACCCAGATGGGTGTTTGTTTATTTTACTTGCTTTATATTCCATGGTACTAACTTGTTGTGTTTCATTCTTTTTGTGTATATCATTTCATGTTTTAAAAGGCATCGATTCACGGTCAGTTTTTGAGTCAGAGAGCTGGTTATGAAAAGCGAATTCCTTGATAAAGTAGAAGACAATGCGGCCACCCGCACATGGTCAGAGCAAAGCCAATTAGAAAAAGGGGACAGCTTAGCTGAGGGATATGTGTCAAAATTACGGGATCCCACCAATATCAGTGTCACGCAGAATAAACTCCAAGAGTTGAAAGAAATATGGACCTAGTGGGATGACGAGGCAAAGCAGTTGTTCTATAGTACCTACGGTAATCTACCATACCTGCTTGATGTCAAAATAGATAAGCGCCTACTTCGAGCAATGACTCAGTTTTGGAATACTGCTTGTAGCTGTTTTTCTTTCAGAAAAGTGGATTTGGTTCCCACGGTAGAAGAGTATACGATCTTGCTACGTTGTCCAAGAATTCAAGTTGATAAAGCTTATTCCAAAGCAGTTAATAGCTCGACCTTTTGTGAAGAAATTGATTAATATCACGGGAATGAGCGAACAATAGGTCTCAGCTAGAATTCAGAAGGAAGGCGAAAGCATATTTGTAATCTGTTTTATGTAAAGGGTTTTGCCTTCTAATAAAGTTTTCTAAAATGAAGTTGATCGGGATCGATGTCTTCTTCTTGCATTCATGCATTTGCATTGCATCACATTACATGCATTTAAGTTTATAAAAAGGGCCTAATTAGCTAAAATTATCGAGAGAGAAAAAGAAAGTGAAAAGAGAAAATCGGAAGTGGAACATCACTACTAAACACGCGCTAAAACCAGAAAATGGATCAAAAGTTCAACAATTCCGTAAAGAAATGCAGAACAAATGCAAGAGCAAATGTTAAAACTCCAACAGAAATGAGGGACCAAATGTTGGAGGCCCAGAGAATATGATGGCCCAAATGGCCCAAATGACTTAACAGGGCAATGAATAAGGAAAGGTCCCATACCGACGGTCGAAGAGGATAGTGATGGCATCCCCCCGGGTTTTACCCCACCGCACGCAAGAGCACAGCCTGAGGAATATCTCTAAAGGCCACTAGTTACAATCAGGCCCCAGTAAGGGCAGGATGACACTAGACCTCCCATGAGCTATCACGTAGGCTCTGGATCCCAACCAGGAGATAGCTTGACCGACCTTGTTATGCCCGATTTAGATGCAGTAAAGAAAATAGGGTCGAGAATAGAATCCTCAAGGCAACTGGAGGACCATTGCAAATGGCTGGAGGAAAAATTCAAAGCGCTGGAAAGTATCGATCATCATGGGATCGACGTAAAATATTTAAGTCTAGTTCCCAATTTGGTACTGCCTCATAAGTTTAAAATGCCTGAATTTGAAAAATATAGTGGGACTAGCTGCCCGGAGGCCTACATCACCATGTTCTGCAGGCGAATGGCTGGCACGTGAGCAATGATCAACTCTTAATCCACTATTTCCAAGAAAGTTTGGTGGGCGCAGCTGCTAGAATGTATAACCAGCTTAGTTGGGCCAACATCAGTTCTTGGAGTGATTTGGCTCAAGCATTTCTGAAGCATTACAGCCACGTCACAAACATGGCACCGGATAGAATTATTTTGCAAAGCATGGAAAAGAGACAAAATAAAAGTTTCAGACAGTACGCGCAGAGGTGGAAGGAGGTCGCCATGCAGGTCCAACCACCCCTCTTAGAAAAGGAAACTATCATGCTCTTCATCAACACCCTGAAGGCTCCTTTCATAACCTATATGATAAGGAATACCGCTAAGAGCTTTGTCGACATGGTAATGGCAGGGGAAATGATTGAACATGCGATCAGATGCGGTAAGATTGAAGCAGGGGAAACCACTAGAAGGTCTACTCCTAGGAAAAAGGATGACGAGGTGAATAATACAAACATGGGGGACCCAAAGTCAATTACCGTTAATCAGCCAAAAATGGTGACTACTGAGTATCAAGGTTCATCAAGGAAAGAATCTCGCACAAGGAAAAACATTGAAAAACTCCAATTTACGTCAATCCCTATAACGTATAAGGAGTTGTATCAAAGTTTATTTGATGCACACGTTGTGTCCTTCCAATATCCAAAATTGATGCAACCTTCATACCCAAAATGGTATGACCCAAACACTCAGTGTGAGTACCACGCGGGGATCACAGGCCATTCGATAGAAAATTGCCTTACTTTCAAGAAATTGGTGGAAAATCTCATCAACGTGGGTATTGTGAAGTTCGATGACAGAGCAGTGGTAATTGAAATTGGGGGCAGGAGAGTTGTGTTTCCTTAAAGAAGTCATTAGAAACCTAGGAATCAGGGGATCAGAACGCCAAAGGTGTACCCGAAGAGAACCGAGGAATAAAAATTTTTCGAGCATCTGCCTTTATGTACTTGGGAGTGTTTTGAGCAATGAGACTGTGGAAGAAACATGTATTTTTAAAGCTAATCTAGAGTAATGTGCAAAACATACTTGTTGCTTCAAGCCTGGAAGCAATAAGATTTCTTTTGAGAAGTAGATTTGTGTCCAGAATTTTTATTTCAATAAAATGCATCTTTCTAAGTAAATATTTTCATTCTTTACATTTCATACTGAATATTTTTCACTCATGACCATATCATACGAATAATCATCCTTAGGATCATTTATTCTTTGGATTTTCTGCCCACAATGGGCCCCCAGATATCAATGGCATGAGCGACATTCATCGACTCCTTTTAGTGAGATATGTATCTAGAGGGATCTAAGGGCTTTGAAGATGACAAAGATTGCAACTTACTTCCCCAATGGTAGATCCTACCTTATGAAGTGTCAGCAGACGCTATGAACTAACGAAGGAGATGTAGATGGAAGCGTAGCTCCTCGTAGGAATAAGGTAAGGCATCATTGAGTTATTTTCAGGAATTCAAGATGTTTTCGCACGATCATATCAAGGCATGCCAAACTACTAAAACATGGGTATGCTGTTAAGGTTGGGGTTTAAAAAACCCATGTTTTACAACAGCTTAGCTAATCAAGAGGTTCGGGATATTGGTTCACCAAGAAAGGGAAATTACATCTGTTATGCCATAAAATACCAAGTCGAGGAAGACTGTGCCTCCTCCATTTTCCCTATATGATGCATGGATGTTAACAAGCCAGTCTCCTCAAAAGTTTTTAGCCAACATCGATTCATATTCATGGTCGTTGGTTACCTCACTCACTGAGAGGGTGAAGGTCGCTTCATATGCCAAAATTACAAAGTCGACAGTCATCAAATTCAAATTCAAAAAAAAGAGGTGGCAATAATGAATGTCAGAAAGGAACATAATTGCACAAATATTTACAAATTGCTCAAAGATCGACACCATTCAAGATAAAGAATACAAAGAAAAAAATTCAAGAATTTTTTTGAAAAAATGACTGAGACTTGTAAAGATTGACATAAAGAAGTTACCATTTACCCTTTAGGTTTCTTGAACGTTGGCCAAGACTTTTGCCGGGGCATCTTTCCCATTGGTTTATGAAAGGGAAACAATTATTGGAAGATAAGATTCATTTTCCCCAAGTTGGGATTGAATTAGATGAAGCAGAATGCCTCCAGTAAGCTTGATTGAAAGTATTCAGCATGGTCAAATGTACCAAGAATGGATACGGGCTTATTACAAAAAGGTTCGCTTAAAATAATTTCAGGAGGGGGACCCAAGATTGAGAAGGATTCTCCTTATCCAAAAGGACTCTAGAGGAAAGAAAAGGACCTTATGCAACAAAAAGGCCTGTTTACTAGGAAACATGGTGTTAACCAAGATGGATGGCAAGGACCGCCTAATCCGGTGAGTTCAAATTGATAAAGAGGTTTTCAAAAAAATTAAAGAAAAAAGAAAAAGGAGATGCCAAGGCGAAAACACGCAAAGGGCGCTTTGAGACCAAAGGGTATTTGAGTTGAAAACCGAGAAGGCACTCAAAATTTGATCAAAAGTAGGGCATCTGATGAGTCTTGCTACGCTCGAAGAAGTATGTTACGTCTTGGGGCATCGACAAAGTACTGGATCCCCTAAACGCATATTAAGCTCAAAATGGTCCTCAAGAAGTTTGGACAGAGAAGCTTAGGCTGCGATATCTGGGGTACCTAGTTTTCAATTTACCCATTTTGAATTTGCTATATTTGATTACCTTATTTGTTTCAAAATACCTTACCAACAAATTTATTCTTTGAATGCATTTGCTATTCTTGATTAACTTATTTGTTTCAAGCTATGCTCTCAATTAGTTTCCTTCTTATCCATTGTTGCAATATTTTTCAAGCATTTTGCATTGAAATAATGATTGGTGGACTAATAATACTTTCATAAAAGGAGTTTCGCATATTATTCTGGAAGCTTCTGAATAATACAAGGACCTGAAACAGGACGATTGTTTAGAATTCACCAAGTTTAAGGTTTGAAAATATTGGTGAAAGATGATTATCTCTTTGGACCTTTTATTGGTTGAACAAAAAGACAAGGCATTTCGTCGGTAATACCACTTTGACAAATAACGAGCAATGTCAATCCAACTGTATAAAGGGATTATTCTAAGAAAAGAAAAATCATACTCTGCATTCATGCACATATCAGGCATATACATCTGGTCATGACACCCAGAGAATGGAAGGTGTAGTAGACCAAATTGATTGAATAAGGTACGAATTCTATACCCTTGAGTCATAGTGGGATGGTTAATTGATACAAATCCTATACTTCGGAGTTGCAGTAGGATGGATGGGAGGAAACAAACGTTATTCTCCTGAAGTTGCAGTGAGAGGTACAAAGTTTATGTCCCAGAAGGTACAGTGGAAGGGACTCTGAAATTACAGCGGGGCAAGCTTGTTGAGCATAAAACGATCATTTCTTTGGGTTTTCTATCAAAGATACTGGCTGAACGAGAAAGTATGATAACGCATCAGTGATAGAACCTTAATGAACTACGAGCAATGATGACCCCAAGCATTTAAAAAGGGATCATTTCATTTTGCATTCATTTCAAAGCACGTTTAGCTAAGAGCATTCGACTCATTGCATCCTAATCATCATAAAAAGACCATTCTCATGACATTCTGCATTCATGCAAATATCGTCCATTGCATCCCAATCATTATACATTTAACAAAGGATCATTCTCATGACATTCTGAATTCATGCAAATATCATCCATAATCATCTAGTTAAGAGCATTCGAGTCATTCTGATCATTGCATCCTAATCATTGTAAAAAGACCATTCTCATGACATTCTGCATTCATGTAAGTGTCGTCCATAACACATGCAGTTAGGAGACTTTGAGTCATTCCGATCATAACATCCTCATCATTTGCATAAGCATAAGCACATACAATTAATTCTACAGGACAGGTTCCTCAAAGAACGGTGTAGCAATATCAAAATTCAGATTTTGTACCCTAGAGATGATAGTGGAGTAGACTGGAGATTGAAGTCTTCCTGAAGATAGTAAATAAGCAAATTGAAAAGTTCAGATTTTGTTCCCTAGAGATGATAGTGGAGCAGACTGAAGATTGAAGTCTTCCTGAAGATAGTAAGGAAGCAAATTGAAAAGTTCAGATTTTGTTCCCTAGAGATGATAGTGGAGCAGACTGGAGATTGAAGTCTTTCTGAAGATAGTAAGGAAGCAGATTGAAAAGTTCAGATTTTGTTCTCTCAAGATGGTAGTGGAGCAGACTGAAGATTGAAGTCTTCCTGAAGATAGTAAGGAAGCAAATTGAAACGTTCAGATTTTGTTCCCTAGAGATGATAGTGGAGCGGACTGAAGATTGAAGTCTTCCTGAAGATAGTAAGGAAGCAAATTTAAAAGTTCAGATTTTGTTCCCTAGAGATGATAGTAGAGCAGACTGGAGATTGAAGTCTTCTTGAAGATGGTAAGGAAGCAAATTGAAAAGTTCAGATTTTGTTCCCTCAAGATGGTAGTGGAGCAGACTGAAGATTGAAGTCTTCCTGAAGATAGTAAGGAAGCAAATTGGAAAGTTTAGATTTTGTTCCTTCGAGATAGTAGGGGAGTAGACTGAAGATTGAAGTCTTCCTGAAGATTATAAGGAAGCAAATTGGAAAGTTCTGAATTCTTGTTTCCTCGAAGTTCCCGTGGAGTAGGTTGAGATTACAAATCCCGTCTCCCTGAGTTAACAATGAGGATAAATCATTATTCCTTTGAAGTTTCAGTAAGAGAAGATGGAGATTTCAAATCTCTTCTCCCTGAATTCTTATTTCCTCGAAGTTCCAGCGGAGTAGGTTGAGATTACAAATCCTATCTCCCTGAGTTAACAATGAGGATAAACCCTTATTTTAGTAGAGAAGATGGAGACTACGAATCCCTTCTCCCTAAATTCTTATTTCTTCGAAGTTCCCGTGGAGTAGGTTGAGATTACAAATCCCGTCTCCCTGAGTTAACAATGAGGTTACATCCTTAAATTCTTTGAAGTTTCAGTAGAGAAGATAGAGATTACAAATCTCTTCTCCCTGAATTCTTATTTTCTCGAAGTTCCCGTGGAGTAGGTTGAGATTACAAATCCCATCTCCCTGAGTTAACAATGAGGTTACATCCTTAAATTCTTTGAAGTTTTGGTAGAGAAGATGGAGATTACGAATCTCTTCTCCCTGAATTCTTATTTCCTCGAAGTTCCCGTGGAGTAGGTTGAGATTACAAATCCCATCTCCCTGAGTTAACAATGAGGTTACATCCTTAAATTCTTTGAAGTTTCAGTAGAGAAGATGGTGATTACGAATCTCTTCTCCCTGAATTCTTATTTCCTCGAAGTTCCCTTGGAGTAGGTTGAGATTACAAATCCCATCTCTCTGAGTTAACAATGAGGTTACATCCTTAAATTCTTTGAAGTTTCAGTAGAGAAGATAGAGATTACGAATCTCTTCTCCCTGAATTCTTATTTCCTCGAAGTTCCCTTGGAGTAGGTTAAGATTACAAATCCCGTCTCCCTGAGTTAGCAATGAGGTTACATCCTTAAATTCTTTGAAGTTTCAGTAGAGAAGATGGAGATTAAGAATCTTTTCTCCCTAAATTCTTATTTCCTCGAAGTTCTCGTAGAGTAGGTTAAGATTACAAATCCCGTCTCCCTGAGTTAACAATGAGGATAAATCCTTAATTCTTTGAAGTTTGAGAGAGAAGATGGAGATTAAGAATCTTTTCTCCCTAAATTATTATTTCCTCGAAGTTCTCGTAGAGTAGGTTAAGATTACAAATCCCGTCTCCCTGAGTTAACAATGAGGATAAATCCTTATTTCTGTAAAGTTTCAGTAGAGAAGATAGAGACTACGAATCTCTTCTCCCTGATTTCTTATCCTGAAGTCACACTGGAGTAAGTTAGAGATAAACAAATCTCATCCCCTCGAAATTGTAAGGGAGCAAATTGAAGCTACATGTCCTATCTCAATGAAGTAACGGTGGAGTGGATCGAAGCGACAAGATGCTGTGGACCGGAATGAGGCTACCTGAAGAAAAGAGTACCAAAGAAGTTAAAGCTCAGCAAGACCGGGCAAATTTAGTCCTTCTTTATGTCTTTGCTCTATTCCCGTTGCACGACAATGAGCAAAAAGGGCAGCTGTAGAGGCCCAAATTGCCCGGGGCCCATTTTTACAACCCATTAAACAAGCTCACTTTACAAGCCCAATTTCTAAAACAAAACCCTAGCCCAACACCCAAATGAAAAACAGAAAACAACAAACCCTAGGTGCGCCGCACCTAGGGTCTTCTACCTCCACCGCCCATGTCAGCCTCTGCAGCCACCGACCACCGTCCCATCACCTCTTGCTCCCCATAACCTGCAAACAAAAGAAAACAGATAGGAATAGAAGCAGAAATATCGATTGTATTTTTTTTATTTCTTCTTTCTTCAATCTCGGTTGTCGGAACCATTTTTTTTGGAAAACAAAAATGGGTTCGACTTTGGTTTTTAAACGAAAAAAGACAGGGAGTCGCCAGCAATCCTTTTTTATTGAGGTGTGATCGGGTCACCTCGTAAAGCGGTTGTTTTAATAAGCAGTTTGATTTATCAAAACAATGATTTTGGTCTCGAAATCCGTAAAACGAGTTCTAAGTCGGTTACGCACGAGGAAGGGTTAGCACCCTCGATAGACCCAAAATTGGTACCAAAATGATTAATTAGTGTCTTAATGTAGGAAATTTGAAAAGGTTTTTAAAATACGGATCCTTTAAAAGGTATTAGGATATTTGAGATTTCTTTGTTCCGAGAGGGTACAAACATCACATCCAGCACGTTAGGACATGATATTCTACACCTTCGTAATCAAAGCTATCTCATGATTTTCTGAAGTTTATCAAAAGGATGTTTAGTTATTTAATCAAACGAAAAATCGCAACTCAAAGACGTTAGGGCACTATTCCCAATTCCCAAATACGTAACATTGCCTTTATTTTAAAACCTTTAAATAGAGTGTAGCAATTTTACAAAATGCATCGATCGTATTAATTTAAAGAAAAGGCTCGAGTCAAAACTTGAGATTTCTTTGTCCGAAAAGATATAAACATCACATCCAAAGACGTTAGGACACGATGTTTTAATCTCTCGTAATCAAAGTCGCCTCGTGATTCATAAAACTTCGTAAAAAGGATGTTAAGTATTTAGTCAAATGTAAAATCGCAACTCAAAGACGTTAGGGCACTATTTCCTAATTTCTAAATACTGAAACAATGCCTTTATTCTAAAACCTTTAAATGAAATATGATGATTTTCAAAATATATTTTGTTTAGTAATAATATGAAATTAAGAAAAATGAACGAGATATAAATATAAAAATATAAGAGTACTAATAATAATAATAATAATATGATAGTGATATAAAACAATGATAATACTATACTAATATGAATAATACATATATATAATATTAGTGGTAAAATAGAATAATAAAATTATAGTGATGAAAATTTAATAATAAAACAATAAAATATAAGATAATGGTAATAATGTGAAAATAATAATATAAATGATAACCAAGTGAAAATAAAAATAATGTCTTAATACTAACCTATAATAAAACAATAATAATAATAAAATTGAGAATAATATTAGTGATAGTAAAATATATAATAATAATAATAAAGGAAGTAAAATAATAGTAATAATTTTTAGAGAAAAGAAAAATAAAATAAAATAATAGTAAAACATTTATATAAAAGAATAAATCAATATTGAAAATAAATATAATAATAACATTACTAACTAATCAATATGATAGTAACAAGATATATGCATTATATAGAAATAATAATATGGTAATAGTAATAATATTAGTAACTAATAATAATGAAGGAAAAAAATAGTAAAAATAGTAATAAAGATAAGGAAATAATAAAAACAATAGTTATAGTACCAATAAATAACAATAATGTTAATTCTTGATAAACAAAAATAATGATAATAGCAATAATAAAAATTGTAAAAACTATTAATGAAAATAAATAACATTAAAGGAAATAAACATTTTAAAAGATATAATATTAATTATTAATTAAAAGGAAAAGATATAATATTAAATATTAATTAAAAGGAGAATAATTAGGAAACTCAATAAACGAATAATTAAATGAAAATAATTAATGGACTTTATTGAAAAATGAATAAAATTAGGGGCTAGAGTTGCAATAAATAAAAAAGGCTGAATAAGGACCACAATGCCACGCGATAAACTCGTGAGGACCAAACGCTTAATTATTCTAAGCCTCGAGCGCAGAGTTTAAGCTCGGACTAAATCGAATGGCGCGTAAATTCGTGGCCAAAATTAAAAGAAAATAGAATAGGATTAACTTAAAGGTAGTACAAATGGGAGGGATGGCCCCAAATTTCCCATTTAAGGTGAAAAGGCACAAATCCGATTTTACGGATCGTCAATGCGTTGGCCCCTACCCTCTTTAATTACACCATTTAAAAACATTTATTACTCATTTCATTTTTTTAAAAGGCTTATAAGTTCCTTTTTTTTTAAAACAAAACAGAGAACCCCATCTTTTCCTTCTTTTCCTCTGCTAGGTTTTTTGAACCCATTCTTGCCGTCGTGAGTTCGATCGGGGTTTGGCCGCGATACCACCGTGGCCGGTGGCCGGCGTTGCACGAGAGGGCTTTTCTAACCCCCGTTCTGGAACCTATTCAAAGGTAAAGCTTCCCTAACATGGGAGGTCGAAAGAAAAGGGTCTCTAGCCCACATTTCAAGCCCGATTCCGACGAGGAAGGAGACCTCCACCACGAGCCATGAACTAATTCAGTAGACCTCCTTCCTTTCTTTTTTATTATTTCATTTTTTAAATTTGAAAGTAAATAAAAAAAAAAAAGCAAATAAAGAACAACGATAATAAGGGTAAAGTCGAAAGAAAATAAACGAAATCAACCTTCTATTCTTATTTTCAGTTTCTTCGTCTTTTCATTCAAAATCTCTGTTTTTGTTTGTTTTTTTTTATATCAAATCCCCCTCTTTACCTTGATTTTCGATGGCTTTATATAGTCATATTTTTACAATTTTTTAATCTATTTATTGCCAATTGCTTGCGTGTTTTCTCTTGCAGGTGCAACTTGAAGGCGGTGGGCGTGACATGGGCAATCTTTGCAGCGCAGAATGGTGGTAGTCGTCGAGGCGAGACGCAATGACTAAGTTTAGGAAAAATTAGGGTTTTCTGATTTTGTTTTGGGCTAGGGTCTGCTGGGCTTGTTATTGGGCTGCTTTCAATTTGGTTAGGTTTAAGCTTGATGGGTTTGGGTTTGTTTGTTGATCTGTTGGGTTGGTTTTAGGTGTAACGGGCCCCCGGGGAAAAATGGGCTCGTACAGCTGCCCCTCTTTGCTCATTATCGTGCAACGAGAATGGGGCAAAGACTTTCAAAAGACACCATTTTTGCCCGGTCTCGCTAAGACTTGACTTATTCAGTGTTTTTATTCTTCATGTAGCCCCATTCCAACCACCGCATCTTGTTGTTTGGTCCCCTTCACTGCTGCAACTTCAGAGGTATAGAATTTTTCGTTTTGATATGCTATTTCGATCTGCTCTTGCTATCTTCGATCTGCTCCCTGCAACATCAGGAACGCCAGACTTGCTATCTTCAATCTGCTCCACTGCAAACTCAGGGAGATAAGATCTACTATTATTTAATCTGCTTCCTGCAACATCAGGAATTGCCAAGTCTGCTATCCTCAATCTGATCCCTACAAACTCAGGGACCGCCAGACTGATGTCTTTGACCTACTTCCCGTAACTTTAGGAATGTCAAATCCGCTATCTTCAATCTGATCCCTGCAAACTTAGGGATTACCAGACTGATGTCTTCGATCTGCTTCCTGCAATTTCAGGAAGGTCAAATCTACTATTTTCAATCTGATCCCTGCAAATTCAGGGATCACTAGACTGATGTCTTCGATCTGCTTCCTGCAACTTCAGGAAGGTCAAATCTGCTTTCTTCAATCTGATCCCTGCAAACTCAGGGACCACCAGACTGATGTCTTCGATCTGCTTCCTGCAACTTCAGGAATGTCAAATCTGCTTTCTTCAATCTGATCCCTGCAAACTCAGGGATCACCAGACTGATGTCTTTGATCTGCTTCCTGCAACTTCAGGAATGTCAAATCTGCTTTCTTCAATCTGATCCCTGCAAACTCAGGGACCACCAGACTGATGTCTTCGATCTTCCTACAACTTTAGGAAGTTCAAATCTGCTATCTTTGATCTACTCCCGCAACTCAGGGAGACGAGATCTGCTCAACCGCACTGTCCTCTTGAGGACATAACCTGTAGAATGAGTACATACTTATACCTAATGATTAGGATGACATGAGTATGATGAGTCAGAATGTTATGAGTATGATTCCTATTTAAGATGTTATTACTCATTTATCTGTCAAGGTTTTATCTTCATTTCCTTTGCAATAAACGTTTTCGCATGAATGACTTGCCCCTGTGGAAATTTCAAAACCTATTTTAGGCCTCGAAACACGGGTTTGCCTTGACTTCTAACTGTCTTCCCCGGGAGTCACAACTCCTACTTGAAGAATACTCGACTTGGTTTGTTTTAGATTCATTTCTCAACAATTTAGGGTTTTTAAATCTTTCCTTATCGAAAATTAGCCTATCATACTTTTTCTAAGTGACCAAGTAACATTATTCACCCTGCCATAATTATTGAATCGGGTGAGGAACTTTGAAGAAATGGTCTCCATTAAGACCCTCTTTCTCCAATGTCTTTATCTTGTGTTCGTGGAAATTCTAAACAAATGTTCTGTTTCAGTTTCCTGTTTTATCTAGAGATTTCTAAAGTGATACGTGGAACTTTCCTTCATGAAATCGTTAGTTCATCAATTATTGTTTCAATGCAGCATGTTAATGATGGGTATCGGTAGGTCGATTTCAAAGAGAATTAAAATGAATTATCCATGAAACAAAGGAAATTGACTGGGGACATATCTCTTTTTTATGAAGGAAAAGAACCCAAAAATGGTAAAATAAACAACATGGATCAGACGCCCTGGACATCGCCAATTGGGCTTCAATATACAAACTTTAAGAAGACTGCTTTGAGCCTGTCATGTGTTTAGAAGACTCAAAGTATTTTGTCGATGCCCCGATATGCAACGTGCTTTCTCTTCTGTTGATTATATCGCTGCAAGATCGCAACGTGTCCATTCAAAATTTGAGCCGCCCTTTTCGGGTTTTCAGCCCAAAAAGCCCTTTGGTCTCAAGGTGCCCTTTTGCGGGTTTTCACTTTGGCCTCTCCATTTTTTTTTCGAAGTCTCAAAGTGCCCTTTGCGGGTTTTCACCTTGGCCTCTTTCATTTCAAGTAAAGTATTTTTAATCAGATTCGAGTTCACGGATTTGGCAAGCTTTTCCGTCCATCTCGATCGAATCGAGACACCTCCAGAAAGCTTTCTTTACCACATACGGTCCTTCCCAGTTCGGCATCCATTTTTCTCTGTGATCCTTTTATATAGGAAAGATTTTTTTCAGCACGAGGTCCCCTTCGTGGAATTCCCTTGGGCGAACCTTTTTGTCGTAAGCTCGCATCATTCGCTTTTGGTACATCTGACCGTGACGGATAGCCCTCAATCTCTTTTCTTCAATTAAGTTCAACTGATCATATCGAGCCTGGATCCATTCAGCTTCATCCAGCTTCACTTTTGACAATACTCGAAGAGAAGGTATTTCCACTTCAATAGGTAGAACTGCCTCTATCCCATAGACCAATGAGAAAGGCGTTGCCCCAGTAGAGGTTCGGACAGATGTTCGATAAGCATAGAGTGCAAACGGTAATTTTTCATGCCAATCTTTGTAAGTCTCGGTCATCTTCCCCACTATCTTTTTGATGTTTTTGTTGGCTGCTTCCACTGCCTCATTCATTTTTGGACGTCTGAGACGAATTGTGGTGTTTAATGTTGAATTGGGCGCAAACTCTCGCTATCGTCATCATTGTTTAGGTTCAATGTGTTATCGATATGATCCTCTCGGGCATTCCATATCGATAAATGATTTCTTTCTTCAAGAATCGGTGACCGCTAACTTAGTGACGTTAGCATCTGGAGGACTTCTACCCACTTGGTGAAGTAGTCGATGACCACGAAGATGAACCGATGCCCATTTGAAGCTTTCGGTGAGATTGGTCCAATGACATCCATGCCCCACATGGAAAATGGCCATGGGAAATCATAACGTGTAAAGGTGACAAAGGCACATGAATCTTGTCTCCATAACTGCATTTATGATATTTTTGGCATACCGATGCGATCTCCTTCCATGGTGGACCAATAATATCCAAACCTCATTATTTGTCGGCCATTGTGAAACCGTTGGCGTGAGTTCCGCAGACGCCTTCGTGGACTTCTTCCAGTATTAACTTAGCTTCGGCGGCATCCACACACCTCAGCAACACTTGATCTTTCCTTTTCTTGTATAGGACCTCTCCATCCAGGACGTATTCACAAGCTAGTCTTCTCAACATCCTTTTATCGTTCTCAGTTGCTTGGTCCGGGTACACATGATTCTTCACGTATCGCAGTATATCGTGGTACCATGGTAGGGCAATTTCTCTTTTTTCCCAATATTGTAGCAATAGGTTGGGTCCTGATGAATGCTCATTCGTATAGGCTTCATATCCTCATTCTTGTTTATTTGGACCAGGGAGGCTAAGGTGGCCAGAGCATCAGCCATCTGGTTTTCGTCTCTGGGTAAATAACGGAAAGTGACGTCGTCAAACTCTCTGATCAAATCTTGGGCCAATCTTTTGTAGATGGCCAGCTTTGGATCCCTGGTTTCCCATTCCCCTTTAAGTTGATAGATTACGAGGGCAGAATCTCCATACACTTCCAATACTCTGATTTTACGTTCGATAGCGGCGCGGAGACCCATGATGCAAGCTTCGTACTCAGTCATGTTATTAGTGCAATCAAAATCTAGCTTGCAAGCAAATGGGTAATGGTCTCCTTTCGGGGATATCAGAACTGCCCCAATTCCATTGCCCACGGCATTTGATGCTCCGTCAAAATTCAGCTTCCAAGGATGATCTTCTGAGGCACCCTCTCCGGTGTTTGCCACATACATCAAATCTTCGTTAGGGAAATCGAAGTCTAAAGGCTCGTAATCTTCAAGGGCTCTACTGGCTAAAAAGTCCGCTATTGCACTCCCTTTTATTGCCTTTTGGTTCACATAGACTATGTCGAATTCAGAAAGCAGAATCTGGCATCTGGCCATCCTTCCGTTCAAAGCGGTGGACTCCATCATGTATTTCAGAGGATCTAGCTTCAAGATGAGCCATGTCGTATGATACAACATATACTGCCTCAATCTTCGAGTTGTCCAAATCAAGGTACAACATAGTTTCTCGATTGGCGAGTACCTTGTTTCACACTCAGTGAATTTTTTACTAAGGTAGTATATTGCCTTTTCTCTTTTTCCTGAATCGTCATGCTGACCAAGTACACATCCCATTAAATTATCGAGCACTGTTAAATAAAGGATTAACGGCCTACCTGGATGAGGTGGTGTCAATACTGGGGCATTGGACAAGTATTGCTTTACTTTGTCGAAGGTCTTCTGGCATTCTTCATCCCACATGCCCGGATTGCATTTTTTAAGCAGACGGAATATGGGGTCACATTTCTCAGTCAGTTGTGAAATGAACCGAGCGATGTAATTTAGCCTTCCTAAGAAACCTCTAACTTCTCTTTGAGTACGTGGTGGAGGCAACTCTTGTATGGCCTTGACTTTGTCTGGGTCAACCTCAATCCCCTTTTTACTGACCACGAATCCGAGTAACTTTCCAGACTGAGCTCCGAAGGTACACTTTGCTGGATTAAGTTTTAGCTGGAATTTCCTCAACCTCAAGAATAGTTTCCTTAAGACCTGAACATGTTCCTTTTCAGTTCGGGACTTAGCGATCATATCGTCGACGTAAACCTCAATTTTTCTGTGCATCATGTCGTGAAATAGGGTTACCATGGCCCTTTGATACGTCGCTCTTGCATTTTTTAGCCCGAACGGCATCACCTTGTAGCAAAACGTCCCCCACATGGTCACAAACGTTGTCTTATCCATGTCTTCAGGATGCATCTTTATTTGGTTGTATCCTGAGAAACCATCCATGAAGGAGAACAACGAATAGCCCGCCGTATTGTCTACTAAGGTGTTGATGTGAGGCAATGAAAAATTATCTTTCGGGCTAGCCTTGTTTAGATCCCTGTAGTCTACGCGCATTCGCACTTTCCCATCTTTCTTAGGGACAGGGAGGATATTAGCCACCAAATCTGAATACTTAACCACTTGCAAGAATCTGGCGTTAAATTGTTTCTCGACTTCTTCTTTTATTTTTAACAAAACATCCGGTCTTATTCTTCGAAGCTTCTATTGGACAGGCTTATATTCTTCTTTTATGGGCAACCGGTGTACTGCGATATCAGTGCTTAATCCGGGCATATCTTGATACGACCACGCAAATACATCCTTGAATTCTTGGAGTAACTCGATGAGGTCTCGCTTGGTCTCTGCCATGATACAAGCTCCGATCTTTGCTTCTTGTCCTTCTCCCAGGTTCACCACTTCCACTAACTCTTTATGCGATAGAATATGTTTTTCTTCTTGTTCTACCATTCTCAACAAATCTGGAGGCAAGTCACATTCTTTGTCATTTTTAAAATCCTGAGATTCCTCTAAACACATGTCTTGTTCGAAACGGACCTCTGAATCTGTAGTTACGTTGCTCATATCATTGATGGCCAGGGACCTGTGATGGGTACCAAGGGATGTACAAAGATTGAATGAATTGAAGGATAACTATTCATATGATATGAATGAGAACAAGAAATGAAAAAAAAGTTTGTTAGAATTAAAGATGCATTTTATTGAGACAAAATATCCGAACATGAGCCTGTTTCATGAAAGAAATCTCATTGTTTCTAGGCTTAAAACAATAAGTGCGTTATGAATATTACTCTGTATAATCTCTAAAAACTACAGGAAATTCCTCTGCGGTCAATTGTTCGAATGCTTCCAGTTAAACGGCGAATGCCCAACAAGTTTCTTGATCAGTTTCCTCGTCGTATATGGCATTAATGTGAGGAAGATTCTCCGGGTAGATTATTCCTCCTGACACGAAGGTACAGGATATGTGGGGGAATGTCATTGATTCTCACTTGACGTCCTCTCCGTTCAACCTTGCCCTTGTCTTTGCCTGAACAATCGGTTTGGCACGATCATCATCAGGGTTAAAACATGAGCCCATCAAAAAGTTCAACAGGGCCGAGGTATTAGTCTGACATTGAGGTTCGATAATGGTATGTACCCCATACGACTGCGCGTCTAGTTGAGTCAAAATATTTATCGGGGAGTAAACGATTTCTTCATCATCATCCAAAACTTTAACCATTGAACCACTCCTTTTTTTAAGTCCTCCGGTTAGTATCTTGGTTAACTGGCCTATCATATTCATTTGATCTCGCATATCTTGTTCAATTTTAGCCAATTGCTCTTGCATCAGTATTTGTCTTTGCTCTAATTTCTCCAACCTTCGGTCCATGGCTTCTAGGTTACTGAAATAACTTCACCTTATTAGGGTCTTTCTACAAATTTTAATGCATGTGATATGATGCAATGCAAATGCATGAAATGCAATGTAAATGCATGGAAGGAATGCAAAAAGAAAGAGAGGCGTTGATTATGAATTCAATTCCATTAGAAGAACTTTTCTAGAAAATACATTTCTTTACATAAAATGGATTGCATATACGGCTTTATTCTCATAGTCCAGGTGAAATCCTCCTCTTTGTATCCGAATATTATGGTCGTGCCCTGTGAACTTTCTCAATAGATACCTCTTCTAGCTCCTTGTTGCTTGGTCCAGGCCGTACCTCTTCGCTCACTTATCTTTTCGCGATGTTTATAAGCTTCTTTTAGAAAATGGAGACATGATGACTCTCGAATAATCTTTGTCGGCTTGAATCCTCGGGCAAAGTCTTGTATTCTTCATGGGTTATCGGTCCCTCTCGTTGTTTACGGACTATGTTCGAACGATCAGTATTATAATCCACTTTATCAAGTAACACATTTCCTTATGATAAACTCTTCTATTTAGCAATCGAATATAAATCAACACCCCCTTTCTAAGATGATGCGGTGTGATGCAATGCAATGCAATCACAAACAAAACAAAACACGTTAGCACAGGAGAAATAAACAAAATAGAGTACTTATCCAGGTGCCCACTAGGGGTTTAACATAGTTCTACCTAAGGTGGGCTCTTAGGGTTCACTACATGTGATTTAGTTCTAAGGTAAGGGTACCCGAACTAGCAGATTCCTCGATCTTCACCCATTATAAGCTCATATAGACCGAGTTCAGTTCAGGGGAATATATTTCCCTATGGCTGCACGAAGATGAAAATCTCACGAAGACATAGGTACGGATGTATCCCGAAAGCGATCCACTATCCTGCACGGAGGTGAAGACCTCACGAAGGAGTAGTTTCTCACTCCCACTTAAAAGGTGTGACCACGACGGTCATGCAATGCAATGCCGAAATTAAAACAACATGCAATAAAAGGATCGTAATTCTCAAATCTAACTTTCAAATTCCCGACAAAAGACAGAAAATAATCAATTTATGGCTTGACTTTCTAAACCATTCCCCAGTGGAGTCGCCAAGCTGTCGGAACCATTTTTTTTGGAAAACAAAAAAGGGTTCGACTTTGGTTTTTAAAACGAAAAAAGATAGGAAGTCGCCACCAATCCTTTTTTATTGAGGTGTGATCGGGTCACCTCGTAAAACGGTTGTTTTTAATAAACAGTTTGATTTATCAAAACAATGATTTTGGTCTATGAAATCCAGAAAACGAGTTCGGAAGTCGGTTACGCACGAGGAAGGGTTAGCACCCTCGATACGCCCAAAATTGGTACCAAAATGATTAATTAGTGTCTTAATGTCGGAAATTTAAAAAGGTTTTTAAAATACGGATCCTTTAAAAGGTATTAGGATGTTTTTGATTTCTTTGTTCCGAGAGGGTACAAACATCACATCCAGCACGTTAGGATATGATATTCTACACCTTCGTAATCAAAGTTATCTCATGATTTTATGAAGTTTATCAAAAGGATGTTTAGTTATTTAATCAAGCGGAAAATCGCAACTCAAAGCACGTTAGGGCACTATTCCCCGAATTCCCAAATACGTAACATTGCCTTTATTTTAAAACCTTTAAATGGAGTGTAGCAATTTTACAAAATGCATAGTATCGTATTAATTTAAAGAAAAGGCTCGAGTCAAAACTTGAGATTTCTTTGTCCGAAAAGATATAAACATCACATCCAAAGACGTTAGGACACGATGTTTTAATCTCTCGTAATTAAAGTCGTCTCGTAATTGCAAAACTTCAGTAAAAAGGATGTTAAGTATTTAGTTAAATGTAAAATCGCAACCCAAAGACGTTAGGGCACTATTTCCCAATTTCTAAATACGAAACAATGCCTTTATTCTAAAACCTTTAAATGAAATATGATGATTTTCAAAATATATTTTGTTTAGTAATAATATGAAATTAAGAAAAATGAACGAGATATAAATATAAAAATATAAGAGTACTAATAATAATAATAATAATAATAATATGATAGTGATATAAAACAATGATAATACTATACTAATATGAATAATACATATATATATATAATATTAGTGGTAAAATAGAATAATAAAATTATAGTGATGAAAATTTAATAATAAAACAATAAAATATAAGATAATGGTAATAATGTGAAAATAATAATATAAATGATAACCAAGTGAAAATAAAAATAATGTCTTAATACTAACCTATAATAAAAAATAATAATAATAAAATTGAGAATAATATTAGTGACATTAAAATATATAATAATAATGATAAAGGAAGTAAAATAATAGTAATAACTTTTAGAGAAAAGAAAAATAAAATAAAATAATAGTAAAACATTTATATAAAAGAATACGTCAATATTGAAAATAAATATAATAATAACATTACTAACTAATCAATATGATAGTAACAAGATATATGCATTATATAGAAATAATAATATGGTAATAGTAATAATATTAGTAACTAATAATAATGAAGGAAAAAAAAAGTAAAAATAGTAATAAAGATAAGGAAATAATAAAAACAATAGTCATAGTACCAATAAATAACAATAATGTTAATTACTAATAAACAAAAATAACGATAATAGCAATAATAAAAATTGTAAAAACTATTAATGAAAATAAATAACATTAAAGGAAATAAACAATTTAAAAGATATAATATTAATTATTAATTAAAAGGAAAAGATATAATATTAAATATTAATTAAAAAGGAGAATAATTAGGAAACTCAATAAACGAATAATTAAATGAAAATAATTAATGGACTTTATTGAAAACAGAATAAAATTCAGGGGGCTAGAGTTGCAATAAAAAAAAGGGCGAATAAGGACCACAACGCCACGCGCATAAACTCGTGAGGACCAAACGCGCAATTATTCTAAGCCTCTGAGCGCAGAGTTTAAGCTCGGACTAAATCGGAATGGCGCGCAAATTCAGGGCCAAAATTAAAAGAAAATAGAATAGGATTAACTTAAAGGTAGTGCAAATGGGAGGGACTGGCCCCGCAATTTCCCATTTAAGGTGAAAAGGCACAAATCCAGCTTACAAATCGTCAATGCGTTGGCCCCCACCCTCTTTAATTACACCATTTAAAAAACATTTATTACTCATTTCATTTTTTTTTAAAAGGCTTATAAGTTCTTTTTTTTTAAACAAAACAGAGAACCCCATCTTTTCCTTCTTTTCCTCTGCTAGGGTTTTTTTGAACCCATTCTTGCGCCGTCGTGAGTTCGATCGGGTTTGGGCCATCGCTGCGTGGTGGCGGTGGCCGGAGATTACACGAGAGGGCTTTTCTAACCCCCGTTCTGGAACCTATTCAAAGGTAAAGCTTCCCTAACATGGGAGGCCGAAAGAAAAGGGTCTCTAGCCCACATTTCAAGCTGATTCGACGAGGAAGGAGACCTCCGCCTCTGAGCCAAGCAAACCGATTCAGTAGACCTCCTTCCTTTCTTTTTTATTATTTCGTTTTTTAAATTTGAAAGTAAATAAAAAAGAAAAAGCAAATAGAGAACAACAGTAATAAGGGTAAAGTCGAAAGAAAATAAACGAAATCAACCTTCTATTCTTGTTTTCAGTTTCTTCGTCTTTTCATTCAAAATCTTTGTTTTTGTTTGTTTTTTTTATATCGAATCCCCCTCTTTACCTTGATTTTCGATGGCTTTATATAGTCATCTTTTTACAATTTTTTAATCTATTTATTGCCACTTGCTTGCGTGTTTTCTCTTGCAGGTGCAACTTGAAGGAGGTGGACGTGACATGGGCGGTGCTGCAGGCGCGACAATGGTGGCAGTCGTCAGAGGCAGAGATGGCAACAGCTAAGTTTAGAAAAAATTAGGGTTTTCTGATTTTGTTTTGGGCTAGGGTCTGCTGGGCTTGTTATTGGGCTGCTTTCAATTTGGTTAGGTTTAAGCTTGATGGGTTTGGGTTTGTTTGTTGATTTGTTGGGTTGGTTTTAGGTGTAACGGGCCCCCGGGGAAAAATGGGCTCGTACATCGATTATAAAAACCGAAGAAGAAACAATGTAAAGGGGGTTTTTTTCTCTTTTAATGAATCAAAAAATAGAAAAGGAAAAAGCATAGAGATTCAAACAAAAAAAGAAACAGATCTGAAAATATCAAAAGAACAGAGTTTCTGCAGTAGACTTACAAACACAATAGAGGCATCGAAAACATTAAGAAACCACCAAAAATCGAAAAGACAGAGGCAAATAGGTGATTTTTTTTCCGAAGTATATTTGTTTCTATTTTTATTTTTCTCTTTTTTTTTTTCCTTTTCTTCGGCGCATATACATACCACTATTATAAAATAAAAAAAAAAGAAGCAAATTTTACCCTTTTTTGAACTTTTTTACCATCACAGGCGGCGGACGACGACAATGAGCATGGCATGGTGAACTCAGAAACCCTCACGGACTGGGCCTGCAGAGAGAAAGAAAAGAATCAGAATTTTTTTTTTTAGCAAGCAGCACAAATGATTTTTTTCTGAGATTTAGGCCTTATATAGCCCCTTAAAACGACGTCGTTTTGGGGCTGGCTTTTAACCCCCCAAAACGAAGTCGTTTCACCTAGTCCGACCCGAACCCGACCCACTCCAGGTAGGATCCGCGTGTTTTTTAACTAGAGGGGGAAATTGCGCAATCAGCCCTTCCGTATTTTTGGTTTTTTAAATTAAGTTTTCAGTATTCGCACATTGGCCCTGAAATTTTGCACGGTTTTCAATTTGGTCTCCTTCGCTGTTACGCGTCTTGGCCAAAAGGATTTATTGCGTGCGTGGCCCCCCTGTTTCCTCTGCGTGTGCAAATTGGTCCTTTTCTTTTATTTTTGCTTCAAATTGACCCCAAAATTTTGTTTTATTTACAAATTGACCCCCATAGCTTGTTTGATTAATAATTTAACCCCCCACAGCACCCATTTTACCAAAATTGACCCCTTCCATTCTGTTTTAAGTTCAATTTGGCCAATTTGCTATATTATTTCATATTTTTTTTATATTACATTTGTACTAATATTATTACCATATTTTTATGTACATATATATTGTTATTACCTATTATAATATTGTTGGTATTATATTATTACTAATATTATATTATCATTGTATATATATATATATATATATTACTATGTTATTATTATTACCGTTATTGCTAGATTATCATTATTACTATTATATCTATGCACATATATATTATATATTATTATTCCTATATTTATTATTATTATTACTATTATTATATTATTTTTATATGTATATATTTTTGTTAATTACCCTTATTTTATTATTTTCTTATTAATATCATTAATATTATTTTATTATTACTATTTCTTACTCTTAAACATTATAATTTTTATTATTACCATTTTATCATTATTGTTTTTATTATTATTATTATTATCTATTATTATTATTATTTCTTTTACTTTTATCGTTATTATAAATGTGTTATTATCGATACTCTTTATTTTACCATTATCATTATTATCATCATTTTATCATCAAATTAGTTAACTTAGTATTATTACATATATCATTATTATTTTTTACGCAACCTAGCTTCGTAATTTATTTCTTTTATCGAATTGTGTTACATTAACCTTTGCTCGAGTCATCAAGTTTTTAAATAATCGATATTTCGCATTAAAGATTCGAGGGAACCGAGCCCTTACTTACTGGATTCCAGTTTTTTCTCGTTTAAGCTAAACAACGGAATGTCTCCTTCAAAACCGTAATTTAAAATTTAAACAAAACTCTTAATCCCGAAAATTCAAAATGTCGCGCCCTAACTTACTGGACTCGACATCTACATATTTCGAGATAAGTTTCTTTTCTTTCTTCTAAAACGGAGGCAATATCCCTAATTTGGCTTTTCGAGAAAACAAGCCCTAACTTACTGGGTTTTGATCTCTCGTTTGACAAATGACGGGAGATCCTCTTCAAATATAAAACTAAGTTTTAAAAGGCGGGCTTAGTTTGAGTCTAAAGTATTGCGCCTAACTTATCGGACATGATGCTTTATCTCTTGAAAATAAGAGAGTCTTAACGTCCTTTCGATCCCTTCAAGTTTTGAAAATCAGAAGTATCTATTTTCGATTCATTTCAAAGTTTTCAACATTAGGACATCGGTCAATCAATTTGGTACCAATTTTGGGCGTATCGAGGGTGCTAATCCTTCCTCGTGCGTAATCGGCTCCCGAACTCGTTTTCTGGATTTCGTAGACCAAAATCGTTGTTTTGATAAATCAAACTGTTTATTAAAAATAACTATTTTACGAGGTGACCCGATCACACCTCATCAAAAAAGATTGGTGGCGACTCCCTTCTTTTTCGTTTTCAAAACCCGAGTCGACCGCGTCGTTTTCTGTTTTATCAAAAAATAGTTACGACACAAACCATAGCAGCGTAAAATTTTAGCTGGCACATCATGCACCACAGTAAAGAGAAAATATAAGTATAATCAAAGGCTATTATAATTTATTATTTTATTATATAAAATAAAAATTAATGTTATAATAATTTAATAAATATATAAACCTTATATTTTATATGAATGAATTATAAACAAGAAGATATACCAATTGTTATAAAAATGAATTAACCATAAAAATAATCAAAAAATTATTATTTAATATAATAAGTAATTTAAAACAATTAAATTAAATAAAATTACAAATTCAAATATTTTTAATAATTGTATGAAAATAAAATAATTTAAAAACTTCTATTGTATATAATTTCTAATCTAATATCTTTAATAGTAATATTCTATTTTCACCTTATCACTACAATTATTTTTGAATCCAAACATACACCTTACTAAAGTTTTTAATTTCACCACTCCTATTTTTAACCTCACCAAAGACAAAGACACCGTCCATCTAAAAGAAGCCTTAAGCTCCATTTAATATCCGAGAATATTTTCTATTTTCATTTTAGAAAATAACTAATTTTCTAAACACGTTTAGTAAAAATAAATGAAATTTCTAGTATTAAAAAAAATTAACAAGTAATTGGATATAATGGTAACACATTACACTTCTAAGAGAAAAACATATGTTCGAATATTGGAGATAATATTGTTGAGAATGGCAATCACAAATTCAGAATATAAACCGTAAAATCGACACGCAAAAGAAAGTGAAAATATTTTTAGTATAAAATTTGATAAATTTGCGTGTTGAACAACTGGATATGATGATATCTTATGAATTTATTTCTGGAAAAATGTATTAAGTTGAATGTTATTGTCATTCTTACAAAACAATAATAGTGTACAATAAATACTTACTTGTAGCATATTACTGAAGTTAGGTTATGGCCATGGAGAAAATTTATTCAATTCTAAAATTAGAAGGTACAAAAATTCCTTATTAGTCCCCATCTTTTCATTCTCATCTAATAATTGAACCAACTGAAAATTTTCCCTATTTTCAATAAAAAAAAAGAGTTAAAAATGGTAAGGAGGATACAAATACCTATTTATTAGAAAATAGGTGAGTATAATTGATTTCACTTATTTCGGATTTATAATTTAAAGTTATTTAAGTTGAATTAAATCAGTTGAATAAGAAAAATTAAAAATCGATTTGACTCCAAATATTTAAATAGTTTACAGAATACAAATAAAAAATTCAAAAAACCCGAACAAATTAAATCAACCATGAAGCTAATCCTAGTACACCATGTCACATCTTGCTATATATAAATCATGATGGTTTATTTGAATACGTTTGGAAATTAGTAAGGTTCAAATAAGTGGAGCAAATTGGTTGGCAATTGCCATCTTCTCATTGAAGCAAAAGGATAAAAGAAGGAAGGGAATTGAGCATGAACAGAAAAGCAAAAAGATATTTTTTTTATTTAAACATCTTAAAAGAAAAGAGAAAAAAAGAAGAAGAAGTGCTTGAAAAAATATTACAGAGAAGGACAGTGACATGTTTTTTTCACAGCTGGTTGACAATTAAATTGGGTCCCTCAAAGCACAAGGGTGGTGGTGGGTTACCCTTAAATCAGGGAAAAAAAAAAAAAAAAAAAGAACAGCTTCAATGGCAGTGACCTTTATGAGCTGAGACCCTGTCTGAAGGGTCCCCAAACAAGCAAGAGCCATTATTAGACTGGTAGTACCCTTCCTTCTGCTGGACAGTCACCTCATGCTGCACACAGGCTCAGCCTTGTGTGTGTGTTTTATTTTGTGATAAGATTTTGTGGTATGGTTGGTATTGGTGACAGCCAAATGTTAGTAATTTGATCTGATAAACTGATAAGGTTGAGTGGTTCATTCAGTCGAGTGTGTTTGGTTGGACCCATCACCATTAACCATGCCAAACCAATAGGCTAGCCTAGTGTAACACATGATTGGTTCTGGTTCTTGTGTTAGATAAGATATTAATTTATCTCTCAACTAATCCCACTGTTCCACTATTCATTTCTTTATTTTAATCTTTGGGTTGGATTTTAAAACTATTTGGAAGATCTCATCAGATTTCCAAACATAAAAGACTGATTTGAGAGGATTTATGGTAAAATTTCCTTTCCAGAACCTCTCGATTTCAATATTGAATAAATTAGAATGTTTAAAAAAAAATTAGAGTAATTTAATCACTGCTAATTTTAAAAGTGAACAATTAAAAACAATTAATCACTATATTAATATTTTTCGTCAATTGTACATAATTTTGATTGATATAAATAATTTAGTCCTCATATTTTACATATTCTGTCAACTTGGTCCTGATTTAACAAATTTAACCCCAACATTTGTGTGTGTTGATTTTTTAGAATTAAGATCAAATTGACAAAATATGCAAACATCGAGGACTAAATTTATTATTATACTAATTAAAATTATGTTGTGATTAATTACCTTTAATTGCTTATTTTCAAAATTGACAGGGATTGAATTGTATTAATTTTTTTTCTATGAGAGGCTAATTTGCTCAATATTGAAATTGAAAGGAATTGAAAATGTCTTTTTACCATTAATAACCCACAATTAGACTAAACTTTTTTTTTGAGATTTTTAGATGTTTAATAATTACATCGAACTCCTTACTACTTAACCTCGTAAAGAAACATTCTATAATTGATTTGTTATACTAAACGCAGAATTTAAGGCATAAAAACTAATAAAATTGACAATACAATATGCATACACTAACATGTGCTTTGATTTGAATGGTTTCTAACACCTAATTAAGACTTCTATTGATGTTTATAGATTGGGACATGGAATGATAACAGAAGCTTGATGTCCTCAAATTACCTAAATTCACTGTAATGGACAAATCATGCTAAAGAGGGGGGTTTTTTAAAAAAAAAAATTCGGCAAAGCATTGCTTTTGGACCACTGCAATATATCTTTCTTTGAAAAAGATTATGATTTTGAATCTTGATATTAGAACGTGAGATGAATGAAAAGTTTATTTTATTCATACCGAAAGTTAAGTGAGGGGGTTATACGTTATCCGATTTAATTATTATTTTTTCTCCATTTTTGTTTTTATTGACTCTGAGCAGTTTACTCAGAGCGAGGTTGGTGCAATTTTTACGTTTAAAACAGTATGTTGACAAATTTTTATTTTAATTGATTCGACTCAAATAATATTGTCAATATTTTTTAGATTTGAGTTGAGAACTAATATATATATGAGAAGAGATTGTATGAAATTGTGATTCCACGTCATTTCTTTTAAATAAGAGAATGACAAATCAAATTTTTTTCTCTTAAAAAATTTAAATCTAACTAAAAATATTAAAGTTCAGGAGGAAAATTTTGATTTATCGTTCTCCTATTAGAAAAGGATAGAGATGACGTAGAATCACAGTTTAATATAATTATTTTTCATATATATATAACTTAGGTTAATTTAATATATATATTTATATCAAGGACGATTTCTTGACTATGTTTCACTATATGATGAATACATGTTGTAAACATGAATAGTCAAAAGAAAAAGAAAAATAAAGAGTTGGACTAAAATGAAAATATCCCCAATAATGACTTCAAAGAAAGCTACCTTGACTCAACTACCTTTGAATTTCATTCCAAGTATAAATTCAACAAGAGAGAAATATATCCGTAAATCAAAGGCTAATTGGTGGTTAACAGGATTCTTCTTTTGCTTTAGATTTTTTTTGGTAAACTACAATTTGATTAAATTATTTATAAATTTATGTTTTGATCATTTAACTTAAAAAAAAGTTATAAAATGATTATTAAATTATTCGAAAGTTTATATTCAAGTCATCGGGCTCTTAAAATCATTATTATATTACTTCTTTGTTTACACTGCGTGCACTTATCGAAAGCTCTCATTCTCCTTTTCTTTTACATTTCAATTGTTTTTTTATAAAACAATTTTAAACATCATAAATCTATGAACTAAAATCTAAATAACTTTCTTTTTTGATCTTCAACACTGATCCATAGACATTGATTCACCGTACGGATCGTCAAATTGTCGTTTGGAGTTGATAAGCCGAACTTTAAAAAGAATCTTAACATACCAGTAACTTAAATAAAAACTTTAAAATAATTTTCTGATCATTTTATAACTTTCTTAAAATTAAATTATCAAATCATAAATTTATTAATAGTTTAATAATTTTACACATAGTTTATTTATTTATTTAAAATTTTTATAAGTTTGGAAAGAAATTGATTCTGTGTCTTAAGACTACCGGGTAGCCTGTTAGTAGGTGGAATTGTGGTAGCTACAAGTCCAATAAAGCAGACTATAAGTCTATAACCTAACCATGGACCATTAAAATATAATAAGCATGGGAATCAATAAAACACTGACTATTTTTTTTTTTTTTTTACTTTTGAATGTGTGTGTGTGAGACAGGGGATCGATTCTCTCATGCCATGCAAATGCTGCAGCCGACATGAAA
Organism: Gossypium rotundifolium; assembly: GCA_025506655.1. Lineage (NCBI taxonomy): Eukaryota > Viridiplantae > Streptophyta > Magnoliopsida > Malvales > Malvaceae > Gossypium > Gossypium rotundifolium. The sequence goes on from CP106732.1 coordinate 17,177,493, forward strand.
TTCGAGCCCAAACTTTTTTTTTTTTTTTTTGGCTGTAATAAAGAACAAGAACAATCCCAACAAAGATTCAAATTCTACATAATATAAGAGCAAAAACCCTTGTTTCTTTTTTGCACTTTAAGATACCATTCAAAGACAAGAGTGTTCACTTTTCACTTTTGTCCCCCTCATTCTCACAACATTGAAACGATCTTCAATGAAAACTTTAATAAATTCCCAAGCATATTCTTCTTCTTCTTCTTCTTTTTTTAAAATTTTTTGGCTTACTTGTACTGCAAATATTCTTCTCTGCCTTTTTTCTGTTCCATTAGCCTTAAAAGAGAAACAGGGACAATGAGCGAGAGAGGAACATTTCAGGTTTTAACTCGACAGGCTTTGTTTTCTTTCCAGACATGACAAAAATTTGTAAGAAAACATAACATGATAGGATTTTTTGCTGCTTCTTTTTATTTTCTGGTATCCTTGTAAACTACTGGATTAGGTTTGGTTCTGCAATAAGGTATGTAAGAGCTTGCAAGGCAATGTAATGCTGATTTGTTAAGAGTCCAAAGAAGAATCCCAGATATAGATTGTGTTGTGTGTTCTTAATTTAATCTTTTTAACTCTTTTGATTGCAGTTTCAGTTGTTGTTTTAACACATTTCGAGAAACAAAGGGGTTGTAACTAGAGGTGTGCATGGGCCGGGCCAAAAAATTTTTCGATCAGATTGGTAGGCTCGAGCCCGGCCTAGCCCAAAATATGGGCCTAAAAATTTGTCCAGGCCCGGCCCGCTTTAAATTTGGTAGGCCTGAGCCCGGCCCAAGCCCAGCTCGACTATTATAATTTTTATTTTATTAAAAATAAAATATAATAAATTTAATACATTTTAAAAATAAAATAAATATTAATACAACAAATAAATAAAAATATAATAAATAAATACATTTAAAAATATAATAAATCAAATACAAATAAAAAATATTTAAAATAAATCAAATACAATTAAAATATAACAAATAAAATATTTATTTCGAGCCAGCCAAAAAATCATACTAGGCTGCCCGTTTTCTAAAGTCTTGTTTTTTGCCAAGCCCATTTTTAGCTTATATTTTTTTCAAACCTCCCACATTTAGTAGGGCCTTGAGGCGGATTCTTACCATGCACACCTCTAGTTGTAACCTACTCTAATAAGTTACTCTCTGTATTTCACTCAACTTATGAATTTAGTCATTGTATTTTAATTTAAATTATTTTTATTTTGTGCACTTTTTATATTTAAAATTTTAATCTTCCGAAAATAATAATTATTAAATTAATGTAAAATCTATTATTTCTAAAATTTGATGTAGCAAACACAACCTTAATTTAAGTATCACTTTCAATGAAAAAATGGAGATATATCTAAAATATAATTTAAGTATCCGAAATATAGGTTTCGTTACATTAGTTGTGCCATGCCCTTATTTATATTAAATAATTCAAAAATAAAATTTGAAAAATATTTAAAATTGAAAATAATTTTGAATTTTTATAATTTATAAATTAAAATTCAACGAATAAAAAATATTTTAAAAAAATATATTAAAATTTTAAAATAAAATACAATGAAAGTGTAGAAAATACTAAAACATATTTCAATTATAAAATTATTGAATTTATCGAAAATATTGAGTTAAAATATTTTGGGAAAATATAAAATTCAAAATATTTACATCCTAGAAAAATTCTAACAATTCAACAAATATTTTTAAAAATTCTAAAGATAAAAACATATAATTAATAAAACAACTTCTTAAATTCAAAATAATATATAACTATTTATTGAAAAAAAAACCTTTGCCGATGAATGTCAGTCAACATCAACCAATGATGGTAAAGATTGGTCAAACTCAATATTTTTATTTGAATTTGAATTTTTTTATATATTTACAAGTATTTGATTCAAATAATAACAAACATAACATTTTGTATCACATATAGTTTCTTTGTATTAGACTTGGGGCGGGCTCAGGTTGAGCGAATGCAAAATTCAGGTCCGTTTTTTAAATTTGGACTCAATTTGATAAATGAGTTTAAAATTTTACTTAAGATTGATTCAGTTCATTTGTATTAATTTTTTAAGATTATTTAAAAATATAATACATCAAATACGTTAAAAGTATTTAAATAAATGTTTCTCACTAAATTAAAAATAAATTAAAAAAATCTTTATACTTAAATAACACTAGTCTCTTCAAGCAATTTTTGCAGGCATTCATAGAGATGTTAAAGGCTGAAAATGTTGTATTCTCGGTGGCAGATAAGAAAGGTAACAAATTAGCATTTTCCTTGGCGATTGCTGGCGTTAATAGGAAAATGTTTAAAGCTTGGTGGTGAGATTTTTGTATTGTTGCTCTATTGATGTAGTAATGTTGGTATGTGACTATTTTATCTATTGAAATTCTGTATTATTGTTCGTTATTCTGTTATTTGTCTTTAGACAACAGCACAGTTCGAATGTTACAAAAAAAAACACTAAAATAGTTACAACTTAACAAGCAAATGCTTCTAAAATAGTGGTCAAATTAATAATAAAATAATAGTTATACAATATCCAAATAATAATAACAAAATAATAACAAAATAGCAACCAAACAGTTGATTCGGGTCAAGCTTAGACAAAAAATTCCTACTCAAAACTCGATCCATTTAAAAATGAGCATTACATTTTATCTAAATCTATTTTTCGGATATATATTTTTATCCAAATCAGTCAACTTTTCAAACAGGTTTCCAAACCGAAGTGAATAGCCCTGTACAGGATGAAATCTAAGTTCTACAAAGCAATAATTATTTATTTTACGAAAGCAAATTTCATATTTTCTTTCGAAGTATCTTACATAGAAAATCATGATTGTATAAATACAAATTACCAGTCACATTCTAAAGTTGACATACTGCATTCTTAATCCAATTTAAGAAGTCAAAATGTATAAAAAGAGCGTATTTGTACAGAAAGTAATTGTAATAAATTATAATTATTAAGGTAATAATTGTAAATTATTGTAATTATAAAAAATTCACACGTTTAATTGACATAATGTAATTACATACTAATTTTTTTGTCATTAGATAGTTTGTTTTTCTTGATAAAATTATAATAAATTTTCGAAAACGATAAAAGAGCAAAGTACTTGCGTAATTCTTACCATTATTTATAAAGTGAGAACGCTCCCATACACTTAATTCAATAAATGCTCTAATTACACTTAATTCAATAACCGATTATACTTGAGCTATAGAGTGAGTTTGTTTACAAACTCAAAACCTAATCAGAAATAGGTTGATTTTTAGGATGTTAAAACACCAAATGATATCAAGTCACCTATCTGATCTCCTTAAGCTGAAATCATGGAAGAGAAGCTAATTCTCTTGTTATGATACTAATTATTATCAATCCACTAACTCGCACTCTGTATGGGTTCACACATGCGTAGTGTTCACCCATCAATAGTATGGGCGAGCCCAATATGAGAACGTGTAATATGTAATATAGGTTCGCCTACACATGATGCGAATCCACTTCGAGTATACGCTTGTTAACCCTAATGCAGGATACATATCATCATACATGGAGACCTATTTAGCATGTCACATCTTTGAACAATGATCGTATCATATTAATACACAAAATTAACCCATTTGAGGGGACATACAAGAAAACACTCAACACCTCTCCATATCAAAAGCTTATATGAAATCGCTTAACCACTAGATTGATTCTTTAAATCTAATCATACAACTTTAACCTTCTAAATAACATTTATTAAATTAATCATATGTAAATTTCAAAATTATATCTATGGAACTCTCATCCCTTAATAAAATTTCAAAATTACCCTTATTGCTACTTTTATTTTTAAAAAAATTGGCATAATGATTTATTAGTCTTTCAATTTTATAAAAAAATATTTTAACCATTTATTTAATTTTTCGTTTATTTAAGTCCTTACGCTTTTTGTCTATAGATGAAAATATGGACATCTGTTAACTTTGTTGACATGACATCCAATTAATTAATTTTAAAATTTAATTTTAAAAATAAAATTTATTTCTAATGCAACATACTGAGTCAAAATTAAAGGTGATTTAACAAATAATGTAAGTTTAAAAGCTAAAATAATTTTGATATAAATTGCAATAATTCTTGTAATTCATTTTACCAGATAACTGCTTATCTTTTAATAAGAAACAACTCATAATAACTTTCATATCTCATTACAAAGTAGATTGAAAAAGTATAATTTTTCTATTAAAACGATTAATCAATATAAATTACTTTTTAATCCATAATTCCGGTAACACCTTTTCCTTGTAGGTCCATACAATTGATAATACTCTAGAATAACGTACTTTTATGTATTAATTATATATTTATTCTGAGTATGATCCTGCTAATTTGAGCTATTTATGATATTTTATCTTATAGGGACTAAATTGGAGGCAGCGAAATTAATGGCCAAAAGTGTGAAATTAAAGATAAAATGGGTCAATGTGCGACATAGGGAAAAGTTGGTGCCAAAAGTGCAAGCATGGAGGACACAAGGGTTGAAATGCAAAAGAAGAGATTTTATTCCATTAGACTTTATTTTGATTATATTAGGATAATTAATATTAAGATAATTATTAGGGATTATTTAATTTTAGGATTTTATCTTTATTTATTTTCAATTAAATGTATTTATCTTTTGGGAGTTTAAGTAGGATTAGACTATCTCTCCTAGCACTAAAAATAAAGGGTGAGGTGACTCAAAATGAATCTTTCTTTTTCTGAAAAACACTCTCTCCCCAAAAGTTTTGTCTTTTGTTCTTTCCATATTTCCTTTTAATAAAATCTCTATTTTTATTATATATTTATTTTCTTTTCCACCACAACCATGATCCATTAAAACTCATCTAGTTAAAGGTTGTCGAAAATTCCCAAAAAGGGTTCTTGAGGTTTAGAATTCGTACTTAGCCTTCTCAACAGGGTATTCATTGTTTCTCCGCATTACGGGGTTGATGCTTCAGTTCATCCCTTAAAAAGTGATCTTTTCAACGTGTGCAAGGAACGGCCGCTTTGTATATTTTGAGAAGGTTGCACAGTTGGTTCGTTAGCTTACTGCGTTAGAGGTTGGCGAGCCCAAGAGACAAAATAGCGTCGGATTCGCCATTGAGAAACATTGATCTAGTATTAGATGATCTCACAAGAGCGATTGTTGGCTAGAGTCAGGTTCCACTAAATCGAAGTCCAAATCCTTTGAGCTGGTGGTCGTAGGCGTCCTCTTCCACTATAATTGGCTTATTTGGTTTGAGAAGGATCATCTAAAAGCTAAGGATTGAACTCAAGGCAGATCGGGGCAACTGGAGGTTGGATTCTCCCCATAAGAATTTCCCTATCTCAACTCTATTTCCTATTTTTAATTTTCGCAATTCCAATTCGACTTCTCAATTCTATTTTTATTTTATTTTCGTTTCCAGATCAAAACTTTAAATTCTGTTATTTTTATTTTTTCAGGAACGCAGGTTTTCTTGGGCACGATTCTGCCTAAGATTTCGAGAAACAAGCATTCGTATAATCCGGTCCCTGAGGATTCGACCCTACTTCCCCTTTACTGTTATTTTTCATTATTTTGTAGGGAATAAGATATTTTTAATGCTTTCAACGACTGCATCAACAATTTATGTTTTTCATCTATTAACCCTTACTAATTAAATAACTTTACTCAAATCAAATCATACAACATGAGAAATTTGATTACTATTTTAGGTTTCGATGAATAATTTACACCCAAATTTTGATAAATTATTAAGGTAGTGATTGGGAATTGAGATTTAGATTTGAAGATTTTGGTTTTGAAATTTACGATTTATGAATTTATCATTTTCAAATTCTTTGTTTGGGAATTAAAATATTCGAATTTAAGATTTTGAATTATTCTAAATTTATTATTTGGATAATTCAAAATTAGATTTAAATTTCAACTAATTCTAAGTTTCAAAAATATTATTATTTTTAAAATGAATTACTTAGGAGGATTTTGTTGTTTGAATTAGATTGGACAAGCTGGTCGGACCGGGAACTAGTTAGGATATCGAATATGGAGAAAGACATTAAATTAGTTGACGTGTTAACCGATACGAACTAGTTGATTGGACGATCAAACCGATTTTTTAAAATATTTTTATTTTTATGAATTTTTTAATAATTTGTTTAATGGAATTGGATGAATCAGTCGAATTGATTGAAACAGTTGGACCAGTGAACCGTTGGCCTAATTATGAAAATTATAAGTTAAAAGTTAGGGGTTTATAAATTAGAATTGTGGAAATTATAGAATAAATGAAAATTTTGAATATTTATACTATATTAAATTAATTGCATGAAGCTTCATCATTGTTTTCAGAACTGCATAAGATTAACTGATCAAACGATTGGATCGAGAATCAGTTGAGGTATTAATTTGAAATAAGGGGTCAAATTAGTTGACTCGTGAACCGACCAAATAGTGGGGTAAATTAATTTTATCTATATTTAATTTTTTAATAATTTATTGAATCAAACCGATTAGATCAACTAACTCTATTGAGTCAAAAATCGGTGATTTGACCGGTTCGCCTATCGATCCAATCCTAAAAACCTTGAGCTTTGTTGATAATATACTATAAATAAATTATTTTATTGTTTGGGTTTTGAAAGACGTGTAAAGGAAGAGAGAATAAAAAAGCTCCCCTATTTTTTTAATCAAGAATTTTGAAAATTTAAAATTTTAAAATGGATTTTGAAATTCAAAATCTTACTCTTATGAAATTGGATTCAGATTTGCTGAAATCTAAATCCGACTTTTTTATAAGTTATCCAAATAAGGAATTTACGATATAGTCCTTGCTTCCTTCAAGTATAACTCTACTTTTTTTAAGGTTTGCTTTCTCCTTTTTATACTTAGGTCTCCTCTTAAGACTGGGCTTTTGGGCCGTATATATTTACAATCATCTCAAAAGAGTCCTTCGAGTAAATGCACCAGCCTTCAACCTTTTTAACAATCTAAACATTTGTTACTATTAAAACTGATTTTCTTGCATTTTACCTTTTATTAAAAAAATGAATATTTCTACCAATTTCGCCTAAAAAAAGAATATTTCTGTCGATTGAGTCTTAACTCGATTAAAATAAGCATGTTTTAATGCAGGAGTATGTGGGTTTGAGTGCGTTGAAGCATATTATCCTCTTATTTATGAGTTAAGAGGGGTTATAGGTAGTTCTAAATATTAGGAGAAAAAAAGGAAATACGATGATAACCTATAATAAGATTATTTTAAAAAAAAAAGAGTATTAGTTCCTATATAATAGATTAAAGAATTAATTGGTCTTTCTTGTTAAAATTTTCATTTATTTGTTTTGTTAAAAATTAATGTAGTTGATGTAATTATTAGACATACCATATGTTTCTCATACTAATGTATAAAAATTAATTTTAATAACAAAATAATTAAAATTTTTAATAAAAAGATCAATTTACTCTTTACTCTTTTTTTAAGTTAACAGGTAAAATGTAATCTGATTTCTAAAATCCCTTTCCTAGTTTTCATTTGCTAGTCCATCTACTGTCAGTTAGAGTGACTGACCAATCATCAGATTGAGCTAGAAAAAGAATTGGCTCACGCTCAAAGCTTTCTGGCTAAAAATATTATGAAGGTTGGTATATTAGAAATTGAATTATATTTTGTCTCTTCTATTAAAAATTGAGTAAGAGTAAATTGATAATTCTATAAAAATTTTTATCTATTTTTATTGTTAAACAATAATGTGATTGACGGAGCAACCAAACATGTATTGTGTCACGTGTACATTATACTGATGTAGCATTTTGTCCTATCAATAAGTATTTTAATTTTAAAAGAAAAGGATGAGTAGTTAGTACAGTGATAGTGTATTTTTTATTCCACAAGTAAACTTAAAAATTGAAGAGTGTCTTTTTTAATATTTTACTATATCACTATAGAACACTTGTCAATTAATAATTATTTTGTGAAAATTATAAACTCTACAGTTAGTGTACCAAATAACTTTACTTTAAAAAACTTAAAATAAATAATACTTTAATCATTATTTAGAAAACCATGAAATATAAAAATATAGAATATTATAAAATAATTAATAATAAAATGATTAAAACAACCTAAATTTGTCGAGGATTACGTTGTTTACAATAAATTTTTTATAATTTCTTATGATTCTTAATGCTTTTAAATATTTTTCTATTTTATTTAATTATTTGAAGAACTATATCTATATTATCCTAAATGTGATTAAATAATTATAAAAGAATATTTTAGAAGTTTTTTAAAAATATTATCACAACAATATTATGTACACTTGGCACATCACGTGCCACTATCTGATTGCTCTGCCAGTACTTAACTGTTTTTAAGAGAATTCTTAATTTACTCTTTGATCTAAATATATAAAAACTAATTTATTAATTTTTGGAATAAAAAAAAAAAATCGAACATTTTAATATAAAAACCTTCACAATACAATCACAACTTATTTACATAAAAAAGATCATTGGTAAAAACTTTTTGCTGTATTTTACGGTCGAACTTTGTATTTTGATGTTACCCCATGGGCCCTGTCGTAACCATTTTTTTAAAAAATGGGAATTGACTTTGGTTTTGAAAATGAAAATAAAAAACGGGAGTCACCATCGATCTTTATTTGGTGTGATTGGATCACCTTTATTTTAATAAAACGATTTGGTTTACTAAAACAGTGTTTTTGGTCTACGAAATTTTGAGAAATCGGGTTCTAGAGTCGGTTACGTGCGAGGAAGGATTAGCACCCTCGTCACACCCAAAATTGGTACCAAATTGATTAATTAATATCTTAATGTCGAAAATTTGAAAAAGTTTTAAAAATTCAAATCTTTTAGAAAATATTTGGATAGTCTAAGCCGAAATTTGAGATTTTCTTATTCCGAGAGGATACAACATCACATCCAGCACGTTAGGACACGATATTCGAAGCCTTCGTAATCAAAGTTATCTCGAAGTTCGTGAAATTTATTCCAAGAATGTTTAGTATTTTAGTCAAACGAAAAATCGCAACCCAGCACGTTAGGGCACTATTCTCCGAATTTCTAAACACACAAACATTGCCTTATTTGAAAACTTTCGGACAAAATAAAATGGTTTTGTAAAATGTACTTTTGTTTTACAATGTTTAAGCTGAAAATAAGTGTAGGTGTTTGGGTCAAAATCGAGATTTCTTTGTTCCGAAAAGATGTAAACATCACATCCAGTACGTTAGGACACGATGTTTTAATCTCTCGTAATCAAGATCATCTCGTGTTTTATGAAGTTAGATAGAAGGATGTTTAATTATTTAGTGAAACGGAGAATCGCAACCCAGCACGTTAGGGCGCTATTCCACGAATTTTTAAATACAAAACATTGCCTTGTCTTAAGAATCTTTAGATAGAACAGGACGATTTCTTAAAATGTATTTTATTTATTAAGATTGCCAAAAAATCGTGATAGCAATAATAATGCAAATAAAAGGATGATATCAATAACAATTGGATAGTAAAACGATAAAACAATGATATAATGGTAATAAGGTGGTAATGATAGTATAAATGATAATGAAATAAAAATGCAAATAATACATTACTACTAATAATAAAACACTAATAATAATCGATGACAATAATGATGATAGTGGTGATAGATAGCCATACTAAACAAATGATAATAAAGATATTATGTAATATAATAATAATAATAATAATAATAATAATAATAATAATAATAATAATAATAATAATAATAAAGTAGTAGAACAATGACAACAATAATAGTAAAATACATATATAACGATATATTAATAGTAAACCAATAAAATGTGTTTATAAATAAAATGATAAAAATAAGAATGGTAATAATAATAATAATAATAATAAGATAAAAACGGATGAAATACATAAATATAAAAATAGTTAAATAATGACAATAGTAGTGATAATAATGTAAAATAATAATAGTTAAATAAAGAATAATAATAACATAAATAATAGTAATACCTAACAATAGTAATAATAATAATAATATGGTATTAGTAATACAAAAAAATGAAATGATAATAATAAAAAATAATAATAACAAATATAATAATGAAAATAATAATTACACAAAAACAATCAGTAAGGACTAAATTAGAATAAAAAAAAGGGTCAAATCGAGTATAAAACAGAAGTTTAAGGGCAATTTTGAAATAAAATGAAAGTATTGGGGTCCCATTGTAGTGCGCATAAAAGGTGAGGGCCCAAACGAAGAAATAACCCTTGGCCCCCTACACGCTGCGTTTCGCGCAGGACCAAAATGAAGATGGGATAAAATCGTGGGAAAAAATTAAAAATATCAAAAACCTAATTTAAAAATGTCAGAAAAGAGGAGGGACCAAAAGGGTAATTAGCCCACTTCGATGAAAACACGCGGATCCTTCAGTCGGGTCGCGTGCGCGGATCTATGGCCCAAACGACGTCGTTTCGGTGTTTAAGGGCAATGGCCAAAGCGACGTCGTTTTGTATCTATATATATAGGAAATTTTAAGCTTAAAATTTCATTTCAACCATTTTTTTTAAAAAACTCTAAAACCCTTTTTTGTTTTCTCTGCAGGGGTAGGGGTGGTGCGATTTTCGGCCACCGGACCGTCGTCGACACCGCCGCGCTGGCCAACGCGCACGGTGGCCGGAAAAGGTAAAATTTTTTATTTTTTTTGTTTATATATATATATATATATGTATTCGTATATAAAAGGGGAAGATGGAAAAAAAAGGAAAGGAAGGAAGGGAAAATCACCTTTGGTTTCTGTTTTGATTTTTTTTAAAGCAAATTTTTGCTCTTTTGCTTGCTTGCTGTTGCTGGACCTGTTAGTCATTTTTGATTCTATTTTGTATTTAAAATTTGTTCTCTAGTTTTTCATTCAAAAAAAAAAAAAAGAAGGCCATTTTACAATCTGTTCTCTCGGCTTTATAGCCGAGATTTTTCTTTCTATCTACTCCCTGTCTCTGTCTCTGTCTCTTTAATATTTTGCAGATGCAAGTTGCGGAGTGGCGGTGGCAGAGGTAGGTGGAGCAGTGGCTTCGCCGAAAGGGTTGCAAGACCGCAAGGACCTAGGTTAGGTTGACTGCTTTGCTTGTTTCATTTTTTAATGGTCATTGAATCAAGCGTAATCAATGACGGTTTGTGGGTCATTCGGCTTGAAATTGGGCTTTAGGTTTTTTTTATTTGGTTTGGTTTTTTTATTTCATTTTAGGTCGGTACTGAAACGGGCCTGGGCAATTTGGGCTTCGTACAAGCCCTGCCTCAACTTTAATCTTGCAATATTTCATTTTCCCACCAGAGCATATATTCTTAAATGTCACATATGTGGAATTTTCTTTTTATGTGGTAAATGGTTTTGGTTGATGTTAATATGTTCCGATGTTCTTAAAATAGATGCATGATGGTGGAGTCTTAATATAAGTGGTTTCTTGTAATCTTTTCGAGTCAGCTTAGACATTATATTCGAATTTGAGATATTACATTAGTCATCGAAACTACTTGTAAACTATTAGACCTTTTTGAAAATGGTCCTTTTAAAGCATTTGTTTAATTTATTTAGAAAACTTAGATATTCTTTTAATTTATCATACCTCAAGTCTTATTTATTACTTTGCAACGGAAAAGATGGAAATTGTTTAGGTTTTAGAAAAATCGGTTTCATCAGATAATTATAATTTAATATCCTAATTTAAAATTTATAAAGTATGTTATGCAACATATGATCAAACCTAAACCCTAAGTTTCATGCCACAATTTATAATAAATAATGAAAATATTTTTAAGGAAATAAAAAACATATTAAAGAAGCCAAAATATTAAAGAAAAGGATTTTTTACTTATATAATACAAAAATAATAAAAATTACCAAAATGGTATCCCACTCCATTATTTACGAAAATGGTATGGTGTGAGGGGTAGAGAGGCAGCACTTTGTTATAAAAAATAGTTTTTTTAAGGGTGAAGGGTCGGGGATAGGCAACACTGATATTCTATGCCTATACACGAGTAAAATCGGGTTAAAATACGGGTACAAGGGGTGAAGGCTGTCTGACAGGCCATACCAAGGTGAACGGTGTTTGACAGTTGACACCCAATGGAGGATTTGTCATAAGCGACACCCCGTCCTATTTAAGCACTGGTTTTTAACAGTTTAAAAGATAAGAAGAGAAGAGGAAAAAATTTTCTATAGAAGAAGAGAAATAGAGAAGAGTTCGTAAGGTCAGTAGATATGATTTTTTTATAGTATCTTTTTTTGAAATTGCATATTGAGAAATTTAATTATTTTTTTACAGATTTAGTATTGAAGATGAATAATCAATTTTTCACATGCGTTTATTTTGACGGAGTAATTTTGACAACATCATATGGATGTATATTGAATGTCGCCAACAAATAGTAATGAGATTTAATAGAAATGTCTTGGTTGATGATATGAAGCAAATGATCAGTGCAAAAATTATTAGACGTTGTGGGAGGAGGATCTCGAAACTACTCTACAAATTTCCAGTTTCGATAGATCCCATCAAATTCACCGAGATGGAACTTGTAGATGATGAAGACATGGAGACAGTTGGCACTCTTTATTGTCGAAATCGGAGTCATCAAACTGATCCAATTTAATTGTTTGCTAAGTTAGTTGATGTGGAGCCAGCTGAAGATTTCACTCCATTAAGTGAAGAACATGGAGTTCACGATCCGTGTACGATGATTCTGAAAGCGTTCATTGATAGGCGATCGACTATATGCAGGATCGACATCGATCTTAATGCTCCACCTAAGTATAAGAACCTTAACCCGGGTCCCCGTTTACAAATACACTCGGTGGTGATTGAGACCGATGTAGATGGTAATAATGGATATGATAATCATGATCCTTTTGATCACGAGGTTGAAGATTATAGTGATCCTTATCTAGATGAGGTCCCAGATGATATTGATGACTAAGGCCGAATGACAATAAAAATGTTAATGTGTCTTCAATTAAGAACCCGAGTCAAGGCATTTTGATACACAATAAACATGGGCCACACATGTCAATCAAAGATATCGATGCGATATATGTATCCGAGTTCCTAGAGTACCTCGATATACTACCTGCTCACCGATTGGTCGTGAATTTTGAACGTGATGAATTGTTCATGGGCCTCGCTACTAATGAAGACTGCGTATTTGCTAGTAAGCGGTATAGCATGAATGTGTCGGTTGACTACAAAGTTGCTGTGTCTACACCAACATTGTATATTGGGGAGTGTTGGAGGTTGACAAAAAGCTGTAATTGGAAGGTACGAGCTGCATTTATCTAGAAGTCGTAAATGTAAGAGATCCAAGAATTTTTGGGCCTCACACATGCACTTTAACACGTATGACATAAGATCACCACAAACTCGATTCCAAAACTATCTACAACTGCATCACGCCAATGGTGAATGAGATATCAACCATTCCTATTTCGATACTGATTACCGAAATACAAGAATAATTCCAGTACCAAATGTCATACCATAAAGCATCAATAGCTAAATGGATGGCTATGGACCAGTAAAATGCATTGTATAATGGGCTACATTGGTGGATAGTCATTATGCAGGAGTACATGCCAGGGACCGTCATTGAGTTATAGACAAGACCTTATTATGACCAGACAGCCAACTACAACCAGGAAAAAGAGTTTTCCATTGGATGTTCTGAATGTTTGATCCATGCATGTGGGCATTTCCCAACCACAATCAGCATGTACAGGTTGATGGGACTTGGCTATACAGAAAATATACGCAGATCTTACTTATTGCGGTTGCTCAAGATGGGAATATGAACTTGCTCTTGATAGCGTTTGCCATTGTGGATAAGAAGAACATAGAATCATGAAAATTCTTCCTGACGAACTTGCAGACGTATGTTATTAGGGATGGCAATATTTGCATCATATCCAATAGAGTGAAAGGAATAATTACCACAATTAGGTGTTTCGGTGTTCCATGGAGATCCATTTACTGCATTTGGCACAGTACGACTAACTTCCACCGAGACTACAAGAATGCAAACCGGTAGAAACAAGTTGTAAAAATGGGTAAAATTCAGTTTCAAAATATGTTTTAAATGTTCCAATCCTTCAACACATTATTTTGAGACTGTAACTTGTCTTTTCTTAATACATACACAATGTACGAGCTAGAGCCACACCTTTTCAACTAAAAATGACTAGACTTGAGGGTGACATGCAGGGTGAAATGAATATTCATTTTCGAGAGTAGTTGGGTACCATGGAGATGTGACAATGGACTAAAAAATTGCGATAACGGTGCTCAATATGGTCATATCTAACCTGGTAGAGGAGGTTAACTCCATGTTGAGGCGAACACGATATCTTTTAATTCCATCTGTTTTCTCAACTACGTTTTATAGGCTGACAACCTTGATTTCAAGAGTGGGGCTAAAACATGCCAATTCAATGTAGGCGAGACACGTGTTTGTTGAACACGTTATGAAGGCAATAGATGTTAACCTTTGGAGATCGAGGTTGATGAATGTAGAAATACATTCTCAACATTTAGAAACTTTTCGAGTTACAGAGTCCATCGGTTGTTGACCCAGTATCACACTTAGGTCCTACGGAGTTTATTTTCGAAACAGACGGTACAGTTGCAGAAAGTTCCAGTCACTTCGTTATGCCTGTGTGCATGTCATTGCAGCTTGTGCTCGCGTATCGATCAATGCTAAACAATATATCGATTAGGTGTACACTTTCGAATGCACATGGAGTATTTAGGGAAATGAGTTCCCCGTCTTCCGTGATATGTCTACATGGGAATGCCTCTATCAAATTTCAAGTTTGTCTCGGACAAAGGGGTTATGTAGGAAGCTGAAAGGTAGCCCACAAGTCACTCGGATCCATAATGAAATGGACATGAGGGAGAAAATCGACGACAAACTTTGTGGAGTGTGCAGAGTAGCTGGTCATAACCAGACTAAATTCTCGCATCGAACCTACCATATTGGACAACCATCGCGATTAGGTGGAATATGAATTAATGATACATGTATGGATGCGGTGAAATTTATTATTCATCGAAGCTGTCAATTTTTAAGTTTAGGAAATCATCAGACTTGCGACAACTTTTTGGATGAGATCCATGCATTTCTTGGTTAAGATGTCCACGTGGCGTTCGAAGATCTATCTCTTAGCTTCGAAACGCACTTTAAATTGCTCAATTTTGAGTTCGGGAGCTCAAGTTATGACTGTTTTGGTGAAAACTGCGTGAGTAGAATTTCTTAATGGGATTATGACGAGAATTACAAGTTTTGGGCTTTTAATTCGAGTTTAAATCATAGTAGGTTCGGGTTTTAGGATTAATTTTTATTATATATGAGTCCAATATTATATTTATCAGCATTTATTATTCCTAAGTATTTTTTATTAAGTATTTTAAGCATTTAGTTTAAAAGTACTTTTGTTTCGATTAATTAGAGTTCTACTATACTTAAGAGTTATATTTAGATTTATTTAGCTAGCCTATATAAAGGTTTCTTCATTGTTCATTAATTAGACGCGAATTGTTTTCATTAATAAAGTTTTTAACTATGAGAGTTTGTTTCTTTATGCAAGATTTCTTTTTTGTGATTTTTAGAAGTAGTTTTCTTCCCGATTTTCTTCAATGAGTCGTGGAAATTTATTCTTCACCTTCAATTTGCCAAGGATTATTTCTTGGAGGGTTGATTAGAGTCATTAATTGAGTTTGTTGGGATTTATATCTCAAAGGGTTAAATTGAACATTTATCATTCTATTCATCATAGGCATCGATTTATTCAATCCGCTTCCGCCTCATTCCATATCAATTAATATACTCCATGTTTAAGCTTGTAATAAAATTTTTATGATTATGATGAAATTTTCATATTTATATTTTCGCATGTGTATTTAAAAAAAAAACCATATTTATAGTTGTGATAAATATAAACTTGAAAATTAAGTAAAAAAAAGCCTAAAATTTACTATAATTAAATTAATTCAAGCTTGAAAATGTAGTAAATATAATGTTACACACCCTAAAATATATGATTCGATGGTGTCGTCTTAAGGGTAAATTGTTGTAGTGCTTGGCGTTGATGTTGAGGGTGCTCGTGGCGATCATTGTTTCACTCACCTAGAACATCGTTCATAGCATCCATCAATAAACGTTGAGGTGTGCCAAACATACTCGAGAAATCATATTGTCCAAAGGTTTGCCGGAGGGTTGAGTACTGGGGTGGTATTGGGCTGAAGGTGTCAAATATCATCGATGATCTCCGATCTAGCTAATGTGAACTGGAACTAAGAATGTCCAATTAATATGCGAGCCTGATGAGCTCAAAAATAATCATCAACCCCCAAGTTCGAATGATAAGAACTACACCAGACTATGAATAAGACCGTTCGGGTTTGGGCGCTAGCTCCGAATCAGCTGCAGGAGGCGGATGTGGCGAGCAGTGCTAGAGGTGCCCTAATCATTACATGTGTGGAGGGACTAGCATCATTCGCTCACCAAATAAAAAAGGTTCCCCATGTGCCATGTACTAGCGTTGATACTTCTTTGAAGGCCGCAAATCAAATGCATAATCCATTTGAGGTCTTCGCCAATCCAATCATTCCAGAATACAAGATATTATTCATGCTCTAATGCCCAATTCTTGTCTTGTTTCCCCCTTTTGTTAATTAAGTGTAAAACCCTTAAACTCCATGGAACATTTGGAATATGTCGGACGCACCTGAGCTGTCACAGCACGATCCCCATTGTACCACTCGACTGTTGAGAAATGCAGCAGGGGTGCGTTAATGCACCACAAGTATGAGTGGATGTGAGTAAACGAGGGAATAATAGTCGCAATGTTTAGGAACAAATATGACATCTATATGAATTGCATAATTAATAGCATCGTTATATTAACACGAGTCAATTAAACAAATAAAGTAATTACATGTAATGAATATTAGTATAAATTACCCCTCCCCGGCGCATGTCTCAATCATTTGTCGATAAATCAGAAGCGTGTATGACCTCCGATACCTGGAAAAAAACTCTATCTACGAAAAAAGTAAACTTGTTAGAACAAATTTTCATAAAGAAAGAACAAAATTCTTGTTGTAATGGTTAAATTTTATCAAATATTCATGAGTGGAAAGACATATGTTTGGTGAGTAACTAATTCCAAAAATGGCATCTGGTAAAGCGCCCAGGACTGCAGTAATACCAGGCACCCACCTATGTTCACGGCACGGTGCTTTGTCATCCGAAAAAGCTCGCAATACAATGTAGCTAGTACTGTTGAGCCCCAACTATGCAAATGGGTAGCGTATAAATTAGATAATATGGGCAAATACATCAAGTGGACCTTGTTGTTATTTGCATTTGGCATGAGTACACCCCCTATCATATACATTATATATGCTCGAGTGGTGCACAACACCTCCTGTTCAGTGGTAGTACTCGGTATATACTCAAAATTTGCCTTCAACCATGAATATCTTAAACTCATAAATTTATCGCCCCATCACCAAGTGAGTATCCTAGTAAGTGATAGCAAAGGGCCGCCAGTTCGGACACTGTACTTACACCTGTGACCGCACTACCGTCAATTGGGAGCCCAAGTTGTAGTGCAACATCTTCCAAAGTGATGGTGCAATCCCCACATGAAAAATGAAATGTGTGGGTCTCCGGGTGCCACCGCTCGACCAAAGCCGATATCAAGTAGTACTTCAAATCGAACGTGCGAGTCATTGTTGCTGATCCGAATCCGAATGCCTCTAAGTATGGCATAAGACGAGGATAAGGAAAATAGACTACACTGTTGACACGACCCCTCAGTATGTGGTATGGACCCTGACTATATTAAATTACCGTAATAGTTAATTTATCCAAATTAAATAAAAATGACGTGAAACTTTATAAAGGGAGCCGTGAATAACAAATAACAATTTTAGTATCTTATGTGTGATCCGTTTCTATAATCAAAGATGTCATTTTGATATCTATAGTTTCAAATAAAAAAATTAATCATCGCCTGAACAAATAATGAAAATGATTTTTGTACTGTTTGTTATTTTTTGATGAATTAAGTATATTTTACCCGATAAACAAATCAATAACAACTTAATTTGGGATACACTAATCTAAGTCGATCATTTATTTTTAGAAACAATCTCATTAATTTATTTTTTGATTTTTATCCAATAACATTTTTTATAACGTAACAAATATTCAACATATTTGAAATGTAAAAATTTGTAAAGCCAATTCAATTCAACTAATTAGTATTCAATCAATCTAACGTAAGATGTATAAATTATTTTTCTTATAAAAATTAAAAGTATTTTGATAATTTCTCTACTTGAAGACAACTAATTTATGGCATATTTGGCCTTTTTTTCCACAATAAAAAAAAAAAAACCAAAATGAGTCACCGTACAAATTTGTAGCAAACAACCCATTTTAGTATTTATTATTGTAGCAAACGACCCATTTTGGTAATTAATTTGTAGGGAACCCAGTGTGGCATTTAATTATTATTTTTAATTATTGTGGTAAACTTAAAAAATAATAAAATTACAAATCCAACTAATGTGAATTACAAAACCACAAAATAAAACAAATAATATGAATTACAAAACCTTAAATAAGTAAATAATAATTACAAAACAAAATGTACCTTTAAAATAATATTTGCTACCGCTACCTCATTTCCTTCTAAAACCATAAAATCAAACAAATCATAAGTACTAAAAACATTAAACAAATAAATTATAATCACAAAAAATAAATTTTCCTTTTAAAAAAACTATTGTTGCCTCATTTCACTTTAAACCCTAAATGAAACATATAATAAATATTAAAACAACATTAAAATTCTAATCTAACAAAAAATTATATAAATAACACGTAACCTTTCAAAACCCATTTTCTCTTCTTTTCTTTGCTATTTCTTCCCCTTCTTCTCCTTAATTGTTGCTTTTTTTATTTCTTCAGTTGAGGGGACCATGATCCTCTTATCAAGAAAACATTTTTAACACCTGTGAGGCGTAAATCAGCCAGTTCAGGCCGTCAGATTGTGTGACTGTATGGTCACCTCCAGAGTGGTGATGCCTGTCAGGGTGCCCCCACTGGTGCCGCTTGTCAGGTCCCTTCTTCCAACCATTAAAAATTATTTTTCTCAATTCGTATTTGAATGTTATAACTCATATTTTTCCCAATCGGTGTTGCCTATCGATTACCCTCCACCTTTAAAAAACTATTTTTTTTGTATAATAAACTAATGATTGGAGTTAGAAAACAAGGGTAGTGTCGCCTCTCCACCACCCACACCATACCATTTTTATAAATAATGGGTGTGGGATACCATTTTGGTAATTTTTATTAATTTTGTGTTATAAAAGTAAAAAAGCCTAAAGAAAATGAAAGTAAGTCGAGTCTCTTCGAATGTCGCTCTCGCATCCTAACTTGATGAATTATTTGAAAGGATGAAAAATTAAGGGGGTGAGCTATGACGCTCAATGTGAATTCATTTATAATAAAACCAATATAAACCGCTAATAAGATATATAATAAATGACATTGCTCATAATTAACGTAGATAGCAATTCAATTCAAAGTATGATACTTCAATGCCACCAACATTTAAGTATCATAACTTACAGTTTAATATATCAAATAATCAATTCTCATATTTGCTCATTAATATGACATTCATAAATTCATGAATATATATAACCGCTCATATGCACATAAATCTAATAATATAGCTTTGTCATGTATGGTTTTGATATCAAAGACACCATTCAATTTCAATTTCATACGAAGTAATCTTACCCCACCGCTGCATACCATAATAGGAGTTCTCCAGAACTCCCTCCTTCAATCACTCCGGGTTATGGATATTCACCACCAATAATTTGCAGTTTTTACTGCCAATGGCTGTGTATACATAGCAAACTAATGTAGTTGGAATCTGCTTTAGCAGTGGGTACACAACACACAATTAAATGCAGATAAAATCTGCCAATGGCCGTAGAAGGATAATATATTCACAGATAAAAGCTGTCAGGGGGTTATGGTTACATGGAAAAATGAACACAATTGGAATCTGAATTTTGATGCGGTCATAGCCAAAGTTGCTGCTACCGAACCTATTGAACTTTCCATAGGGCCGATCACTCGTGCACGAGCCAAGAAATTCCAAGAAGCCATTTCGTGCTACATTGACTGAATTTGGGGAGAAAAAGTTGCGGGTCTCATTGATCAGTCATGGACTTCTACTTCATGCGTTCCATGCAGCTTGCTTCAAGCTGAACATTAACTTTCATTTTTTTTAGCTACATTCGGTTGCTAGAATAAAAACATTAATTATGTTTAGTTATATTAGTTATTATGGTTTGATTCTTTAATTTGTGTCATAAAGGAAGTAGAGTTTAAATATGCATTAATCTGAACATTTTTAATGTCTCTTGAGTTTATTAATTGTGTTTTATTTAGTACAGCAATTTAATATGTCTTAAGTCTATTAAATATGTTCTAATTAGTACAGCGTTTTAATGTGTCCTAGATTTAGACATCCTAATTGTGTCCAAAGTTTAGACAAATTAAATGATGTTTAGTTTGTGTCTTATTACTGAATTAAGCTGAATTTAATTGTGCTTGAAGGGTGTTCACACCAGCTGATCAGCAAGCTAAATGCAATGGACGGCATTAAAGGAAGGCAATGCATGCGGAGTTGCATTCAAGATAAAGGCTACTAATTACTCTCCTCCAAGTGCCTTTTCGTGGAGGGTAATGGCCTTAAGCATTTTCACACTAGACCATTCAGCTTGCAACTAAGTTCACACCATGGAGGCTAATCAAATTCACCTGTTCACACCAGGGAGGCTGTTCGTGCACCACAACTGCGTTAAGATGGCTGTTGTATATTCGGCTTCCCAAGGGAGGATTAAATGGTGTTCACATCTCCTTGGCTGATCAACTACTTGCAAGATTTAGCTCAGCTAATTAAGTCTACATGGTTGACTGATTGGGAATGTTAACAAGTCCATTGGCGTCACCTGGGTCTAGGAATTTCCAAAAGACATGATGATCATTTCAATAGCCATTTCAGCTCATTTAAAGCTTAATTGAGTTGATCACATTCTGTCCGTTCGGTTGGAGCTTATACAGCCTATAAATATTTGGCTAATTTAATTTTGTAGGGACTTTTGATCATTTTATGAACTTTATCATATTGGTGAGTGTTCAACTCCCATTGTTCTCTCTTGACTCTATTGACTTATCAAGACTTTCTTGTGGCGTCAATCCTATCATTTTCTAAACTTATCACTTTTCCAAAGTGTGGTGTTCAACTTTATATCGTTGGTTTCTATCTTTTATAGATAGTGGGTCACGATTAACTATCATCTCCATTCTTGTGCTACTATAAGATTTTGGGTCAATATTGTATATAATATTGGTTCTATTTTTAGCCTAGAAACTGAAACCTTATTGTAGAAACCATTTTTAAATAGAAGTTTTGAAAAATGGGAATCGATTTTAAAAATATAGAAATGGAGTCGCCACCGATCTTTTATTCAAGGTGTGATCGGATCACCTTAAGATGGATTATTTTAATAAAATATTTTGATTTATTAAAACAATAATTTTGGTCTACGAAATCCGTAAAAGGGTTCGGAGTCGATTCACATACGAGGAAGGATTAGCACCCTCGCAACGCCCAAAATTGGTACCAAATTGATTAATTAACGTCCTGATGTCGAAAATTTGAAAAGATTCTAGATTACAATCCATTTACTTAATATATATTTGGACAGGATCATATTGGATGCCGAAGCTTCCTATCTCGAAGAAATAAAATGCTGTACTCAGTAAGTTAGGGCACCACATCTTATATTCTCGAAATTAGGTTTATCTTTCGACATTCAATACTTGTAAATTTTAAAAATAAGAAGGATATTCAATTATTAAGGTCAAATGAAAAATCGTAACCCAGTAAGTTAGGGCACTATTTCTCAAAATTCCCGAATACGGAATATTGCCTTTGTTCTTTTGAGATTCTTATCTCGAGATGACAAAATATCACACTCAGTAAGTTAGGGCGCAATATCTCAACTTCCCAAGAATAAGTTTTTTATATAAAATCGTGCGTTTGATTTAAGAGAGAAAGGATACTCGGTTACAAGGTTTTAAACAAAGAGAATCGGAACTTAGTAAGTTAGAGCAAGATTTTCTTGAAACCCCTAAACACGAGCATTGCCTTATTTTTATTTTTTCCTTTTTTTAAAAAAAAAACTTTGAGTAAAAAAATGATTTTTTTTACAATAACAAAAAAAGAGAAATGACATTAAAACACTATATTTTTCATAAGATGCAACGGAATACTATATACGAAACTGTCATTATTACAATAGTGAATCACAAATAAGTAATGACTACTAATTAATAAATTACAATTTATGTTAGCAACAATCATGTAATGCAAGTAATAGTTGAAGGAAGTAGAATAATAAACATACATGTATATAATATAAAATACATCACAATTAATAAATTGATGCATAAAAGAATAATATTACGAGTATAGGCTTAAATTATAATATATGCGAATGAACAAGGACTAAAAGCACAAATTTTACACAATCAAGAAGCAATATACAAATTGGATCATATTGATATAACGTACAAGTTATGGGGGCGAATTAAAGAACAAGGCAAATATTTTATGGATTTGATTAAAAAACAGCATAAGAAAGGAGGGTTAAAAGCATAAATATTCCTTAGCATCAAGACGCGTGGATCATAGCCGCATCCGGGTCGGGTCACCGGGTTTGGACCAGGATGGTGTCGTTTAGGGCTATGGTCATAAGCCAAAACTGCACCGTATTGCTAAGAGGTTTAAAACTAAATAAAACAATTTAGGTTTCATTTACTCCTCTTGAAACCGAAGCCCTAAGCCTCGTTGCTTTCATTTTCACTCTCCGTCGCAACTAGAACTCCCTCTGTTTACCACTATATCGCTATCATAATCGGCAAAGAGCAGTACACGAAGGGAAGAAAAACCCCACTGCTTACCACCAAATCGCTATCATGACCAGCGACAAGCAGTATACTAGTGGTCCAATCTACTTTGAGGATAACGATCTTAAATCCTTGCCCATTAACCCACAT
This sequence comes from Gossypium rotundifolium, assembly GCA_025506655.1. Taxonomy (NCBI): domain Eukaryota; kingdom Viridiplantae; phylum Streptophyta; class Magnoliopsida; order Malvales; family Malvaceae; genus Gossypium; species Gossypium rotundifolium. Next base: position 17,200,773 of record CP106732.1, read on the forward strand.
CTAACTCCGATTGCGACGGAGCAGATGAAGATTGAGCGTTCGGCCCTGGTAAACTCTCTTCCCTCTCTGTTATTTATTATATATCAAAGAAGAAAAGAAAGAGATACAGAAATGGATTCAAAAAATAGTCCAAAAGATGGAATCAAAAAGTAACCTCTTGTTTGAATCTCTGCTATTGATTTTCGTATTGCTCTGTTATGTGTGCGTATCAATATTCTCAGTGTCCTCTTTACAGTGTTTTTCTCTCGACTTTTTATAGTCGAATGTTAAAAAAATGAAGAAAAATAGAAAAATACAATAATTATCTTTTTTCTGCATTTTTCCTCGCTGTTGTTTCTCTGCTATTTGTTTGCAGGTACAGACGTGGCCAAGACACGGAGGCCGTATGACACTGATGCGCTGGAGGCATTATGGAGGCGCGCTGGTGAAGGCTTACACGTGGGTGGAGCGCGTGGGGCATGCGGGGATACAAACGGTCATACGCGTGAAGGCACGCACAAGGGAAGCTGAGGCCTTTGGAGCGTTCGAAGCCCTCCTGAGTGTCAAACGATTGGGGCTTGGGCGGCCCAAAATTGGGTTTTTAGTGGGTCTGTAAATGGGTTAAGGGTTAGGTTTAGGATTGGGCTGGTTGGTTTGTTGTTTTGGGCCTGTAATAGAAGGACTGTTTATTGGACTTTTGATAAATTATTTTTTTTGATATTTTTTTTTGGTTTTAATATGGGCCCGGGCAAATTTTGGGCCCTATACTTATCTTTACTTCTTATACACTTAGACCTTTTCTTGTTTCCAGCCAACTTGTTCTTTTACAACCTAATTTGAAAACTTCAATTCATATTTCTTAATTTTATGATCTGGCAAACAAGCGACTTGAATGAAATCACGAGAACGAGTTCGTATCATTTGGTATCAATGGTAAGTTAAAATTAAGTAAGTATTGACGTTTTTAGCATTTTCAGGTTGTAATTAGTGAAAAAAAGAAGAAGAGAAGCTAGCTTATAAGAGTTCTTACTGTTCGATTCTACTTCATTTTCCATCTAACCACATTCGGCCACACTTTAAGCCATTTCAATTTGTTTCTAGCCTGCCTTTTTGTTCCAACAACTACACCCACCCTTACATTAAATTTTGAAGCCGACTCCACATAGATTGTTGATTTGTCTATGGAAGTCAATTGAGAACTTAAAGAAGTGAACTTGAGTGGAAAGAGTCAAGAGAGCTGTGAGATCATTAGAGCGGTTAAAAGCCAATAAAGTGAAAATTTTCTTTTTGAGGGAATTTGTGAGGTTTGTTGTGAGTAAAATATTATGTCAAAAAGTCCGGAAAGAAATACTGTGAAAGTCGGAGGCTTACGTTCCGTTCGAAATGTTACTACCGGTGGAGGAGTGTCCGATTTAAAGCTTCAAGCACTTCTGTGTGAGTTTGACCAAATGTTCAATCGAAAATTAGAGCCCATACAAGAACGATTGGATCGAGTCGAAGAGAGGGGCTAACGAGAAAGAACTCCCCAAAGTCCAAGAAAGGGGCGAGGCCGGCTGAGGCTCAATCAAGATGATCTCTATGATTCTAGTGACGTGGAGAGCGATCAAGGGTTGAATCAAACTGAACAACAGAGGGGCCATAGAAATTGAGGCCTTAGAGAAAGAGAACATGTAGATGATGATCTCAAAAACATCAAGATGGCAATTCCCCCATTTCAAGGGAAAATCGACCTGGAGGTATACTTAGAATGGGAGAAGAAGATCGAGCTTGTCTTCGAGTGCCATAACTACTCAGAGAGCAAGAAAGTCAAGCTTGATACGATAGAATTCTTCGATTATGCCATCATTTGGTCAGACCAGCTTACGACGAGCTAGGAGAAGGAACAGAAGCATTATATTCCTGCCTATTATCACAGGAAATTTTACCAAAGATTACAAAATCTCACCCGAGGCAGTCGGAGCGTCGAAGATTATTACAAAGAAATGGATGTGGCCAAGATTTGAGCCGAATCGAGGAAGATCGAGAGACAACCATGGTAAGGTTCCTTGCTGGATTAAACCGAGACATCGCCAACGTGGTGGAGTTACAACGCTATGTTAAAGTTGTAGACATGGTCCATATGGTAATCAAAGTGGAAAAACAATTGAAGCGGAAAGGAGCCACCCGACACTTTTCCAATTCCACTACAACTACAAGGTGGGGACAAGGAGCCAGCAAAAGGGAAGCCCCCATTCGAGCTAAAGAACCCGTGGGAACCATAAAATCTAATTAGTCTAGTGGTGAAACGAGCAAAGGTAAGGATGAGCTTGTTCCTAATCGATCGCGGGACATAAAGTGTTTTAAGTGTCAAGGGAGGGGACACATTGCTAGTCAATGTCCCAATCGAAGAGTTATAATGGTTAGAGCCGATGGTCAAATTGAATCCGAGAAAGGGAAAGAGGAAGAGCCCGAAACACCCACCGATGAAGAAGAAAATTTAGAATATGCTGTTGAAGGTGAAATTCTTGTTGTTAAACGAATTTTGAGTATTCAAAGTGTGAAGATGATCAACAACGAGAGAACATATTCCACACTCGTTGCCATGTCCAAGGCAAGGTGTGTAGTATGATAATTGACAGAGGAAGTTGCACGAACATTGCAAACATCATGCTGGTAGAGAAACTCACCTAGCAACGACCAAGTACCCTACTCCTTACAAGTTGCAATGGCTCAATGATGGCGGAGAACTCAAGGTTACCAAGTAAGCCGTTGTTGCGTTTTTCATTGGCAAATACCAAGATGAAGTAGTATGTGATGTGGTGCCGATGTACGCTGGCCATCTACTCTTGGGAAGACCGTGGCAATTCGATTGACGTGTGATCCATGACAGCTATACTAATAGATATGCCTTCAAACAAGTGTCTGAGGATCAATTTAAGTTGAAAAATTCTGTGGAAAAATCATGAGAAAAAGAACATGAAAAAAATGAGAGGGAAAAAGAAGAGAGAACAGAAAAAAAGAAAGGAAAAGTAGAGGTAAAAGCGAGAGTAAAAAGTGAAAAGAATGATTCAAAAACTCGAGCGGAAAAAAACAAAAAGAGAATGAAGTTGAAAAATTGAGTGTCTATGCGAGAGAACGAAAAGTGCAAAAGTTGTTGTTACTAAAATAGCCCATTCTTGTACTCATGTACAAGGAAGAATTATTTGGAACTAATGAGCTTGATGACACTCTACCTTCTTTGATTTTATCTTTATTATAGGAATTTAAAGACGTGTTTTCGGAGGAAGTTCTGAGTGGACTACCGACTATTCGAGGCATAGAACACCAAATTGACTTGGTACCGAAGCCACGATTCCAAACTGACCAGCTTATTAGAGTAACCCCGAGGAGACTAAAGAGCTGAAAAGGCAAGTGGTGAATTGATGGAAAAATGTTACATCCGAGAAAGTTTGAGTCCATGCGCTGTTCCCATTTTATTGGTGCCTAAAAATGATGGTTTATGGCGCATGTGTTTTGATTGTCAAGCAATCAACAAGATAACCATCAAATATAGGCATCCCATTCTGCGCCTAGAGGACATGCTGGACGAGCTAAGTGGAGCTCAACTCTTCTCCAAAATCGACCTAAAGAGTGGCTATCATCAAATTCGCATGAGGGAAGGAGACGAGTGGAAAATCACATTCAAGACTAAATATGGCTTGTATGAATGGTTAGTTATGCCGTTCGGCTTAACTAACGCATCGAGTACGTTCATGCGTTTAATAAACTATGTACTTCATACCTTCATTCAATATTTAAAATCGGTATTGGAAGTAGCACGTAAGGAAACTCTTTTTTCTAACCTTAAAAAGTGTTCTTTCTGTATTAATAATGTTGTCTTCTTAGGATTGTAGTGAGTGCAGAAGGACTCAAAGTTGACAAAGAGAAGGTCAAAGAAATTCAAGAATGGCCGCACCCTACAAGTATTAGCCAAGTAAGGAGTTTCCATGGACTGCAAGTTTCTATAGAAGGTTCGTACCTAACTTTAGGACATTGGCTGCTCCTTTAATAGGAATTATAAAGAAAAATTCTCAATTTCATTGGAGTGAGGAGTAAGAGAATTCTTTTAAGAAAATTAAGGATTGTTTGACTAACGCTCATTTATTGTCATTGCTCGACTTTAACAAAACCTTCGAGATTGAGTGTGATGCCTCAGGAATAGGAATTAGAGCGGTGTTGACTCAAGATGGGTGCCCCATAGCCTATTTCAGTGAAAAGCTCAACGGCGCCACCTTCAATGAATTGATGTATGACAAAGAGATGTACGCATTGACTCGGGCATTAGAAACATGGCATCATTACCTATGGCTTAAGGAGTTCGTTATACACACTGATTCACGAAGCCTTAAAACACCCAAAGGGACAAAACAAGTTGAAAAACTACATGCTAAGTGGGTGGAGTTCCTCGAGTTGTTTCCCTATGTGATCAAGTACAAGAAAGGTAAAGAGAACATAGTTGCTGATGCGTTGTCAAGAAGGTACGCCCTCCTTAATCATTTAGACTCTACACTACTTGGTTTTACTTATTTGAAAGATCTCTATGAAAATGACATTGTGTTTGGTGAAGTATATAAGGCTTGTGCACAAGGTGCTTTTGAAAAGTATTATCGGAATGAAGGCTACCTTTTCGAGAAGGTAAGCTGTGCGTACCACAAGGATCTGTTTGGGAAGTGCTCGTCAATGAGGTATGTAGTGGAGGTCTCATAGGCCATTTTAGCATAACCAAGACCTTGGCTATACTCTAAGAACACTTCTATTAGCCAAAAATGAAGCGAGATGTAACAAAAGTGTGTGAACGATGCATTGCTTACAAGAAGGTTAAATCGTAAATAAAGCCACATGGACTATATACACCTTTGCCAATACCCGAAGAACTGTGGGTTGACATATCCATGGACTTTGTTTTGGGATTTCCTAGAACCAAAAGCGGAAAGGATTCTATTTTTGTAGTTGTAGATCGATTCTCTAAGATGGCTCATTTCATTGCCTGTCAAAACTGACGATGCCTTGAATATTGCTAACTTGTTTTTCAGGGAAATAGTTTGGTTGCATGGAGTTTCAAGGACCATTGTTTCTAATCGAGATGCAAAGTTCCTTAGTCATTTTTGGAAAACTTTGTGGGGAAAACTCAGTATTAAGCTACTATTTTCTACAACATGCCACCCACAAACGGATGGTCAAACAGAGGTTGTGAATCGAGTTCTATCTACTTTGCTAAGAGCAATCATTAGGAAGAATTTGAAGATTAATGCTTGCCACACATCGAATTTGCCTACACCCGTTCTGTCCATTCGACCACCAAGCATTCCTCTTTCAAAGTTGTCTATGGGTTCAATCCTCTAGCACCATTAGACTTACTTCTTTTACCTTCTAACCAACTTGTAAATTAAGGTGGCAAACGGAAGGCCGAGTACATGAAGCAACTATATCAAAGAGTAAAGAAGAATGTTGAAAATAAAACCTAACAATAAGCAAGTAAAGTTAACAAGGGATGCAAGATAGTAGTCTTCAAAATGGGAGATTGGGTTTGCATACATATGAGGAAAGAGAGATTCCCCGTACAACGAAGGTCCAAGTTGCTGCCATGGGGTGATGGTCCTTTTCAAGTTTTGGAATGGATCAATGATAATTTGTACAAGCTAGATCTCCTAGGTGAATATAGTGTTAGTGCTAGCTTTAATGTGGTTGATCTTTCCCCTTATGATGTAGGCGACGATTTGGGGACAAATCGCTTCGAAGAGGGAGGGGATGATGCGATCATAGCCAAAGCTGTTGCTGTCGAACTTATTGAACTTTCCATAGGGCTGATCACTCGTGCACGAGCTAAAAAATTCCAAAAAGCCATTTCATGCTGCATTAACCAAATTTGGAGAGAAGAAGTTGCGGGTCTCATCGATTAGTCATGGACTTCTACTTCATGCATTCCATGTAGCTTGCTTCAAGCTGAACTTTAGCTTTCATTTTTTTATCTACATTTGGTTGGTGGAATAAAAACATTAATTATGTTTAGTTATGTTAGTTATTATGGTTTGAGTCTTTAATTTGTGTCATAAATTAAGTAAAGTTTAAATATGCATTAATCTAAACATTTTTTATGTGTCTTGAGTTTATTAATTGTGTTTTATTTAGTACAGCAATTTAATGTGTCTTAAGTCTATTAAATATGTTCTAATTAGTACAGCCTTTTAATGTGTCCTAGATTCATGCATCTTAATTGTGTCCAAAGTTTAGACAAATTAAATGATGTTTAGTTTGTGTCTTATTACTGAATTAAGCTGAATTTAATTATGCTTGAAGGGTGTTCACACTAGTTGATCAGCAAGCTAAATGTAATGAAAGGCATTAAAGGAAGGCAATGCATGTGGACTTGCATTCAAGACAAAGGCTGCTGATTACTCTCCTCCAAGTGCCTTTCCGTGGAGAGCAATGGCCTTAAGCATTTTCACACTAGACCATTTAGCTTGCAACTAAGTTCACACCATGAAGGCTAATCAAATCCACCTGTTCATACTAAGGAGGCTATTCGTGTGCCACAACTGCATTAAGATGGCTGCTGCACATTTGACTTCCCAAGGGAGGATTAAATGGTGTTCACATATCCTTAGCTAATCAACTACTTGCAAGATTTAGCTCAGCTAATTAAGTCTACATGGTTGACTGATTGGGAATGTTAACAAGTCCATTGGCGTCACCTAGGTCTAGGAATTTCCAAAAGACATGATGATCATTTCAATAGCCATTTCAGCTCATTTAAAGCTTAATTGAGCTGATCACATTCTGTCTGCTCAGTTGGAGCTTGTACAGCCTATAAATATTTGGCTTATTTAATTTTGTAAGGACTTTTGATCATTTTATGACCTTTATCATATTGGTGAGTGTTCAACTCCCTTTGTTCTCTCTTAACTCTATTGACTTATCAAGAATTTCTTGCGGCGTCAATCTTATCACTTTCTGAACTTATCACTTTTCGAAAGTGTGGTGTTTTAACTTTATATCGTTGGTTCCTATCTTTCATAGATAGTGGGTCACGATTAACTATCATCTCCATTCTTTAGCTATTATAAGATTTTGGATCAATATTGCATATAATATTGGTTCTATATTTATCCTAGAAACCGAAACCTTATCTTTACATCTTATAAACTTAAACCTTTTCTTGTTTCCAGCCAACTTGTTCTTTTACAACCTAATTCAAAAACTTCAATTCATACTTCTAAATTTTATGATCGGGCAAACAAGCGACTCGAATCAAAGCACGAGAACGAGTTCGGATCACTTTTGTTGTGGATACACAGCATACAATTAAATATAGATATACTGCCATATATTTCCCTGATCATATTGTCCTAATCCGTGCAAAACAATACAATCAATTTAATGCATTCATATATTGTAACATTTAATGTTCTAACACATAGCCAATCAGTAACAAACTAAAGTATATCCATACATTCAATACGGCAATAATTTAAGGCATGTTGTTCATATGATAAAAAAAAAATATAAAGTAACATAAAAAATTTAATTCATGCAAATATTAGTAGATATGAATAAATACGATGTTAATTTAACCATTCTTGGTTTCTTGCATGTCATATATAATCATGCTCCTAATTGCATAATTTTATTCTCTAAAAAGAGTGTGAAACCTAATAAGGGGCTAAACTGATCAAAATATAAAATTTTTGGGTCAAAACTATAATTTTTGGGTTCCAAGAGACACACACCATGTGACCAAACTGTGTGGAGAGCCCTAAGCCGTATGGAAGGGGTTCACGGTCATGTGACAGGTTGTGTGAGAGGTCCTGCTTCGTGTGAGAAATGCAATTTTAGGGTTCCAAGAGAGACATGATTGTGTGTGAGGCCGTGTGGTAGGCCTGTTTTGGTTTTCTCGTAAAAGAACGACTTTTTTTTACTTGGATAATATAAAAATACCTAAATGGTATCCCAGTCTTATTATTTATGAAAATGGTATGGCTTGAATAATGTTGGGGTGGGAGGCTTTGAACGTGGCGACGCCATCATTGTTTTTACTGGCCAATCATTAGTTTGTTATGAAAAAATAGTTTTTTAACGGTGTAGGGTTCGGGATCAATGACACCAGTAATGCTTATATGAGTTAAATGCGGGTATTTTGGTGGTGGCAACTTGACAGGCGGCATCGAATGTGGATGTAACCTATCGTTTCAACTTTTTCTGATGGCTTGATGGGGTTTCACGGGCTGCTACTAAGGGGACCTTATAACCATGGTCCCTTTAGCCATGTGGTGTAAAAAAAAAAAGAGAAAGAATACGGTAAAAAAAGAGAAGAAAGTAGTAACAACTTACGGAGAAAAGATAGAGGAGAAAGAAGACGGTAAAAAAAAGATAGCAGCAGTTTAGGGAGAGAAGAAAGAAATGAAAGAAGAGGGTTTTGCTTGTTATAAAAAGGAAAGTAACAGTGTAGGAAGAAGATTAGTGTTTTAGGGTTTTGAAAGGGGGACAACTGCCAATTTTTTTTATTTTGAAGGGTAATTTTTTAGTAATTATTATTTATTTAGTGTTTATTATTATTTATTAATTGTTTGATTTTGTGTATTTAAGGAGGAGAGGAGGCAACAAACAAATTTTTATTTAAAGGTAAATTTATTTTTATAGTTATTTATTAATTATTTTTGTAATTAATTTTTAGTATTTATTATTTGTTTGATTTCGTAGTTTTGGAAGTAATAATTTAATTTGGTTGGAAGGTACATTTGTAAATAATTTTAGTGGGAAATTTTAGTTATTTGTTTGGTAATTTTAACATTTTCCGGATTTATGGTGTTGTGTTCTTTATTAGTTGGATATGTACTTTTTATTATTTATTTGATTATACCAAAATAATTCAAAAAATAAATTTATACTAAAATGGGTCTCAGAACTCCCCAAAAGTTAAGAGTTTACTTGTGAGGATATGCGTAATTAATTTCTCAGATCTCTAGTTACGTGCTCGGCTTTTGAGTTTAAGGTCCGAGTTTGAATTGGTTTGCTAAAAGTTTTGTTATTTTTAAAAAATAAATCAACCTCACATATGTGTTTCAGAGTTAAATACAATTCTAGGTAAAGTAGTGTCAAGAATGAGCCTGCTGGTTCATTGGTTAAGCATTTGTCTGTATTCTGTCTGTTCCGAGTTCAAGCCCCGTCGTACATGTAGGAAATTTTTTTTTTGCAATTGTCGGAAGGGGGATAGTGGTTAACTTAAGACAGTCTAAGAAATTCCATCGTTCTTTTTATTTTTACTTTTCTAAAATTTTAGTTCTTTATTTTCCCGTTCTTCCTTTCCTTGATTTTTTGTCATACCGCGCTTGATTTTTGTGAGAATTGGAAAGTTTCATTGCTTGTGAGGTCGATATTGTGTAAATTCCACTGTAAATTCTTTTGGTTTGTGATTCCATTGTGTTAACACTTTTCTGTCGAAATGGGATTTTGCTCGTTTGCTTGACGTTTTGTTAAACACTCTATTGGTTACTTTTTAGGCAATGATATTGCAAGAGACGCTATTCCGCCGTGTTAGTCTGAGTCCTTCTGTTCCATGCAAGGTGAGTAAGCAATTTGATTTGAGGTTACGTCAAAACTTTCAACATAATCTTAGCGGTAGGTGTTTTGAGGAAAATTATTGAAATGATGGTATGATTGATTGATTATTGAATGGATAATTAGGTTCCTGGTAGTCTTCGTGTTGTTTCTACGTCAAAGCGAAGTCAGGTGCATATCAGAAACCTTAATTTTACAAGTTTTCGGTCACCAAAAATGGTGGCTGTCGATGCCACACGACCAAGCACATGGGCGTGTGACTAGGCCGTGTGAGCCACACGGGCATGTGGCAGGCCATGTGATCGGCCGTGTAACTTATTATTTATTGACTTGGGGCCACACGGGCTGGCACACGGACGTGTGTCTAGGCCGTGTAACTCACTATTTGTGACTTAGGACCACACGGGTAAGCACATGGGCGTGTGCCCAGGCCGTGTGAGCCGTCTAACACTTTGTTTACATGTTAGAACCACACTGGTAGAGGGAATGGGCGTGTGCCCAGGCCGTGTGAGTCACATGGGAAAGGACACAACTGTGTGTCCAGGCTGTGTGGCATTATAAAAAAGGCCCAAAACTCAATTTTGAGGTCGTAAATATGATTTATGACTGATAATAATTTCCCCATTGTGTGAATGATCTGAGTTTGATTAAATGAGAACTTCCTGATACTCTGTAATAGACATATGAATATTATAAATGTAAGTGTATTGTGGATAATTGTACTCTGCATTTGCTCTAAGTCAGTGGTTAAGCCACTATGTAAACAGTTTCGATTCTAACACTTTGACGCATTATAATCCGCAGCCTAAGGCAGCATCAGAACTAGTCAAATAGACACTTTGTGGTGTGTAAGGATGGATGGACATTAAACGTCCTTATCAGTGTGTTGGGAATGTCGAAGATGGTGTGTAACGGATGGGGTTTAGGATTATCTGCATCTGAATCTGATCTAAAACATATATATATGAATTTGCATATATATAAATATCTATATATAACTGATCTGCTCTGAGTCTGGACCGTAAATGATTCTGTATCGAACCGAGTCTCTGAATTTGAAATTACTTTACAAATGAATACTGATTGAATAAACTTAAATTCCTTTTGCACACTGAGTTCACAACTCATCTTAAATGGGTCAGCGCAGCGGATGCTCGGTCAAACATTTACTTTTCTTTAAGTAGTATATTAGGATTTCGGTAAACTATAATAGTATGAATTTGGAAGATTATATACTTAATTAGTTTTATGATGAATGCGTTATGAAACGTGGTTTATTTTTATTGTGCTGTTATGTGACAATTGATAACTGATAAGTTAACTATCTAAACTTAGACTGGACGTCTAGGCCGAGTTGAGGGTGTTACATTTAGTGGTATCAGAGCTAAGTTAGGCAACACTTGGATTGTGTTCGGGCTCATAATGAGTGAGAAAAGTAGCTTTAATGATAATTAGTATCCGAACTAATATAGAAACACTGAAACTCTAGTGAACGACCAAGCTTCCGACGTTAACCCTATAAGTATTTTTGTTCTGTTATTAAGATTACAACCCTTAAACTGTATGGGTAAAATATTTTGATGTGAATTGGTGGAATCATTTTGCTAGATGTATGAATTGATTTGCGCATTCTGATATTGTAGCTAGATTGCCAGAATAAGTTCGTGCGGTAGTTGTGGACATGGTATGCATGGGTGTCGAGGACGTCGAGAAGGGGCTCGAGCCTAATCATCTGCTATGGGTAGTATTCCTAATCTAGAGACCACGAGACCTGCTGGTACTCCCACTTCGAGATGGAGTCCTGCACTCGACGACCGGGACGCACGACTTTCCTTAAACATGATTCGCACCTGAGAGGGTCGCTGAGACCTATTCAGGATCAGGAGGCCGAGGGTCGGTTACTGAATGACTCCGATCGAATGGTGTTGAACTATTCAGGGGCATTATAGGAGTCGTTCCTACTGTTGCTAATTATTGGCTCGAGGCTACCGAGCGTAGTATGACAGATCTTAACCATACTCCTACTAAAAAATTGAGGGGTGTTGTGTCCCTACTCCGGGAAGAAGCTTATCAGTGGTGGTTAACCGTTGAGAATAGTGCTCAACCTGAAGAAGTGAACTGGGACCATTTCAAGAATGCCTTCCAGGGTAAATATGTGGGGGCGAGGTATGTCGAGGCTCACCGACGTGAGTTTATGAGCTTAGTTCAGGGCGACCGGTCTGTGGCTGAGTATGAAGCCAAGTTCCTACAACTAAGTAGGTATGCACAGACACTAGTAGCGTCTGATTACGACAAGTGTGTGAGGTTTAAGGAAAGACTAAGATATGATACTGATAAACTGTAATATACTCATATTTTAATCCCACATTTAACATACTTTGAATGATTTATTCCTTGAATTGTGGAATTTGGTGCTCCTAATCCTTTAATTTCATGTTTTGTACTTAGAAAAGCACTGGAGGATGAAAGGAATGAGAACGGGCTGAAAACGGAGAAAATGGGCCAAAGTACGACTTGCACACGGCCTGGGCCTGAAACACACAGCCGTGTTTCCTTAGCAGATCTGACCACAGCCTGGCCTCGAATCACACGGTTGTCCCACACAGGCGTGTCCCTGCTGCAGCAAAGAAGAGTTCCATTCAGATTAGAGTACTTAGAGGCAAAGAAAGACATTCCAGGAGCATATATAAACACCCTAGAGGCCAACTTAAAGGGGGTGTTTAGCTAGGCCAAGGAGCCAAGTTAGAAGACCAGAATTGTGGGATTCACTCGAAGAAATCCAGTTGATTTATCCCAGAAGTCGGAGTCATACTCAAGACTGAGGATCTCTCCTTCAATTTCTTTAGGGGTTTTAGGGTTTTTCTTATGTTTTGTTTTATATTTTCTTCTAAGATGTATTCTTTTATGATTATGAACTAATCCCCTCAAATACCTGAGGGGGATGAAACCTAAGATGAATCTTGTTATTATTTTCTGAACTATATGATAAATACTTGATTTGTTCTTAACTATGAGTTCTTAATTCTTGCTTTGATATTTCGGGATATTGATTCAAGTATTGATGTGTTTAGCGAGGAGGAATATTCCCTGCTTAAGAGTAGATCTAGCATAGTTAAGCGAAGTTAATCGCAACCCAGAGATAGGATGATGAAAATCTATCTGATTAGGTTCAAACCTAATATGGGAGTACATAGATCGAGTTAATGCAATTCTAGGGTTTTAATTAGAAAGAGATTTCAATTAATCAATCTAGGTTAGACGTTAGTAGCCTCGAGAGAGGTATTGATATAAATTAGGAATCCTACGGATCAAGTCAAGTGAATAAATCGTCTGGTTCAGAGTTAGATAACAAGTGAAGTCTAGGTGGATTCTTCCTCGGGTATTGTCTTAATCAATTGGTTTTTCCCACAAGTATTTCCCCAATTCCTTCTCTGTGTCTTAGCATCTTTAGCTTAGTAGTTAGTTAAATTTAGATTAAACAATAATTCTCTTGATTCTTAGGCTAAATAATAAAAAGAAAGTTAGTATTAGTACTTTTGGTTCCTTTGGGTTCGACAATCCGGTCTTGCCACTAAACTATACTACTGTTTGATAGGTGCGCTTGCCTCAATCGTGGTGATAGTTATTTTATTGGCTCGATCATTCATTATATAAATTTTTAAGACTTTTTCCACCACCATCAAGTTTTTGATGCCGTTGCCGGGGAACTGAAATATTAAGAACGCTCAATTTTTATTGCTTTAGCCATATTTTATTTTTGCAATTAAATTTTATTTTTACTTTTCTAATTTTCTTTTTCTTTTTCTAGCAGGTACCTCTAGTTTATGACTAGAAGGAACCCGACAGGAACCTTAATTTATAACAGTGATATTGAAGGTACTGTACGTAGAAACCGAAGAGAAATAAGGAAAAGCTTAACTTACATAGAAGAAGAGCAAGAGAATGAAATTAATACTACCGAAGAGATGCTGAGAATAATCCGCTACCTCAGGAGGTGGCCAAAAATCATGCTCCTCGAACTATGTATGATTATGTTAAACCTAATTTAATAGGAACTGAGTCAAGTATTATTAGACCTGCTATTGCTGCAAATAATTTTAAATTGAAACCTAACACAATTCAGATGATACAACAATTTGTTTAGTTTGATGGTTTGCAAGATAAAGGTCCAAATAATCACTTGGTGAATTTCCTAGAATTTTGTGATACTTTCAAAATAAATTGCGTTTCTGATGATGCCATTCGTCTTTGGTTGTTCCCCTTTTCCTTGAGGAATAGAGCTAAATAGTGGTTGAATTCTCTTCCACGAGGATCAATCACTACATGGATTAAATGACCGAAAAATTTTTATTAAAATATTTTTCGCCGGCCAAAATAGCCAAATTGAGGAATGATATCTCTTCTTTTGTGCAGATGGATCTAGAAGCACTATATGATGCATGGGAGAGATACAAGGATTTGTTGAGAAGGTGCCCTCACCATGGGCTGGCTACCTTTGTGGCTTCAGGTTCAAACATTCTACAACGGTGTGAACCCCTCGACTAGGCAATTAAACGATTCAGCCACTAGCGAAACTCTAAATAACAAAACTCCTGAGGCGGCCTATGAGTTTATAGAGGAGATGTCACTGAACAACTATTAGTGGCAAGTTACAAGGACAAGGCCAACAAAAACCGCCAGTGTTTTCAACGTCGACGCAGTAACCATGCTATTAAACCAGGTAAAACTTTTAACTAAGAAAATTAATGGCTTATGTGGTTCTTCGCAGGTACATCCAGCTATACAGTAAGATATGAATAGAGGAGGGATGAGCAATACAGAATATCCACCTTACAACCCGAGCGCTAAAAATGAGCAAGTTCACTGTATGGGTAACAATTTTAAATCTCAAAATAACCCTTATAGTAATATTTATAATCCATGTGAGAAGAACCACCCCAATTTCTCATGGGGTGGTTAAGGAAATCAGAGACACTAGCCCCCTCCAAACTTTTAACAATAGCCCTATCCACAGGTAAAGAAGCCTAACCTTGAGGAGAAGCTGACAAAATTCATAGCGGTGTCAGAAACACATTTCCAAAACACCGAAACAACACTTAAAAATCAACAAGCATCGATTCAAGGGATCGAGAACCAGTTAGGGTAACTCACTAAGTTGATCTCCGAATAACCATAAGGTAGCTTGCCAAGCAACACTGAAACTAACTCAAAAGATCAACTTCAAGCCATAACAGCTCATGACAGTGAAGGGTTAGTGGAATCTGATTCTGAGCCAAGGCAAGAACCTGTGGTAAGTGAAGGTAAGGTTGAGGTAAGCCAAGAAAAACCAAAACCGGTAATTAAAGAATACCAACCTCGAATACCATACACCAATGCGATGAAAAAAGACAACATAGATGAACAGTTCGATAAGTTTCTTAAACTTCTAAAGAAATTACATATTAACTTACCGTTTCTTGAAGCTCTTTCGCAGATGCCAGATTCAAGGAAATTTTTAAAAGAGCTTTTGACAAATAAACGGAAGTTAGACGACGAGTCGCATGTGGAATTAAATGCAGTATGCTCAGCAATGTTGCAAAATAAACTACCACGAAAATTAAAAGATCTAGGGAGTTTTACAATTCCATGTTTAATTGGCGCTTATCTATTGATAATGCTTTAATGATTTAGGGCAAGCATCAATGTTATGCCTTATAAAATGTTTAAACAGCTAGGTCTACGGAAACCCAAACAAACTAGGATGAGTAATTAATTAGCTAATAAGACTATTCGAATTCCTAGGGGTATAATTGAAGATATGCTAGTAAAAATTGACAAATTCATATTCCCAGTAGACTTTGTTGTTTTAGACATGGATGAGGACAATACGGTCCCTTTAATCTTAGGAAGACCCTTTTTAGCAACTGCCAGATCTAAAATTGATGTTGGTACATGAGTACTTATACTTCGTGTAGGTGACGAGAAGATCACTCTTCAAGCTCTTAACTCGGCCAGGACATCAAGTAATAATGGTGAGAACGTAAATTCAATTAATAACCAAATGGTTCAACCTTCCTTACAGGAAATACCATGAAATTACGCAGCTGAGCCAGATCATAGACCTCGTGCCAATAAAGAAGAAATTTATTAGTAACAAAGGCTTCAGATTGATGAACTAGATGAGTGGAAGGCACATTTCAAGGAGAAATCAAAGCCACACGAAGCAAAGCCGAGGGAATCTCTAGACAAGCTTATAAGGACAACAAATCACTTCAAAATAGGAGATTAGGGATTGTTGGATAAGAAAGACCCGTGAATCGCCAGTTCAGACCTTAAAACGAATGAAGAAATCCCTTTCACGGTACTGAATATCTTCCCATACGGAATAGTCGAGGTAAGTAATCCCATATTCGACACTTTTAAGGTAAACACCACTCGACTTAAACTATATATCGATAACCGAATTGATAGCATGAGAAAGGATTTTCACCTCCTCAAACCACCGTGATTTATGCGAATGAGAGCAAGTCTAGCTTAAGACTTTAAACGAGCGCTTCTCGAGAGGCAACTCGAGCACTAACTTCACTAATGTCATATTTTTATTTTTACACTTAACTACAAACTAATCAATTTAATAAAGTGTCGGTTTCCCTACCACACGGCCTTGTACACGGGCGTGGCCGTGGTCGTGTGGATACCACGAGCAAGCACAAGGGGCGTGGCGGAGATCGTCCAGAAACAGGACGAAAATTTTCCCTAAGACACGGGCTCCGACTAAATGCCACGACCGCATGCGATGCTAATCGTGGTCAAAATTGCCTAAATAACACGGGCTGAGATAAATCCACACGGCCAGATGAGGCGTACCGTGGTCGATATTATCGTTTTTCACATATCGCCACCACTACCACCTCGAGATCACTCCGATGATGAGGACCTTTGAGTCCTTTTTATTATTATTATTATTATTATTATTATTATTATTTTAAGTATAATTTGATTTCTTTTATCTCCGCTATTTAACTCTCGAGTAATCGTAATAAGCGCCCATTAAATAAGAACTCCCAAAAACTTTACTCGATGATTTTGCGCTTAAAAGGTTCAAGGTGCCACTCAAGGAACAAACACACCACCGAGTATTCTCCACCACCTTCACCTATGCCTAGTCATCATGTTCATTGTTGATCATCCTCCAAGGATTTCATCCATAATTCAGAAGTTTCACTTCCTCTCCTTATGATATCATGCTATTAATCTTTAGATATATATATCTTTGTACATTGAGGGCAATGTACATCTTAAGTGTGGGGGAGGGTGAAGTTCATTTCAAAAAGTTCCTAACTTTTTGCATTATTCTCAAATCCCTGAATGATATCTTGTCTTAAGTAATTTTCTCATATTACGAATTAGAATGAAATTTCTGTTGATCTATGATTTTTATTGATATGTTTTGGATTAAATCATAGTTAATTGTGCATTGATGATTTAAACATTAAGATGCTAGAGAATCAAGCATGATAAGTCTATTTTTAGAAAAAAATGTTTTGCTAGGTTGTTGACCTAAATTTGAATATTACTTTGAAATTTGAAATTTGCAAGGTTGACATCAAAAACCATATTTTATTTTTGTGAGGTTTTGAGCCTTAAGAGCATATTTTTTTTTCGTGCTCACTTTATTGATTATGAGTGTGTCAACATTGATTTGTTATTCTAGAACTTGCTTCGATTATACATGTCAAGACCACATCATTGATTTGATATACAGAGATGATAAAGGCATTTAGGATTTAACTCACTTACTCCACTAAAAACCTACCCTCACAATTAACCCCTAGTGAACCCCTTTGATCCTAACAACCCTTTTATTGATTCACCCACTAATATTAACATAAAACCCATCTCGTATTTGTTATCACCATTTTTCTTGACTACCCTTCTATCGAGATTTGATTTGATCAGTTGCCTAATTATTTTATTTCAGTAGTTAAATTCATCTTATATTATGTATTTACTTGATTTGTTCTTAAAAAAATCAAGTATATTCATTATTAATTCTGTGATTAAGTGATATTATACATTTAAATTCAACATCTTATAAGAAGAAGCTTGTTTTATTATTTTCAAGTTTTCAATTGATGTAATTATTCATTCATTATTTCTAGTTAGGTAATTTGTCAATTCAATCTCGATTTTAACCTTTTAATTCAGCCTTTATCTACACCTTTAACCTAAGCCCCGTTATAACCCTTTTTTAAAGACCTTTTGATTTGTGTATCATCTCATTTTATAGTGGTGGAGATTTGATTTTCATGCAAGCCTATGGGATTAACTTTTCATGTTTGACTGATGAGTGCTTTATTTTGAACCTTAAACACTTTGAGTGATTTGAGTGAATCTTTAGTGAGGATGTCAATCATTTTCAGTTTTGAATCAAAGGTAATTATTTAGATTAGGGGAAACACCTATGGTTTTCGTGCTACAAAAATATATAAATTTGATTGTTTGAATCTTTAGGACTCTTTGAGTTAAATTATCCATGTATAAATTATCCATGAATTATGATGAGGCATTGTTGATGAGAATTATGAATCGAGGGAAGTTAATTTTAATTGTGAGTTGAGAATTTTGCTTGAGGACAAGCAAATGCTTATGTGTAGGGGTATTTGATAAACCATAATATACGCATATTTTAATCCCACATTTAGCATACTTTTGGATGATTTATTCCTTGAATTGTGGAATTTGGTGCTCCTAATCCTTTAATTTTATGTTTTATACTTAAGAGACCACCGGAGGATGAAAGGAATGAGAAACGGGTCGAAAACAAAGAAAATGGGCCAAAGTATGAATTACACATGGCCTGGGCCCGAAACACACGATCGTGCTTCCTTAGCAGATCCGACCATGGCCTGGCCCCAAATCACACGACCGTGCCACACGGGCGTGTCCCTGCCGCACCAAAGAAGAGTTCCATTCAGATTAGGGTACTTAGAGGCAAAGAAAGGCATTCCAAAAGCCTATATAAACACCCTAGAGGCCAACCTTAAAGGGGACTTTCAGCTAGGCCAAGGAGCCAAGCCAGAGGGCCAGAATTGTGGGATTCACTCAAGAAAGCCAGCTTGATTCATCCTAAGTTTTGAGTCATACTCAATACTAAGGATCTCCTTCAATTCCTTCAGGGGGTTTTAGTGTTTTTCTTATGTTTTGTTTTATATTTTCTTCTAAGATGTATTCTTTTATAATTATGAACTAATCCCCTCAAATACTTGAGGGGGATGAAACCTAAGACGGATCTTGTATGATAAATACTTGATTTGTTATTAATTATGTGTTCTTAACTCTTGCTTTGATATTTCAGGATATTGATTCAAGTACTGATGTGCTTAGGCAGAGGAGGAATATTCCCTGTTTAAGAGTAGATCTAGCATAGTTAAACAGAGTTGGTCACAACCCTAGAGATAGGATGACGAAAATTTGCCGGATTAGGGTCAAACCTAATATAGGAGTCCATAGATCGAGTTAATGCAATTCTAGGGGTTTTAATTAGAAAGAGATTTTAGTAGCATCAAGAGAGGTATTAATATAAATTAGGAATCCTACGGATCAAGTCAAGTGAATAAATCATCTGGTTCAGAGTTAGATAACAAGTGAAGTTTAGGTGGATTCTTCCTCAGGTATTGTCTTAATCAATTGGTTTTCCCACAAGTATTTCCCCAATTACTTCTCTGTGTCTTAGCATCTTTAGCTTAGTAGTTAGTTAAATTTAGATTAAACGACAATTCTCTTGATTCTTAGGCTAAATAATAAAAACAAAGTTAATATTAGTACTTTTGGTTCGAAACAAGTCAGACTCGCACACGGGCTGGACACACGAGCGTGTGATTAGTCGTGTGAGATAAGTTAGTCCCGACCCCTTTCTAACGCATGTTTAAGGTCTCATAGACCTGTTTAAGGGACTCTATGTTTTGATTCTGTTATGATTTGATGATGATAAAATTCAAGTTGTGAAATGTTTGTGAAAGTTTGATTTGTTCGGTAATGCCTCTTAACCCTATTCAGCGCTGATTTTGGGTTAGGGGTGTTACGTGGTCATGGTTGGTGAGCGTCAAGATTACCTCTCTAATGTAATCTTACATCTTATAGCAGACAAGTTGGTCCGAAAGGGGTATGAGGCATACCTTGCTTTTGTATCCGATTCGCTTCGAAAAGCTTTCATGGGAGATATCCGATCAGAAAGGAATTCTTAAGTTTTTCCGAGGAATTGCCCGGAGTATCTCCGGATAGTGAGGTGGAGTTTGGAATTGATTTGTTACCGTGTATCGCCCAATGTCAATAATACCTCATCGTATGGCACCGTAAGAGCTAACCGAGCTAAAAGTGCAACTTCAGGAACTCCTTGATAGAGGATTTATCCGACCAAGTGTTTCTTTGTGAGGGGCACCAGCATTGTTTGTTAAGAAGAAGGATGGGTCGATGAGGATGTGTATTGATTATAGGTAGTTGAATAGGTTGACAATCAAGAATAAGTATCCGTTACTGAGGATTGATGACTTGTTCAACCATTTTTGGGGAGTGTTTGTCTTTCCTAAAATTGATCTACACTCGGGTTACCATCAGCTCAAGGTCAAAGAGACTGATGTGTACAAAATTGCTTTCAGGACTCGTTATGGACATTACAAGTTTCTGGTAATGCCTTTCGAATTAACGAATGCCCCAGCGGTGTTTATGGTTTTAATGAATCAGGTATTTCTTCAGTAATTGGCTCAATTTGTAGTGGTTTTCATTGATGATATCTTGATCTACTCTAAAACTGAAACTGAACATGATGATCATCTTCGTATTGTACTTCAGATACTCTGAGAAAAACAGTTGTACGCCAAGTTCAGTAAGTGTGAGTTTTGGTTACAGGAAGTCTCCTTTTTGGGTCATGTACAGACGGTGGAGAGGATCTAAATTGATTCCAATAAAGTAGAAGCTGTTGTTGAGTGGAAACAACCGAAAATGTATATGAGCTTCAGAGATTCTTAGGTTTAGCTTACTATCAAGGTTTGTCAAGGATTTTTTCTCGATTATGCATCTCCGACGAAGTCGTTGGATAAAAATGCTCTATTCATGCGGTCAGGGACACAACAGTCAAGTTTTGATAAACTTAAGTCCGTTCTGATATAGGCTGCTATTTTAGTTCAACCGGAATCAGGTCGAGAGTTTATGGTATACAGTGATACTTCACATGTCAGGTTAGGATATGTGCTTATGAAAGACGGTAAGGTGGTCGCTTATGCGTCGTGACAGTTGAAGACACACGAGGGTAATTACCCTACGCACAATCTTACAGTAGCTACGGTTGTGTTTACTTTAAAAATCTGGAGGCACTATCCGTATAGTGAAGATGTTTTATTTACACCGATCACAAGAGTCTCAAATATTTTTTAAACCCTAAAGAGTTAAATCTTTGTAAGCATCGATGGGTTGAGTTACTTAAATATTATGATTGCACCATAGAATACCATCCAGAGAAGGCTAATGTGGTAGCTGATGCCCTTAGTCGTAGAGCGGTGACGGATTTGAGGGCAATGTTAGCTCGTCTGAGTTTGGTTGAGGACAGAGGACTGTTGGTTGAATTAGAAGTAAAGCCGATTTGGGTGGTGCAGATTCGAGCTAAGCAATTGAACGACGAGTCGTTAGTTCAACTTATGCAACATATAGACTCGAACGAGAATTTTGATTTTAGCTTGAACAGCGATAATGTGTTATGCTTCAAAGGCCAGATTTGTGTACCCAACGACAAAGAATTAAGGCATTCGATCCTGCAGGAAGCACAAAGTAGTCCCTATGCTCTGCATCCTGGTTGGAACAAGATGTACCAAGATCTCCAAGAGTTTTATTGATGGCCCAGACTTAAACGAGAAGTGGTCACTTTTGTATCCCACTGTCTGACATGTCAGAAGGTTAAGGCCGAACATCAGTTGCCTTTAACTCCGACTAAGAAAGATTTAGTTTGGGTCATTTTTGATCGGTTGACCAAGTCAGCCCATTTCATTCCTATCTCAACAGACATTACTCCTTCATGAAGTTAGCTAAAGCAGACATCGTTGAAATTGTGAGACTCTACAAAATTCTGGTCTCGAACTTTTTTGATAGATATTCGCAGTTTACGTCTTGATTTTGGAAGAAACTCCATGAGGCTTTAGGCACTTTGCTTAATTTTAGTACTGTGTATGTAACACCCCTAACCCAAAAACTGTCACCGAAATAGGGTTAAGAGGCATTACCGAACAATAGGATTATTTCACATCTCATTCACGACACAAAGTCAATCGTCATCAATCACATTTGTATTCAATCATAGAGTCCCTTAAATGAGTCATCGAGACCCTAAGCATGCTTATAAATCGAGTCGAGACTAAACCGAAACACATAAGTAATTTCATAAAAATTTGAAACTTTTCTAAGATACAGGGGACACACAGCCGTGGGGGTAGGCCGTGCCTCACCCACGATTACTTGACACTCCCGTGTGTCCTTCCCGTGGTAGTATACTGCCAAAATCAACACGGTCACCAAGCACGCCCGTGTGTTAAGGCCGTGTACCACTAGATCACATACTGCCCTTTCTCATACGGCCATCAAGCACACCCGTGTCGAGGCCGTGTGCAACTTAAGCCACATTCTACCCATTTACCCACGGTCTTAGGCATGCCCGTGTGCCTCAATCGTGTGACATTATAGGCCATTGTACAAGGCCAATATGCCACCCACTTAGGGTCTTCCTACAAGCAATATATATATCAACACATACCTTGCATATATGGCAACCAAAACATACCAAATTGACCATTCAATTTATACACTCAATACCAATTCCAACCATGATGGTTCCAAAGAACTAAACTCATATCATTACAAGCATAATCCATTTAATAGCTCACTCAAAACTTGGCCATTTTATAAGCTTCCACCTTACCAAGATATGCATCATATATCACATTCATTCAAGCATATTACCAAATTAAACTTGCCAAAACACATGGCTAAGTTCACTTCCAAAAACATATACACATATCTAGTCTATACATGCCATATTTAGCTATATACATTTCCAAAAGGGTACCAAAATAAGTTTTTGTAGTGTGATGGCGATCCTTGGCAATCCCGAGCCTTTAGTAGCTTCGACGACCTATAAAACAGAGAAAACACGCATATAGAGTAAGCTTTCCAAAAGCTTAGTAAGTCATATACAAATAAACACATTGGCACATATATCGATCACTTAGTAACTATCACATATATATAACTTGGTTCGTAAACTTATGGCCACATTTGCCACATTTAACATTTCAAGATTTACATTTTCATTTTCAATAATACTTTTCTTCATATCAAAGTCATAGAGGTACTTACCTTTTGTGCACACTTAATGTACATTCAACGTACCTGAAATGCATAATCATTCACTTATTTACTCACAGCTCGTATTTACTATTCGTTTCACGACTTGCCCGCTGAGCCTTTAGGAATCTAGTAGGATGCTTAGTAAGATCAAAATAGTTGTACAATGCCAACGCCCCTGCACGAGGTCTTATATGCACTTTCGGATATCGATGCCATCGTCCCTGCATGTGTCTTACACGAGTCAATATGATGCCGATGTCCCGCATATGGTCTTACTTATAAAGTTCATATCGATGCCACGCCCCAGACGAGGTCTTTTACATATAATTCATATCGATGCTCACGCCCCTGCATTTAGGTCTTTTACATATAATTCATATCGATGCTCACGCCCCGCACGAGGTCTTACCAAAATTCAAATCAAGGCCAATGTCCCGGACGTGGTCTTACATGATAAAATCGAATGATACCTATGTCATGACATAGCTAATCCTATCTATTCCTAGGTTCGACGGACTTCTCGATTTAATCACTATGTCGACTCATCTCGAAATTCATAAGCATATACTCTCATAGGTATACATTATCAACATTAGTCATACTAACAAGTATAATATCATACTAATACGCTTATTTCCATAGTGACTTACCTCGGATTCGATATATCTAATGAAAACTACCACTCGTTAACTTTCGCTTTCTCGCGATCTAAGTCCATTTTCCTCGGTTCTTGATCTAAACATATTCAGAATTAACCCTTTTATTCACTAATTGCTCAATTCAATCCATACACACATATTTTAGGCTATTTACAAATTAGCCCTCACATTTACACATATTATCAATTTAGTCCATTTTCACAAAACATTAAATTCACAAAATCCACACACACATGCTTGGTTGAACCTCTCTAGGGACTATATAAGCCCAAATATTTCATCAAATTTTCAATTTAGTCCTTCCATTTACCATTTTCTCAATTTAGCCTATTTAGCTAAATTCATCAAAAATTCAAGAACATAACATGTTCATCTAGCTCAAATCATTATATATCATCCTCAAACATCGAAAGCTTGTGAAATCATCAATGGCATATTCCACATACATCATCAAAACACAAAATTAAGGCATGGGTTTTGTGGCTCTCAAAGCAACGATTACAAAAATGTAGAAATTATCAAAAACCGATTAGAAACATACCTTGAATTTGTATCTCAAACTAGCCGAATGTAAAAAGCCATTCTTACTTCTTTCTTTCATGCATTCGGTGGAAGAACATGAAATTTAAGCTTATTTTGAGCTTTTGATTACTAATTTTTATGATATAAACTAAGTTACCATTATAACATTTCATAATAATACATATATTATACATAGGTACAAGGTCATTTATGACTTTTGCCACCCACTTACTAAAATAATGGCTATTTTGTCACTTAAGGCCATTGCTTTAAAAAGCCACATCAAATAGATACCTTAACAAATAACAATCAACTTTCACATTCAATGCAATTTAATCCTTTGCTCAAATTAAACACTCAAACGGACTAATTAGCTTACGGAATTTAAACACATGCTTAGTCACATATCAACGGCATAGAAAATAATATTAAAATATTATACAAACTCGAATTTGTGGTCTCGAAACTACTGTTCTGACTAGGGTATAAACCGGACTGTTACAGCATATCACCCTCAGACCAACGAACAGTCGGAGCAAGTTATTCCGATCTTAGAAGATATGCTTCAGGGATGCATGATAGACTTCAGGGGTAGCTGAAAGGAGGACCTACCGTTGGCAGAGTTCGCATACAATAATAGAATTCAGTCTAGTATTCAGATGGCACCTTACGAGGCTTTATATGGCCGTAGGTATCGTACTCCATTATGTCGGGCGGAGTTGAGTGAATGCAGGATACTGGTCCCTGATTCAGTTTCTAAAACTGAGAACACTGTGAAACTAATTCGAGATAGATTGAAAGCCGTATTTGATTGACAAAAGTCTTATGCAGATTTAAAACAAAAGGATATTGAGTTTTCAGTAGGTGATCAGGTGTTTCTAAAGGTATCACCTTGGAAAAAGGTCCTCTGATTTGGATGTAAGGCCAAGATAAGCCGAGATTTATGGGGCCTTACCCTATCATAAGGTGAGTTAGACCCGTTGCATACCAGTTAGAATTACAGCCGAAGCTAGATCGAATTCATGATGTATTTCATGTCTCGATGTTGAGATGGTATCGATAGGATCCGTCGCATATTGTTACTATTGATGAGGTCGAGTTACGACCGAACTTAATATTCGAAGAAGAGTCTGTTTAGATCTTGAAAAGTGATGTTAAGATGCTGAGGAAGAAAACTATCCCCCTAGTGAAAGTTATATAGCGGAACCACGGTACTGAGGAAGCCACTTGGGAACTAGAGGAATCAACCCCATGGCTATATCCGTATCTATTTGACTTAGGTAAAATTTTGAGGAAGAAATTTCTTTTAGGGGGAGAGAGTTGTAACGCCCCAAAAATTTAAGAGTTTACTTGTGAGGATCTACAGTAATTAATTTCTGTATCTCTGGTTCTGTGATCTACTTTTGGGTTTAAGTTCTGGAGTTTGAAGTGCTTTGCTAAAAGTTTTGTTATTTTTTTATAAATAAATCAACCCTCACACATGTGTTCCATAGTTAAATCCAATTCTAGGTAAAGTAGTGTCAAAAATGAGCCTGTTGGTTCACTGGTTAAGCATCTGTCTATATTCTGTCTATTTTGAGTTCAAGCCCAGTCGTACGTGTAGAAAATAATTTTTTTTTGCTATTGTCGGAAGGGGGATAGTGGTTAACTTAAGTTAGTCTAAAAAATTCCATCGTTCTTTTATATTTTTACTTTTCTAAAATTTTAGTTCTTTATTTTCCGTTCTTCCTTTCCCTGATTTTTTGTCTTACCGCGCTTGATTTTTGTGTGAATTGGGAAGTTTCATTGCTTGTGAAGTCGATATTATGTAAGTTCCGCTGTAAATTCCTTTGGTTTGTGATTCCGTTGTGTTAACACCTTTCTATCGAAATAAGATTTTGCTCGTTTGCTTGATGTTTTGTTAAACACTCGATTGGTTACTTTTTAGGCAAGGATATTGCAAGAGACGTTGTTCGCTATGTTAGTATGAGTCCTTCTATTTCGTGCAAGGTGAGTAAGCAATTTGATTTGGGGTTGTGCCAAAACTTTCGACATAATCTTGGCGGTAGGTGCTTTTAGGGAAATTATTGAATCGATGGTATGATTGATTGATTATTGAATGGTTAATTAGGTTTCGAGTAGTCTCCGTGTTATTTTTACGTCAAAGCGAAGTCAGGTGCGTATCGAAAACCTTAAATTTGCAAGTTTTGGGTCGCCAAAAATGGTGGCTGTTGACGCCACATGGCCAGGAACATGGGCGTGTGATCGGCTTTGTAACTCACTGTTTGTTGACTTGAGGCCACATGGGCTGGTACACGGGCATGTGTCCAGACCATTTGTGGCCATGTTAGTGTAGGGTTCACATGGGCATAGGACACGGGCATGTGTCTAGGCCGTGTAACTATTTGTTTGTGATTTAGGACCACATAGGTAAGCACATGGGTATGTGCCCAGGTCGTGTGAGTCACACGGGTCAGGACACGGCCGTGTGTCCAAGCCGTGTAACTCTCTATTTACATGTTAGAACCACACGAGTAGAGGGCATAGGTGTGTGCCCAAGCTGTGTGAGTCACATGGGCAAGGACACAGTCGTGTGTCCAGGCCGTGTGGCATTATAAAAAAGGTCCAAACCCATTTTTGAAGCCATAAATATGGTTTATGACTGATAATAATTTCCCCATTGTGTGAATGATCTGAATTTGATTGAATGAGAACTCTCTGATACTCTGTAATAGACATATGAATATTATAAATGTAAGTCTATTGTGGATAATTATACTTTGCATTTGCATGGGTTGGGATGTTATGAAGAAGGAAGTAATCTGCTCTGAATCAGTGGTTAAGCCACTATTTAAATATTTTTGATTCTGGTTCTTTGATGAATTATGATCCAACAGCTAAGCTGTGTTACTCTAAACGTGTCAAATAGACACTTTGTAGTGTGTAGGGATGGATGGACATTAAACGTCCTTAACAGTGTGTTGGGAAGGTCGAAGATGGTGTGTAGCGGATGGGGTTTAGGATTATTTGCATCTGAATCTGATTTGCAACATATATATATATATATATATGTGTGTGTGTATATATATATATATATGAATTTGCATTGTAATAGCTCATTTTTAGAGAAATCGGAACAGTGGTTTTGGGACCACAAATTCGATTCCGAAAAGAAAATTTATTTTAATATTATTTTATGGTCTATAATATGATAATAATGTTGTGTGAAAATTTCGTAAAGAAATTTTATCGATTACATGCTTAAATCGATAAAGGACCAAATTGCACAAGGTGTAAAAGTTGAGTTCTAATAGATAAAGGGATTAAATAGCTATAGAACTTTAAATTGGAGGTCATTATATAGTAATTAGTCCATTAAAAATGCTTAGTCATTAAGGATGATGATTCATCCATGGAAAATAAAATTAAAGAAAAGGACAAAATTGGAAGAATAAAAAAATAAAGGTGATAAATAATAAAATATGAAAATATCATCATTTATCATCATCTTCCCCAAATATAAAATTTTGGGTCAAAACTATAATTTTTGGGTTCCAAGGGACACACGGCCATGTGACCAAACTGTGTGGAGAGCCGTAAGCCGTATGGAAGGGGTTCACGGTCATGTGATAGGTTGTGTGAGAGGTCCTGGTTCGTGTGAGAAACGCAGTTTTAGGGTTCCAAGAGAGACATGATTGTGTGTGAGGCCGTGTGGTAGGCCTGTTTCGGTTTTCTCGTAAAATAATGACTTTTTTTTACTTGGATAATATAAAAATACCTAAATGGTATCCCAGTCTTATTATTTATGAAAATGGTATGGCTTGAATAATGTTGGGGGTGGAGGCTTTGAAAGTGGCGACGCCATCATTGTTTTTACTGCCCAATCATTAGTTTGTTATGAAAAAATAGTTTTTTAACGGTGTAGGGTTCGGGATCAGTGACACCGGTAATGCTTATATGAGTTAAATGCGGGTATTTTGGTGGTGGCAACTTGACAGGCGGCATCGAATGTGGATGTAACCCGTCGTCTCAACTTTTTCTGATGGCTTGATGGGGTTTCACGGGCTGCTACTAAGGGGACCTTATAACCATGGTCCCTTTAGCCATGTGGTGTAAAAAAAAGAGAAAGAATACGGTAAAAAAAGCGAAGAAAGTAGTAACAACTTACGGAGAAAAGATAGAGGAGAAAGAAGATGCTAAAAAAAAGATAGCAGTTTAGGGAGTGAAAGAAGAGGGTTTTGCTTGTTAAAAAAAAGAAAGTAACAGTGTAAGAAGAAGATTAGTGTTTTAGGGTTTTGAAAGGGGGACAACTGCCAATTTTTTTTATTTTGAAGGGTAATTTTTTTAGTAATTATTATTTATTTAGTGTTTATTATTATTTATTAATTGTTTGATTTTGTGTATTTAAGGAGGAGAGGAGGCAACAACCAAATTTTTATTTAAAGGTAAATTTATTTTTATAGTTATTTATTAATTATTTTTGTAATTAATTTTTAGTATTTATTATTTGTTTGATTTCGTAGTTTTGGAAGTAATAATTTAATTTGGTTGGAAGGTACATTTGTAAATAATTTTAGTGGGAAATGTTTAGTTATTTGTTTGGTAATTTTTAACATTTGTCTGGATTTGTGGTGTTGTGTTCTTTATTAGTTGGATTTGTACTTTTTATTATTTATTTGATTATACCAAAATAATTCAAAAAAATAAATTTATACTAAAATGGGTCTGTAACTCCCCAAAAAGTTAAGAGTTTACTTGTGAGGATATGCAGTAATTAATTTTTGTATCTCTAGTTATGTGCTCGGCTTTTGTGTTTAAGTCTGGAGTTTGAATTGGTTTGCTAAAAGTTTTGTTATTTTTTAAAAAAATAAATCAACCCTCACATATGTGTTCTGTAGTTAAATACAATTCTAGGTAAAGTAGTGTCAAGAATGAGCCTGCTGGTTCATTGGTTAAGCATTTGTCTATATTCTGTCTGTTCCGAGTTCAAGCCCCGTCGTACATGTAGGAAATTTTTTTTTTTTGCAATCGGAAGGGGGATAGTGGTTAACTTAAGACAGTCTAAGAAATTCCATCGTTCTTTTTATTTTTACTTTTCTAAAATTTTAGTTCTTTATTTTCCCATTCTTCCTTTCCTTGATTTTTTGTCTTACTGCACTTGATTTTTGTGAGAATTGGAAAGTTTCATTGCTTGTGAGGTCGATATTGTGTAAGTTCCGCTGTAAATTCTTTTGGTTTGTGATTCCATTGTGTTAACACTTTTCTGTCGAAACGGGATTTTACTCGTTTGCTTGACATTTTGTTAAACACTCTATTGGTTACTTTTTAGGCAATGATATTGCAAGACACGCTATTCCGCCGTGTTAGTCTGAGTCCTTCTGTTCCATGCAAGGTGAGTAAGCAATTTGATTTGAGGTTACGTCAAAACTTTCAACATAATCTTAGCGGTAGGTACTTTTAGGAAAATTATTGAAACGATCGTATGATTGATTGATTATTGAATGGTTAATTAGGTTCCTGGTAGTCTTCGTGTTGTTTCTACGTCAAAGCGAAGTCAAGTGCATATCAGAAACCTTAATTTTACAAGTTTCCAGTCACCAAAAATGGTGGCTGTCGATGCCACACGACCAAGCACATGGGTGTGTGACTAGGCCGTGTGAGCCACACGGGCATGTGGTAGGCCGTGTGATCGGCCGTGTAACTTGTTGTTTATCGACTTGGGGCCACACGGGCTGGCATACAAGCGTGTGTCTAGGCTATGTAACTCACTATTTGTGACTTAGGACCACACGGGTAAGCACATGGGCGTGTGCCCAGGCCGTGTGAGCCGTCTAACTCTTTGTTTACATGTTAGAACCACACGGGCAGAGGGAATGGGCGTGTGCCCAGGCCGTGTGAGTCACATGGGAAAGGACACAACTGTGTGTCCAGGCTGTGTGGCATTATAAAAAAGGCCCAAAACTCAGTTTTGAGGTCGTAAATGTGGTTTATGACTGATAATAATTTCCCCATTGTGTGAATGATCTGAGTTTGATTAAATAAGAACTTCCTGATACTCTATAATAGACATATGAATATTATAAATGTAAGTGTATTGTGGATAATTGTACTCTGCATTTGCTCTAAGTCAGTGGTTAAGCCACTATGTAAACAGTTTCGATTCTGACACTTTGACGCATTATAATCCAGAAGCTAAGCTGTGTTACTGTAAACGTGTCAAATAGACACTTTGTGGTGTGTAAGGATGGATGGACATTAAACGTCTTTATCAGTGTGTTGGGAATGTCGAAGATGGTGCGTAACTGATGGGGTTTAGGATTATCTACATCTGAATCTGATCTGAAACATATATATATATATGAATTTGCATATATATATATAAATATCTATATATAACTGATCTGCTCTGAGTCTGGACCGTAAATGATTCTGTATCGAACCGAGTCTCTGAATTTGAAATTACTTTACAAATGAATACTGATTGAATAAACTTAAATATCTTTTGCACATTGAGTTCACAACTCATCTTAAACGGGTCAGCGCAGCGGATGCTTGGTCAAACATTTACTCTTCTTTAAGTAGTATATTAGGATTTCGGTAAACTATAATAGTATGAATTTGGAAGATTATATACTTAATTAGTTTTATGATGAATGCGTTATGAAACGTGGTTTATTTTTATTGTGCTGTTGTGTGACAATTGATAACTGATAAGTTAACTATCTAAACTTAGACTGGACGTCTAGGCCAGGTTTAGGGTGTTACATTTAGTGGTATCAGAGCTAAGTTAGGCAACACTTGGACTGTGTTTGGGCTCATAATGAGTGAGAAAAGTAGCTTTAATGATAATTAGTATCCGAACTAATATAGAAACACTGAAACTCTAATGAACTGCCAAGCTTCCGACGTTAACCCTATAAGTATTTTTGTTTTGTTATTAAGATTACAACCCTTAAACTGTATGGGTAAAATATTTTGATGTGAATTGGTGGAATCATTTTGCTAGATATATGAATTGATTTGTGTATTCTGATATTGTAGCTAGATTGCCAGAATGAGTTCGTGCGATAGTTGTGGACATGGTATGCGTGGGTGTCGAGGACGCCGAGAAGGAGCTCGAGCCTAATCATCTGCTATGGGTAGTATGCCTAATCTAGAGACCAGCGAGACTGTTGGTACTCCCACTTCTGAGATAATGTCCCAAACTCTGACGACTAGGGACGACGCACTTTCCTTAAACATGATTCGGGCACTAGAGAGGGTTGCTGAGACCTATTCGGGATCAGGAGGCCGAGGGTCAGTTACTGAATGACTCCAATCGAATGGTGTTGAACTGTTCAGGGGCATTATAGGAGTCGTTCCTACTGTTGCTGATTATTGGCTTGAGGCTACCGAGCGTATTATGATAGACCTTGACTATACTCCTACTAAAAAATTGAGGGGTGTTGTGTCCCTACTCCGGGAAGAAGCTTATCAGTGGTGGTTAACCGTTGAGCAAAGTGCTCAAACTGAATAAGTGAACTGGGACCATTTCAAGAATGCCTTCCAGGGTAAATATGTGGGGGCGAGGTATGTCGAGGCTTACCGACGTGAGTTTATGAGCTTAGTTCAGGGCGACCTGTCTGTGGCTGAGTATGAAGCCGAGTTCCTACAACTTAGTAGGTATGCACAGACACTAGTGGCGCCTGATTACGACAAGTGTGTGAGGTTTGAGGAAGGACTAAGATATGATCTACTGATAAACAATAATATACACATATTTTAATCCCACATTTAGCTTACTTTGGATGATTTATTCCTTGAATTGTGGAATTTATTGCTCCTAATCCTTTAATTTCATGTTTTATACTTAGAAGAGCACTGGAGGATGAAAGGAATGAGAACGGGCTGAAAACGGAGAAAATGGGCCAAAGCACGACTTGCACATGGCCTGGGCCTGAAACACATGGCCGTGCTTCCTTAGCAGATCCGACCACGGCCTGGCCTCGAATCACACAGTCATGCCACACAGGCGTGTCTCTGCCACAGCAAAGAAGAGTTTCATTCGGATTAGGGTACTTATAGGCAAAGAAAGACATTCCAGGAGCATATATAAACACCCTAGAGGCCAACTTAAAGGGGGCATTCAGCTAGGCCAAGGAGCCAAGCCAGAGGACGGTGTGGGATTCACTCAAGAAAGCAGTTGATTCATCCCGAAGTTTGAGTCATACTCGGATCGAGGATCTCTCCTTCAATTTCTTGAGGGGTTTTAGGGTTTTCTTATGTTTTGTTTTATATTTTCTTCTGAGATGTATTCTTTTGTGATTATGAACTAATCCCCTCAAATACCTGAGGGGGATGAAACCTAAGTTGAATCTTGTTATTGTTTTCTGAACTATATGATAAATACTTGATTTGTTCTTAACTATGAGTTCTTAATTCTTGCTTTGATATTTCAGGATATTGATTCAAGTATTGATGTGCTTAGGCAGAGGAGGAATATTCCCTGTTTAAGAGTAGATCTAGCATAGTTAAGCGGAGTTGATCGCAACCCTAGAGATAGGATGATGAAAATCTATCGGATTAGGGTCAAACCTAATATGGGAGTACATAGATCGAGTTAATGCAATTCTAGGGGTTTTAATTAGAAAGAGATTTCAATTAATCAATCTAGGGTTAGACGTTAGTAGCCTCGAGAGAGGTATTAATATAAATTAGGGAATCCTACGGATCAAGTCAAGTGAATAAATCGTCTGGTTCAGAGTTAGATAACAAGTGAAGTCTAGGTGGATTCTTCCTCGGGTATTGTCTTAATCAATTGGTTTTTCCCACAAGTATTTCCCTAATTCCTTCTCTGTGTCTTAGCATCTTTAGCTTAGTAGTTAGTTAAATTTAGATTAAACAATAATTCTCTTGATTCTTAGGCTAAATAATAAAAAGAAAGTTAGTATTAGTACTTTTGGTTCCTTTGGGTTCGACAATCCGGTCTTGCCACTAAACTATACTACTGTTTGATAGGTGCGCTTGCCTCAATCGTGGTGATAGTTATTTTATATGCTCGATCATTCATTATATAAATTTTTAAGACTTTTTCCACCACCATCAAGTTTTTGGTGCCGTTGCCGGGGAGCTGAAATATTAAGAACGCTCAATTTTTATTACTTTAGCCATATTTTATTTTTGCAATTAAATTTTATTTTTACTTTTCTAATTTTCTTTTTCATTTTCTAGCAGGTACCTCTAGTTTATGACTAGAAGGAACCCGACAGGACCCTTAATTTACAACAGTGATATTGAAGGTACTGTACGTAGAAATCAAGAGAAATAAGGAAAAGCTTAACTTACATAGAAGAAGAGCAAGAGAATGAAATTAATACTACCGAAGAGATGGCTAAGAATAATCCGCTACCTCAGGAGGTGGCCAAAAATCATGCTCCTCGAACTATGTATGATTATGTTAAACCTAATTTAACAGGAACTGAGTCATGTATTATTAGACATACTATTGCTGCAAATAATTTTAAATTGAAACCTAACACAATTCAGACGATACAACAATTTGTTCAGTTTGATGGTTTGCAGGATGAAGGTCCAAATAATCACTTGGTGAATTTCCTAGAATTTTGCGATACTTTCAAAATAAATTGCGTTTCTGATGATTCCATAGAGCTAAATAGTGGTTGAATTCTCTTCCACGAGGATCAATCACTACATGGGATTAAATGACCGAAAAATTTTTATTAAAATATTTTTGCCGGCCAAAACTGCCAAATTGAGGAATGATATCTCTTCTTTTGTGCAGATGGATCTAGAAGCACTATATGATGCATGGGAGAGATACAAGGATTTTTTGAGAAGGTGCCCTCACCACGGGCTACCTTTGTGGCTTCAGGTTCAAACATTCTACAACGGTGTGAACCCCTCGACTAGGCAATTAATCGATTCAGCCACCGGCGGAACTCTAAATAACAAAACTCCTGAGGCAGCCTATGACTTTATAGAGGAGATGTCACTGAACAACTATTAGTGGCAAGTTACAAGGACAAGGCCAACAAAAGCCGCCAGTGTTTTCAACGTCGACGCAATAACCATGCTATTAAACCAGGTAAAACTTTTAACTAAGAAAATTGGTGGCTTATGTGGTTCTTCGCAGGTACATCCAGCTATACAGTAAGATATGAATGGAGGAGGGATGAGCAATACAGAATATCCACCTTACAACCCGAGCACTGAAAACGAGCAAGTTCACTCTATGGGTAACAATTTTAATTCTCAAAATAACCCTTATAGTAATATTTATAATCCATGTGAGAAGAACCACCCCAATTTCTCATGGGGTGGTTAAGGAAATCAGAGACAATAGCCCCCTCCAAACTTTTAACAATAGCCCTACCCACATGTAAAGAAGCCTAACCTTGAGGAGATGCTGGCAAAATTCATAGCGGTGTCAGAAATACATTTCCAAAACACTAAAACAACACTTAAAAATCAACAAGCATCGATTCAAGGGATCGAGAACCAGTTAGGGTAACTCGCTAAGTTGATCTCCGAATGACCATAAAGTAGCTTGCCAAGCAACACTAAAACTAACTCAAAAGAGCAACTTCAAGCCATAACAGCTCATGACAGTGAAGGGTTAGTGGAATCTGATTCTGAGCCAAGGCAAGAACCTGTGGTAAGTAAAGGTAAGGTTGAGGTAAGCCAAGAAAAACCAAAACCGATAATTAAAGAATACCAACCTTGAATACCATACCCCAATACGATAAAAAAAGACAACATAGATGAACAGTTCGGTAAGTTTCTTAAACTTTTAAAGAAATTACATATTAACTTACCGTTTCTTGAAGCTCTTTCAGATGCCAGATTCAAGGAAATTTTTAAAAGAGCTTTTGACAAATAAACGGAAGTTAGACGACGAGTCGCATGTGGAATTAAATACAGTATGCTCAGCAATGTTTCAAAATAAACTACCACAAAAATTAAAAGATCTAGGGAGTTTTACAATTCCATGTTTAATTGGCAGTTTATCTATTGATAATGCTTTAGCTGATTTAAGGGCAAGCATCAATGTTATGCCTTATAAAATGTTTAAATAGCTAGGTCTAGGGAAGCCCAAACAAACTAGGATGAGTAATCAATTAGCTAATAAGACTATTCGAATTCCTAGGG
Source organism: Gossypium rotundifolium (assembly GCA_025506655.1). NCBI lineage: Eukaryota > Viridiplantae > Streptophyta > Magnoliopsida > Malvales > Malvaceae > Gossypium > Gossypium rotundifolium. Next base: position 17,236,004 of record CP106732.1, read on the forward strand.
GTATAATTGAAGATGTGCTAGTAAAAATTGACAAATTCATATTCCCAGTAGACTTTGTTGTTTTAGACATGGATGAGGACAATACGGTCCCTTTAATCTTAGGAAGACCCTTTTTAGCAACTGCCAGATCTAAAATTGATGTTGGTACATGAGAACTTATACTTCGTGTAGGTGACGAGAAGATCACTCTTTAAGCTCTTAACTCGGCTAGGACATCAAGTAATAATGGTGAGAACGTAAATTCAATTAATAATCAAATGGTTCCACCTTCCTTACAGGAAACACCACGAAATTACACAACTGAGCCAGATCATAGACCTCGTGCCAATAAAGAAGAAATTTATTAGTAACAAAGGCTTCAGATTGATGAACTAGACGAGTGGAAGGCACATTTTAAGGAGAAATCAAAGCCACACGAAGCAAAGCCGAGGGAATCTCTAGACAAGCTTATAAGGACAACAAATCACTTCAAAATAGGAGATTAGGTATTGTTGGATAAGAAAGACCCTTTAATCGCCAGTTCAGACCTTAAAACGAATGAAGAAATCCCTTTCACGGTACTGAATATCTTCCCATACGGAATAGTCGAGGTAAGTAATCCCATATTCGACACTTTTAAGGTAAACACCACTCGACTTAAACTATATATCGATAACCGAATTGATAGCATGAGAAAGGATTTTCACCTCCTCAAACCACCGTGATTTATGCAAATGAGAGGCAAGTCTAGCTTAAGACTTTAAACGAGCGCTTCTAGGGAGGCAACCCGAGCACTAACTTCACTAATGTCATATTTTGATTTTTACACTTAACTACAAACTAATCAATTTAATAAAGTGCAGGTTTCTCTACCACACAGCCTTGCACACGGGCGTGGCGTGGCGTGGCCGTGTGGATACCACGAGCAAGCACAAGGGGCGTGGCGGAGATCGTGCAGAAACAGGACGAAAATTTTCCCTAAGATACGGGCTCCACTAAATGCCATGACCGTGTGACGCGACCGTGGTCGAAATTGCCTAAATAACACGGGCTGAGATAAATCCACACGGCCGTGCGAGGCAGCCGTGGTCGATATTATCATTTTTCACATATCGCCGCCACTACCACCTCGAGATCACTCCGATGATGAGGACCTTTGAGTCCTTTTATTATTATTATTATTATTATTATTATTATTATTATTATTTTTAAGTATAATTTGATTTCTTTTATCTCTGGCTATTTAACTCTCGAGTAACTATAACAAGCGTCCATTAAATAAGAACTCCTAAAAATTTACTGATGATTTTGCAGTTTAAAAAGGTTCAAGGTGCCACTCAAGGAACAAACACACCACCGGAGTATTCTCTACCACCTTCACCTATGCCTAGTCATCATGTTCATTGTTGATCATCCTCCAAGGATTTCATCCATAATTCAGGAAGTTTCACTTCTCCCTCTCCCTTATGATATCATGCTATTAATCTTTAGATATATATATCTTTGTACATTGAGGGCAATGTACATCTTAAGTGTGGGAGGGTGAAGTTCATTTCGAAAAGTTCCTAACTTTTTGCATTATTCTCAAATCCCTGAATGATATCTTGTCTTAAGTAATTTTCTCATATTACGAATTAGAATGAAATTTCTGTTGATCTATGATTTTTATTGATATGTTTTGGATTAAATCATAGTTAATTGTGCATTGATGATTTAAACTTTAAGATGCTAGAGAATCAAGCATGATAAGTCTATTTTTCAGAAAAAAAAAATGTTTTGCTAGGTTGTTGACCTAAATTTGAATATTACCTTGAAATTTGAAATTTGCAAGGTTGACATCAAAAACCATATTTTATTTTTGTGAGGTTTTGAGCCTTAAGAGCATATTTTTTTTTCGTGCTCACTTTATTGATTATGAGTGTGTCAACATTGATTTGTTATTCTAGAACTTGCTTCGATTATACATGTCAAGACCACATCATTGATTTGATATAGAGAGATGATAAAGGCATTTAGGATTTAACTAACTTACTCCACTAAAAACCTACCTTCACAATTAACCCCTAGTGAACCCCTTTGATCCTAACAACCCTTTTATTGATTCACCCACTAATATTAACCTAAAACCCATCTTGTATTTGTTATCACCATTTCTCTTGACTACCCTTCTATCGAGATTTGATTTGATCAGTTGCCTAAATATTTTATTTCAGTAGTTAAATTCATCTTATATTATGTATTTACTTGATTTGTTCTTAAAAAAAATCGAAGTATATTCATTATTAATTCTGTGATTAAGTGAGATTATACATTTAAATTCAACATCTTATAAGAAGAAGCTCGTTTTATTATTTTCAAGTTTTCAATTGATGTAATTGTTCATTCATTATTTCTAGTTAGGTAATTTGTCAATTCAATCTCGATTTTAACCCTTTAATTCAGCCTTTATCTACACCTTTAACCTAAGCCCCATTACAACCCTTTTTTAAAGACCTTTTGATTTGTGTATCATCTCATTTTATAGTGGTGGAGATTTGATTTTCATGCAAGCCTATGGGATTGACTTTTCATGTTTGACTGATGAGTGCTTTATTTTGAACCTTAAACACTTTGAGTTATTTGAGTGAATCTTTAGAGAGGATGTCAATCATTTTTAGTTTTGAATCAAAGGTAATTATTTAGATTAGGGGAAACACCTATGGTTTTCGTGCTACAAAAATATATGACTTTGATTGTTTGAATCTTTAGGACTCTTTGAGTTAAATTATCTATGTATAAATTATCCATGAATTATGATGAGGCATTGTTGATGAGAATTATGAATCGAGGGAAGTTAATTTTAATTGTGAGTTGAGAATTTTGCTTGAGGACAAGCAAATGCTTATGTGTAGGGGTATTTGATAAACCATAATATATGCATATTTTAATCCCACATTTAGCATACTTTTGGATGATTTATTCCTTGAACTGTGGAATTTGGTGCTCCTAATCCTTTAATTTTATGTTTTATACTTAGGAGAGCACCGGAGGATGAAAGGAACGAGAAACGGGCCGAAAATAGAGAAAATGGGCCAAAGTGCGAATTACACATGGCGTGGGCCCAAAACACACGATCGTGCTTCCTTAGCAGATCCGACCATGGCCTGGCCCCGAATCACACGACCGTGCCACACGGGCGTGTCCCTATCGCACCAAAGAAGAGTTCCATTCGGATTAGTGTACTTAGAGGCAAAGAAAGGCATTCCAAAAGCCTATATAAACACCCTAGAGGCCAACCTTAAAGGGGACATTCAGTTAGGCCAAGGAGCCAAGCCAGAGGGCCAGAATTGTGGGATTTACTCGAAGAAAGCCAGTTGATTCATCCTAGAAGCCGGAGTCATACTCAATACTAAGGATCTCTCCTTCAATTCCTTCAGGGGGTTTTAGTGTTTTTCTTATGTTTTGTTTTATATTTTCTTCTAAGATGTATTATTTTATGATTATGAACTAATCCCCTCAAATACTTGAGGGGGATGAAACCTAAGACGGATCTTGTATGATAAATACTTGATTTGTTATTACTTATGTGTTCTTAACTCTTGCTTTGATATTTTAGGATATTGATTCAAGGACTGATGTGCTTAGGCAGAGGAGGAATATTCCCTGTTTAAGAGTAGATCTAGCATAGTTAAGCGGAGTTGATCGCAACCCTAGAGATAGGATGATGAAAATTTGCCGGATTAGGGTCAAACCTAATATAGGAGTCCATAGATCGAGTTAATGCAATTCTAGGGGTTTTAATTAGAAAGAGATTTTAGTAGCATCAAGAGAGGTATTAATATAAATTAGGGAATCCTATGGATCAAGTCAAGTGAATAAATTATCTGGTTCAGAGTTAGATAACAAGTGAAGTCTAGGTGGATTCTTCCTCAGGTATTGTCTTAATCAATTGGTTTTCCCACAAGTATTTCCCCAATTCCTTCTCTGTGTCTTAGCATCTTTAGCTTAGTAGTTAGTTAAATTTAGATTAAACGACAATTCTCTTGATTCTTAGGCTAAATAATAAAAACAAAGTTAATATTAGTACTTTTGGTTCCTTGGGGTTCGACAATCCGGTCTTGCCACTAAATTATACTACTGTTTGATAGGTGTGCTTGCCTCAATTGTGGTGATAGTTAGTTTCTAGGCTCGATCATTCATTATATAAATTTTTAATACTTTTTCCACCATCATTTACGGGTTCTGATAGCTCCTCAGAGGGAGCTTGTTTTTGCAGTTCTAGTGGACAAGGTAAAAATAGTGGAAGAAGTGAAGCGCACTAAGTGCGAGTGACATGATCATGAAAAGGATCAGAATAAGATGATGAGGGATTTGGGTCCCTCTGGTTCTAGACAATGCCTTGAGAAGTGGGCGAGGTTTGATAGACCCCGAGGGCCGAGGCACCACCTGTATTGACTGAGATTCAGCTGTGTGGTGAGTGTGGAAAACGCCATCCAGACGAGCGCTGGAGGAAGTTAAGAGCGTGTCTCCGTTGCAGGTCGATGGGGCACCGAGTTAGAGATTGCCCCCGTCGAGAGAGGTTTAGCAACCATTCAAAGGTCGTGGTACTAGTAGGGGTGGTGGTAATGAAGCTGGGAGAGGACAGTGAACACCGGGTAAAGGTACTAGTTAGGTTAAGGCTCGTCAGCTGGAACTGGTTTATGCGGCGAGACGCCGCGAGGAAAGCGATGATACTGATGTCATTGAAAGTACATTCTTTATTCACTCTGTTCCGTATTATGCTCTTATTGATATTAGCTAGTATCATTTGTGTAACTCTGGATTTAACTGTTGAAAATACTGCTTGAGAGTTTTCTGTGATTAGTCTGTGGGGTTAGTTAATTCGAGTTGATAAAGTATACAGACGGGTACCTTTAGAGCTTCAGGGTATAGTGTTTCTAGTTGATTTAATAGAATTACCCTTTAATAAGTTTGATTTAATTCTAGGAATGGATTGGCTCATTGAGTATCGGGTCAATCTAGATTGTGCAACCAAAAGGGTTACTCTGAGACCGACTGAGAATGACGAGGTGGTCTATAACAGCCCAGTTTAGACCTAGTCGGAACAGTGGTTTTGGGACCACAATCTGACATTGAAAAATTTATTTTATCACTATTTTAATTTTTACAGCATGATATTAGAGTTGTGTGAAATTTTTGTCAAGAAATTTTATTGTTTAAGTGGTTAATTTGGTAAAAAGGACTAAATCGCGTAAAGCGTAAAAGTTGGGTTCTATAAGTTAAAAGTATCTAATAGCTATAGAACATTAAAGGAAAGGTCTTTATGTGATAATTAATCCAATTTTGAGTTAGTGGGTGATATTTGGTTTGGCATTTGTGTAAATTTGATTAATTTTACATGTTAATTTAGTAAAAAGGTAAATAATGATAATAAAATAAAAATAAAACCAAATTTCATCTTTCTATTCATTATCTTCCACCGAAAATGAGAAATATGAACAACCATGGAAGAGCTTGAAATTTTGCTACGGTATTTTTGCTCAAATAGGTACGGTTTTAACTCTGTTTTTAATAATTTTTACGTTTTTGAGCTCGTTGCAGCTTAACCTAGCTAGCCCGTATCTCTGTTTTTGAAACTATTATAAATTTTGAAAGATTCCATTGTTGAATTTTGGTTGTTCAGATGTTTTATGATAGATTATTAAAGTTTGAAGCTAGATTAACAAGTTTTATAAAGTGATTTTTGACAAAAATGTCAATTAAGGACTAAATTGAGAAATGTGCTAAATTGTGTGGTAAAAGTGTGATTAAATGGAAAATATGGGATGATTTATGAATGGGTAAAATTTGGCTAGCTTGTAATTGTATTAAATTGCATGAATTTGCAATTTTATGTGTTAAGGACCAAATTGTAAGAAAATGAGAAGTTTTAGGGGCTAAATTGTAAAATGCCCATTTATGTGATTTGGATGAAATTAAATGAATTTTTGAATAAATTAGTTAAAATTTAATATTATCTAGATTGAGAAAAATAGAATTCGGATCTAGATCGAGGGAAAATTAAAGTATCAGATTAGTCGACCTAATTCGTCGTTACAGCGAACGAGGTAAGTTCGTATTTTAGTAAACATTACAAAATCATGTTATAAATGTGAATTATTTGTGTGATTGAATTCAATGGAGAATGGTAATGTAAATATATATATGTATTTTGAAAAAGTTCTGTATATTATTATGATATTCAATTGTTCGAGAATCAAATTATAGGAATACGAGAAAGCATCAACAATGTGATGACATCTAAAGCCCCATACAAACCATAGGAATAGTTAGGATACATATGTCATGACATAGGAATCCGATATGTGTTATCGTCTAAGACCACGTCTGGGACGTTGGTATCGATTTGAGATTTACGTGGAAGACCATGTTTGGGACATCGGCATCATTTATGATTTCGTATAAGACCCTGTATGGGATAGTGGCATCAATATTTGATTACATGTAAAGCCATATCTAGGACGTTGGCATTGTACGAGCTTTTTGAGTTATCTAAGTATCCTATTGATTTCCGAACGGTTCAACAGGAGTTTAGAAATAGTGAATAAGTGAATGACATTCTGATTCATTTACGTTGATATGTATACAATATTTGATAATGAAAGTTAAGTATATATGTGCAAAGAATGTTATGTGATGTATATGCAAATGAAATGTGAATATGTGCAAATGAAACATGAACAAATGAATAAGTTGTGGTTTATAAAGTGGCATATGTGAAATTGTCAAATACTTTATGAATGAAGGGTGAATTTGGGTATAAATGTTGAAATGAGATTCATATGAAAAAGATATATGACTACATAATGTTTTGAGTTGTATATATAAGCCATGTGATAGGGCTTGTAAATGGGATGTAAATATGGTAAATGTCATTTATGTTTTGTGATGCAAAGTTGGTATATTATTGATGAATGGTTAGATACAATTCAGCTAAAGAAGAAATATGAATATGCTATTGAGATAAGTTGTATTTTGGCATGTGAGATAGTATATTATGTTTTCGATATTGAATTGAAATTATTTGTTATGTTAAGTTTATTAAGATACGAGCTTACTAAGCTTTCAAAACTTACTCTAGGTGTTTTTTTCCTATGTTTATAGATTTTTAGAGATTTTGGAAGTCGGCGGAGATTGCATCACACTATCTGGTTAATAAATTCGGTATTTTTATCCTTTATGACTTGGTTATATGGCATGTATAGGCTATGGTATTTCATATTATGGTTGGAATGTATTTGGTCATTTGAAATAGTTATTTGATAAACTTGGTATTGACTAAATAGTTTAGAGTTGTTATGAGATTGGCTTGATATAATCTAAGTGCATATGATCATTTGATAGATGATAAGTAATTGCTCAAGAAATGCATAAGATTAAGTTGATGAATTGGTTCATTTTTGAGGTAAGAATTGATGTTTGAATTGGGAAATATTGGACAATTGAAATAGGTTATATAAATTATTATAGCTTGTGTATTTGGGATGTTTTTAGTTAATCAAATGGTATTGAAATGGTGAATAATATTATGGTTTAGGTATGCATGAGGAACTTGAGAAAAATGGCTTAAAACAAGCCTAATTTCGTGCCACACGGTTGAGCACAAGGGCTTGTGTCTCGACCATGTCTCTTAATATTGTAGTTCGAAACAAGTCAGACTCGCACATGGGCTGGACAGACGAGTGTGTGATCGGTCGTGTGAGATAAGTTAATTTGACCACGGGCCGGACACACGGGCATGTGACTGGCTGTGTGATTCAAGTCAGATTCGACCACGGCTTGGAGATATGGGCGTGTGACCCCTGTAACTTTGAGAATTTTTAAGTTTTCTGAAAAATTTTGTATGAACTTGGTTTAGTCCCGACCCCTTTCTAACACATGTTTAAGGTCTCATAAACCTGTTTAAGGGACTCTATGTTTTGAATCTGTTATGATTTGATGATGATAAAATTCATGTTGTGAAATGTTTGTGAAAGTTCTGATTTGTTCGGTAATGCCTCTTAACCCTATTCTGGCTACAGTTTTGGGTTAGGGGTGTTACGTGGTCATGGTTGGTGAGCGTCAAGATTACCTCTCTAATGTAATCTTCGATGTTATAGCAGACAAGTTAGTCCGAAAGGGGTGCGAGGCATACCTTGCTTACATATCTGATTCTGCTTCTGAAAAGCTTTCAGTGGGAGATATCCGCACTGTAAAGGAATTCCCAGAAGTTTTTCCCGAGAAATTGCCCGGAGTATCTCCGGATAGTGAGGTGGAGTTTGGAATTGATTTGTTACCAGGTACTGCTCCAATGTCAATAGCGCCCTATCGCATGGCACCGAAAGAGCTAACCGAGCTAAAAGTGCAACTTCAGGAACTCCTTGATAGAGGATTTATCCGATAGAGTGTTTCTTCGTAGGGGGCACCGGTATTGTTTGTTAAGAAGAAAGATGGGTCGATGAGGATGTGTATTGATTATAGGTAGTTGAACAGGTTGACAATCAAGAATAAGTATCCGTTACTAAAGATTAACGACTTGTTCAACCAGTTTTGGGGAGTGTTCATCTTTCCTAAAATTGATCTACACTCGGGTTACCATCAGCTCAAGGTCAAAGAGACTGATGTGTACAAAATTACTTTCAGGACTCGTTATGGACATTACAAGTTTCTAGTAATGCCTTTCGGATTAACGGATGCCCCAGCGGTGTTTATGGTTTTAATGAATCAGGTATTTCTTCAGTACTTGGCTCAATTTGTAGTGGTTTTTAGTGATGATATCTTGATCTACTCTAAAACTGAAACTGAACATGATGATCATCTTCGTATTGTACTTCAGATACTCTGAGAAAAACAGTTGTACGCCAAGTTCAGTAAGTGCGAGTTTTGGTTACAGGAAGTCACCTTTTTGGGTCATGTAGGGACGGCGGAGAGGATTTGAGTTGATTCCAATAAAGTAGAAGCTGTTGTTGAGTGGAAACAACCGGAAAATGTATATGAGCTTCGTAGATTCTTAGGTTTAGTCGGTTACTACCGAAGGTTTGTCGAAGGATTTTTTCTGATTGCGGCATCTCTGACGAAGCTGTTGGATAAAAATGCTCTATTCATGCGGTCAGGGACACAACAGTCTAGTTTCGATAAACTTAAGTCCGTTCTGATATAGGCTCCTGTTTTAGTTTAACCGAAATCAGGTTGAGAGTTTATGGTATATAGTGATACTTCACATGTCAGGTTAGTATATGTGCTTATGAAAGATGGTAAGGTGGTCGCTTAAGCGTCATGGCTTGAAGACACACGAGGGTAATTACCCTACGCATGATCTTACACTAGCTACAGTTGTGTTTACTTTAAAAATCTGGAGGCACTATCCATATAGTGAAGATGTTTTATTTACACCGATCACAAGAGTCTCAAATATTTGTTAAACCCTAAAGAGTTAAATCTTTGTAAGCGCCGATGGGTTGAGTTACTTAAATATTATGATTGCACCATAGAATACCATCCAGGAAGGCTAATGTGGTAGCTGATGCCCTTAGTCGTAGAGCGGTGACGGATTTGAGAGCAATGTTAGCTCGTCTGAGTTTGGTTGAGGACAGAGGATTGTTGGCTGAATTACAAGTAAAGCCGATTTGGGTGGAGCAGATTCGAGCTAAGCAATTGAACGACGAGTCGTTAGTTCAACGTATGCAACATATAGACTCGAACGAGAATTCTGATTTTAGCTTGAACAGCGATAATGTGTTATGCTTTAAAGGCCGGATTTGTGTACCCAACGACAAAGAATTAAGGCATTCGATCCTGCAGGAAGCACAAAGTAGTCCCTATGCTCTACATCCTGGTTGGAACAAGATGTACCAGGATCTCCGAGAGTTTTATTGATGGCCCAGACTTAAACGGGAAGTGGTCACTTTTGTATCCCACTGTCTGACATGTCAGAAGGTTAAGGCCGAACATCAGTTGCCTTTAACTCCGACTAAGAAAGATTTAGTTTGGGTCATTTTTGATCGGTTGACTAAGTTAGCCCATTTCATTCCTATCCGAACAGATTACTCCTTACAGAAGTTAGCTAAACTATACATCGTTGAAATTGTGAGACTCTACAAAATTTTGGTCTCGAACTTTTTTTATAGATATTCACGGTTTACGTCTTGATTTTGGAAGAAACTCCATGAGGCTTTAGGCACTTTGCTTAATTTTAGTACTATGTATGTAACACCCCTAACGCAAAAACTGCCACCGGAATAGGGTTAAGAGGCATTACTGAACAATAGGATCATTTCACATCTCATTCACGACACAAAGTCAATCGTCATCAATCACATTTGAATTCAATCATAGAGTCCCTTAAATGAGTCATCGAGGCCCTAAGCATGCTTATAAATTGAGTCAGGACTAAACCGAAACACATAAGTAATTTCATAAAAATTTGAAACTTTTCTAAGATACAGGGGACACATAGCCGTGGGGGTAGGCCGTGCCTCACCCACGGCTACTTGACACTCCCATGTGTCCTCCCCGTGGTAGTATACTGCCAAAATCAACACGGTCACCAAGCACGCCTGTACTAAGGCCGTGTACCACTAGATCACATACTGCTCTTTCTCACACGGCCATCAAGCATACCCGTGTCGAGGCCGTGTGCAATTTAAGCCACATTCTACCCATTTACCCACGGTCTTAGGCACGTCCGTGTGCCTCAACCGTGTGACATTATAGGCCATTTTACAAAGCCAATATGCCACCCAATTAGGGTCTTCCTACAAGCAATATATATATCAACACATACCTTGCATATATGGCAACCAAAACATGCCAAATTGACCATTCAATTTATACACTCAATACCGATTCCAACCATGATGATTCCAAAGAACTAAACTCATATCATTACAAGCATAATCCATTTAATAGCTCACTCAAAACTTGGCCATTTTATAAGCTTCCACCTTACCAAGATATGCATCATATATCACATTCATTCAAGCATATTACCAAATTAAACTTGCCAAAACACATGGCCAAGTTCACTTCCAAAAACATATACACATATCTAGTCTATACATGCCATATTTAGCTATATACATTTCCAAAAGGGTACCAAAATAAGTTTTTGTAGTGTGATGGCGATCCTTGACAATCCTGAGCCTCCAGTAGCTTCGACGACCTATAAAATAGAGAAAACACACACACAGAGTAAGCTTTCCAAAAGCTTAGCAAGTCATATACAAATAAACACATTGGCACATATATCGATCACTTAGCAACTATCACATATATATAACTTGGTTCGTAAACTTATGGCCACATTTGCCACATTCAACATTTCAAGATTTACATTTTCATTTTCAATAATACTTTTCTTCATATCAAAGTCATATAGGTACTTACCTTTTATGCATACTTAATGTACATTCAACGTACCTGAAACGCATAATCATTCACCTATTTACTCACAGCTCGTATTTACTATTCGTTTCACAGACTTGCCCGTTGAGCCTTTAGGAATCTAGTAGGATGCTTAGTAAGATCAAAATAGTTGTACAATGCCAACGTCCCAGACGAGGTCTTATATGCACTCGGATATCGATGCCACTGTCCCAGACAGGTCTTACACGAGTCAATATGATGCCGATGTCCCAGACATGGTCTTACTCATAAAGTTCATATCGATGCCTACGTCCCAGACGAGGTCTTTTACATATAATTCATATCGATGCCTACGTCCCAGACGAGGTCTTTTACATATAATTCATATCGATGCCTACGTCCCAGACGAGGTCTTACCAAAAATTCAAATCAAGGCCAATGTCCCGGAATTCATATGATATAAACTAAGTTACCATTATAACCTTTCATAATAATACATATATTATATATAGGTACAAGGTCATTTATGACTTTTGCCACCGACTTACTAAAATAATGGCTATTTTGTCACTTAAGGCCATTACTTTAAAAAGCCACATCAAATAGGTACCTTAACAAATAACAATCAACTTTCACATTCAATGCAATTTAATCTTTGCTCAAATTAAACACTCAAACGGACTAATTAGCTTTTGGAATTTAAACACATGCTTAGTCACATATCAACGGCACAAAAATAATATTAAAATATTATCTGAGACTTAAATTTGTGGTCCCAAAACCTTTATTACGACTAGGGTATAATCGGATTTATAAAGATATCACCCTCAGACCAACGAATAGTCGGAGCAAGTTATTCTGATCTTGGAAGATATGCTTCGGGGATGCATGATAGACTTCAGGGGTAGCTGAGAGGAGGACCTATCGTTGGCGGAGTTCGCATACAATAATAGAATTCAGTCTAGTATTCAGATGGCACCTTACAAGGTTTTATATGGTCGTAGGTGTCGTACTCCATTATGTTGGACGGAGTTGAGTGAATGCAGGATACTGGGTCCTGATTCGGTTTCTAAAACTGAGAACACTGTGAAACTAATTTGGAATAGACTGAAAGCCGCATTTGATTGACAAAAGTCTTATGCAGATTTAAAACGAAAGGATATTGAGTTTTCAGTAGGTGATCAGGTGTTTCTAAAGGTATCATCTTGGAAAAAGGTCCTCTGATTTGGATGTAAGGCCAAGATAAGCCCGGGATTTATGGGGCCTTACCCTATCATAAGGCGAGTTGGACCCGTTGCATACCAATTAGAATTACAGCCGGAGCTAGATCGAATTGATGATGTATTTCATGTCTCGATGTTGAGACGGTATCGATAGGATCCGTTGCATATTGTTACTGTTGATGAGGTCGAGTTACGATCGAACTTAACATTCGAAGAAGAGTCTGTTCAGATCTTGGAACGTGATGTTAGGATGCTGAGGAAGAAAACTATCCCCCTAGTGAAAGTTATATAGCGGAACCACGGTACTGAGGAAGCCACTTGGGAACTAGAGGAATCAACCCCATGGCTATATTCGTATCTATTTGACTTAGGTAAAATTTTGAGGCAGAAATTTCTTTTAGGGGGAGAGAGTTGTAACGCCTCAAAAATTTAAGAGTTTACTTGTGAGGATCTACAGTAATTAATTTTTGTATCTGTGGTTCTGTGATCTACTTTTGGGTTTAAGTTTTGGAGTTGAAGTGCTTTGCTAAAAGTTTTGTTATTTTTTTAAAATAAATCAACCCTCACACATGTGTTCCATAGTTAAATCTAATTCCAGGTAAAGCAGTGTCAAAAATGAGCTTGTTGGTTCACTGGTTAAGCATCTGTCTATATTCTGTCTGTTTCAAGTTCAAGCCTCGTCGTACGTGTAGAAAATAATTTTTTTAGCTATTGTCGGAAGGGGGATTGTGGTTAACTTAAGTTAGTCTAAGAAATTCCATCGTTCTTTTATATTTTTTTTCTAAAATTTTAGTTCTTTATTTTCCCGTTCTTCCTTTCCTTGATTTTTTGTCTTATCGTGCTTGACTTTTGTGTGAATTGGGAAGTTTCATTGCTTGTGAGGTCGATATTATGTAAGTTCCGCTATAAATTCCTTTGGTTTGTGATTCCGTTGTGTTAACACCTTTCTATCGAAACAAGATTTTGCTCGTTTGCTTGATGTTTTGTTAAACACTCGATTGGTTACTTTTTAGGAAAGGATATTGCAAGAGATGTTGTTCGCTATGTTAGTATGAGTCCTTCTATTTCGTGCAAGGTGAGTAAGCAATTTGATTTGGGGTTGTGTCAAAACTTTCGACATAATCTTGGCGGTAGGTGCTTTTAGGGAAATTATTGAATCGATGGTATGATTGATTGATTATTGAATGGTTAATTAGGTTCCGGGTAGTCTCCGTGTTGTTTTTACGTCAAAGTGAAGTCAGGTGCGTATCGAAAACCTTAAATTTGCAAGTTTTGGGTCACCAAAAATGGTGGCTGTTGACGCCACATGGCCAGGAACATGGGCGTGTGATCGGCTTTGTAACTCACTGTTCGTTGACTTGGGACCACATGGGCTGGTACACGGGCATGTGTCCAGACCATTTGTGGCCATGTTAGTGTAAGGTTCACATGGGCATAGGACACGGGCATGTGTCTAGGCCGTGTAACTATTTGTTTGTGATTTAGGACCACATAGGTAAGCACACGGGTATATGCCCAGGTCGTGTGAGTCACACGGGTCAGGACACGGCCGTGTGTCCAAGCCGTGTAACTCTCTGTTTACATGTTAGAACCACACGAGTAGAGGGCATGGGTGTGTGCCCAAGCTGTGTGAGTCACACGAGCAAGGACACGGTCGTGTGTCCAGGCCGTGTGGCATTATAAAAAAGGTCCAAACCTATTTTTGAAGCCATAAATATGGTTTATGACTGATAATAATTTCCCCATTGTGTGAATGATCTGAATTTGATTGAATGAGAACTCTCTGATACTCTGTAATAGACATATGAATATTATAAATGTAAGTCTATTGTGGATAATTATACTTTGCATTTGCATGGGTTGGGATGTTATGAAGAAGGAAGTAATCTGCTCTGAATCAGTGGTTAAGCCATTATGTAAATATTTTTTATTCTAGTTCTTTGATGCATTATGATCCAACAGCTAAGCTGTGTTACTGTAAACATGTCAAATAGACACTTTGTAGTGTGTAGGGATGGATGGACATTAAACGTCCTTAACGGTGTGTTGGGAAGGTCGAAGATGGTGTGTAGCGGATGTGGTTTAGGATTATTTGCATCTGAATCTGATCTGCAAATATATATATATATATATATATATGTGTGTGTGTGTGTATATATATATGAATTTGCATTGTAATAGCTCATTTTTAGAGAAATCGAAACAGTGGTTTTGGGACCACAAATTCGATTCCGAAAAAAAATTTATTTTAATATTATTTTATGATCTATAATATGATAATAATGTTGTGTGAAAATTTCGTAAAGAAATTTTATCGATTACATGCTTAAATCGATAAAGGACCAAATTGCACATGGTGTAAAAGTTGAGTTCTAATAGATAAAGGGATTAAATAGCTATAGAACTTTAAATTGGAGGTCATTATATAGTAATTAGTCCATTAAAAATGCTTAGTCATTAAGGATGATGATTCATCCATGGAAAATAAAATTAAAGAAAAGGACAAAATTGAAAGATTAAAAAAATAAAGGTGATAAATAATAAAAGATGAAAATATCATCATTTATCATCATCTTCCCCAAATATTTTGCATGGAAACTCTAGGAATGAGAAAGCAAGCTTTCTTGGTCAAGTTAGGTAAGTATTCAAGCCCCGTTTTTAGTCATTTTTATATTTTTGAGAGCGAGGTAACTTAATCTATTTATTTTGGGGATCAATTTGAAAAGATATCAAAGAATAGAATATTTACCATGGATGAATATGCTGAAATTATTAAATTTATGGTAGAAAATGAAAGGTTGTTAATAGATAAATAACTTTTACCAAGTGAATTTTGATGAAAACTTGAATTAGGGACTAAATTGTAAAAATGAGAAATCCATGGAAAAATTTTGATTTTTATGAAATATATGGGCTGTAAATATTACATGAAAAATTTGGTTAGGCTCAAAACAAGTATTAAATTGCATGATTTTTATTTTCTGAGTCTAGGGATGAAATCGTCATTTATTAAAAGTTTAGGGGTAAAATGGTATTTTTGCCTAAAGTGTAAATTGGACTAAATTGAGTATGAATTACATTAAATTTATGTTAAATTTACTCATATAGATCCGGATAAACCGAATATGGAGTTAGAATGAGGAAAGGAGAAAATGTCGGATTAGTAGACGTTATGTACACAAACACTTATTGAGGTAAGTTCGTATAACTATATTGTAGATGTTTATATGCTTGAATTTAATGTTGTGTATGTAAATTGTATAAATGCCATAATGATGTGAAATGATCACATATTAGTTAAAGCCCGATAAATGAAAGTGCCTGAAATAAATGATAATACCCGATAAGTGATAAATGATAAAATGTTATTTTTATGCTTGAGTTGAATGTGAACATTTGAATTGCATAAATGCATGAATATATGAGATTGATCACATACTCGACAATTTCCTAATAAATGTCAAATTCCGTTTGAACAAATGAAAAATCGATGGATATGTGATTTCCTGAAATGAATGAGGTCATGCATTTGTTGCTGACGGGATTTAGCTCGGGCGAGTAATCCTATTGACCTAATTACAGATAGGATTTAGCCTGGATGGGTAATCTTGATATAATCCCTCTCGAGCATATTTTACAAGTAGGATTTAGCCTGGATTGGTAATCCTAATTGAGCTCTTCTGAGCATATGTTACAGAAAAGATTTAGCCTGGACTGGTAATCTTGTTGTATGATATGTGGCTCAAGAGTGTGTTTCCTGATTAAGTGCCCTAATGGGTACTCCCGAATATGAATTGATGGATTTACTGAGTTGTACGCTTTGTGTGTACTAACTGAGTATCCATCGATATTTTCAATAAGTCAACAGGTAAAATCCTGACATGAAGAAATGAGTTTTTACATGTCTGCCTGAAGTACATGAAAATGATGTTATATAAAATATGGAAGTATAAAATTTTGATATATGAACATGGAAATTTGTTTAATGAATACATTCATCTATGAGATTAGATTTGTACATCTCGAGTTTATTATTTATGTGATTATCAATATTTCAGTTGAAAAATGAGCAAAGTTATGACATGAAATATACTAAAACTTGAGATGAATTGTTATAGAATGTACCCGAAAAATATGGAAATAATTTGTATATATGTTATATGAATACATGATGTGGAAAATATGTGTATGAGAATCCGAATATTTTTGAGCTCATATATGTGTTTCTTAATGTTTATATGAAATAAGTTACTAACAAGGGTGATGAGAATATGTGTTAGGGCTTGGGAACGAATGGTTGATTGTGGTTTACATGTTTATATTTAAGATGAATAGTTGATAAGTTAATTATCAAGTTATACAGGCTTACTAAGCATTATATGCTTACTCTATTTTATTTTTCCTTATTCTATAGTAAATCAGAAGCTCGTTGGATTGGAAGCTCGATGGAGATCACTCACACTATCCATCGACTAAATTTGATATATAAGGTAAAACAATTGTGGTTATAATGGCATGTATAGGTTAAATTGGCCAAGGAATAGCATGTAAATATTTGTTAATGACTAGCTATTGGATTATAAACATGTTTTGGCATTTATGTATAAAAGACTCTATCATGGTCTATGTTTGAAAATTATTGATTAATGGAAATCACAATGAGATATGTATGAATGAATTAAATTAGCATAATTGATACAATATGCATAAATTGACATGTATAAGAATTAAATTTTTGGTATGAAAATATGGTTGGTGAATGTGATAAATTATGTATAAGTGTTGGTGTAAGTGCAAGGCTAAAAGGGGTGAAAAATAAAGCTAGGAAATGGCTTTATTTTGTCCACACTGGTAGACACACGGGCGTGTGTCTTGATCGTGTAAGATACATGGCTTAGCACATAAGTGTGTGGTCTGGCCGTGTGCCCCCTGCATCTTAAATTTTAGAAACAAAATGCTTAGAATTGAGCATTGATTGTGTCAAATAGTCGAGTTTTAATATTTATAAAAAGAATGATCGAACCTGTAGACTAACTATGACAACGATAGAGGCAATTGCACCTATCGAATAGTAGTATAGTTTAGGCAAGAGTATCTTATCGAACCCAAGGGAACCTAAAAGTATTACTACTCACTTTCTTTCTATTATTTATCCTAAAACATGGAGTGATTTGTTTATTAATCTAAAAACTAATGAAATACTTAAACTAAATGCAAAGATAAAAGAACGAAACTTTGGGAAAAGATTGTGGAAAAACTCAGTTGATTACGATGATACCCTCAAGAAGAATCCACCTATGACTTCTCTTGTTATCTAACTTTTAATTTATATGACTTCTTTACTTAGCTTGATCCGTGAAACTTCCTAACCTATATTAAACCCTCTCTCGAGGCGAATAACGTCTAACTTTAGGTTAATTAGTGGAACTCTCATTCTCTTATAATAACCCCCTAAGGAAGCAGTAAGTCGATCAATAGACTCCTATATTAGGTTTCGCCCTAATCCGATAAAATCTCATAACCCTATCTCTAGGCGTTCGATCAACTCCGCTTAATTATGTTAGATCTACTCTTAGGCAGGGTCTATTCCTCCTCCACCTAAGCACATCAGATTAAATTAAGCAACATAATTAAGAACAAACTAAGTACTTATCATATAATTTAGAAATCAAATAACAAAATTCGTCATAGGTTTCATCCCCTTCAGGTATCTGAAGGTTTAGTTCATAACAAAATAAGAAAACATCTCAATAGGAAAGATAAAACAAAACATAAGAAATCCCTAAAACCCCCTGAAGGAATTGAAGAGGAGATCCTCTGTCTTGAGTAGAACTCCGACTTCTTGAGATGAATCAACTGGCTATCTTCGAGTAATTCCCTGAATAAAAGCTCCGGCAGAAAACTCTGCCCAAAAACTCTCCTTTAGAATGGCTGCCTTGGGTTGTTTATATACGCTCCTTAGATGCTTTACTTGGCTCCTAAGTGCCTCATTCAAGTAGAATTACTATTAAGGTGTTTAAGTGGACTTAGGAGTATGTTTCTTTGGCGTCAAGCATCCAAGTCCGAGTGTAATTGCTCATTCCCGTAGCAGGGGAACGGCCATGGCACACGCCCATGTAAGTCGACTTCAGGCCGTGTGTCGATTATGTTGATTAAGGCACGGCCGCGGCACGACCGTGTAAGTCGAGATTCAGGCCGTGCTTCAGGTCTGTCGATTGGGACACGGCCATGCAAATCGTGCTTGGGGTGTGTCTTTCAATGATTGGCAAGGCACGGCCATGTGACTTGAAGTCCAAGCTATGCCAATTTCTTGGGTTGGCCAAATTTGGTCCGTTTTAAGCCCGGTTCTCATTCTTTTCATTCTCGGGTGCTTTCCTAAGTAGAAGACTTGAAAAGAAAGGATTAAGAGCACTTTTTTACATAAATTGAGGGCTAAATCATCCAAAAGCATACTAAATGTGGGATTAAAATATGTTACTTTTACGGTTTATCAAATACCCCCACACTTAAGCTTTTGCTTGTTCTCAAGCAAAATTCTCAACTTACAATTAAAACGAACTTTCCATAATTCATAATTCCTATCGACAATGTCTCATCATAATTCATAGCTAATTTATACATGGATAATTCAACTTAAAGAGTCCTAAAGATTCAATCATGATAAGTCATACCTTTGTAGTATGAAAACATAGGTGTCTCCCCTTATCTAAGTAATTAGCTTTAATTCAAAACCGACAAGGATTGACATCCTCACAAAAGATTCACTCAAATCACTCGAAATGTTTAAGGTTCAAGAATAAGCACTCTAAGTCGAACCTGAAAAGTTAATCCCATAGGCTTGCCAGAAAATCAAATCTCCACCACTATATATGAGATGATACACAAATCAAAAAGTCTTTAATCAGGGTTGTAACGGGGCTTGGGTTAAAAGGTGTGGATAAAGGCTAAATTAGAAGGTTAGAATCGAGACTGACTTGACAAATTACCTAACTAGAAACAATGAACTAAATATGAATATTTACATTGAATGAAAACTAATAATACCTACTATTGATAAATACTCTATAATAAAGAGTATTTTTATCATTTAAAATTTGATAATACTTTAATACGAGCTTTTTCTTCAACAATTGGAGTTTAATTACTCTAAGCTCTTTTATATACTACTCATATTGAATATACTTGGATTTTTTTAAGAACAAACTAAAATATTACATCATAAATGATAAATGTAACTCTTGAACTAACATAATTGGTAATTTAATCAAACCAAACCGCAATTAAAGGATAGTCAAAAGAATGGTGATAACAAATTCAAAGGAATTTTGGGTTAATATTAGTGGGTGAGTCAATAAAAAGGTTGTTATGATTCAACGGGGTTCACTAGGGGTTAATTTGTGAAGGTAGGCTTTTTATGGAGCAAGTGGGTTAATCCTAGGTGCCTTTATCATCTCAGTGTATCAAATCATTAATGTGGTCTCGACATGTATAAACGAGGCAAGTTCTAGAATAACAGTTCAAAGTTGACACACTCATAATTATTAAAGTGAGCATGAAAAAGAATATATGCTTTATAAGGCTCAAAATCTCACAAAAATTATGGGTGTTTTTGACATCAATCCTTATAAATTCCAAATTTCAAGGTAGTACTCAAATTCAGTTCAACGGCCTATTAATTTTAATTTTTAGAAAGTAGACTTACCATGTTTGATTCTCTAGTATTTTTAAATTTAATCATCAATGCACAATTAACTATGACTTAATCTAAGACATATCAATAAAAATTATAAATCATTAGAAAATTTATCCTAATTAGTAATATGAGAAAAATAATTTTGAACAAGTTTCAAATTCAGGATTTTGAGAACAATGAAAAATTAGGCATTAATTTGAGAATTATGCAAAAAGTTAGGCACTTTGATCCCCCCACACTTAAGATGTACATTGCCCTCAATGTACAAAGATGGGTAATAACAATTAATATAAGATCAAAAGAGAGGGATAGAGTGCCCCTTCTTGAATTTTGGGTGATTTCCAGGAGGATGTGTCTTTGGTGGCGATGATGGTGTGTTCTATGGGCCCGGTGGGGTGGCTACCGAAAAGCATTTTGCTAGATGAAGAAATTGGGTAGCCTGGGAAGATATAACGAAGAAGTCTAAAGAAACATTAAAAATATACTAATAATATAATTAAGGACAAGAAAAATAAAGAGAACGAGACTAAGAAGAAAACTAAAGTTAAAATACTAATGGACTGGAGAGTTCTTATTGACAGATGGTTTGTGAAATGGGAGTGATTTCTAAGGCTGTGGATTGTTGGTGATGGTGGAAGTGGTGTGATTTCCCAGCAGCCTTTAGAACCTAAAACTAAGAAACTAGGATGAAGGGAATTAAATTAAGCAAAAGAGAAGTATAGATAAGGAAAATAAAGGAGAAGAGAAAAGAAAAATAGAACCAAAATGGTTTCGGAGACCCTTGGCGTGTCGAATAGCTGAAGCTGCCGGCATGTCCTTATGTGTTGGGGTCTCCTTTAAGGAGACAATGCTTACCTTCTTACGCTTCTTCGGCATGATTTTAGTGTAGCTCAAGAGTTTGGACACTATCTTAAAGAAATAAGAGAAATTTGAAAGAAGAAGGAGGAAAGAATGTGAGAAGAAATTGGTAAGAAGGGAGAGGGCTATGGGGTTTAAATAGGTGCTCAAATCTGGCTCGTTCCTATGCCCGTGGATCGAGGGTGTGTTGAATAACACGGCCGCATCACATGACCGTGTTGTAGAGTGTGTCATTCGTCCACGCCCGTGTTTCAGCCCATCATGCCCGTGTTTGTGAAGTCAGTATATGGGCACGAGTGTGATGCACGGGCGTGTTGTGCCTGTGCTCGATAAGTCAGTAGCCTCACACGGTCGTGGGGCATGGCCGTGCTAATTTTTGGTGCCCGTGGGGGAGGGTGGTTGGATCCGTGACGTCGGAGGGTGGTTAGCCTGATTTGCACGGACTCTGCTATGTCAGTACGGGGATTTTAGTGGTCCACACGGTCACGAACACGGTGTGTGTAAGGCCGTGTGACCTTGAAATTCTGCATTCTTGGTTTAGTAAAAAAAAGAAAGAAAGATGAAAGGGAAAGAAACTGAAAATAAAATTGAAAATAAAAAGTGTTAGTATTCGGGTTGCCTCCCAAAAGCGCTCATTTATAGTCTTAAGCTAGACTTTCCTCGTATTTGAAATTTTTAGGAAGGTTTAAAGGTTTGAATAACTTCCCTCATACTTACAGTTTTAGTTTTTTGACAAAGTTTAGGTCGAGAAGCTTTTACCTTAAAAGTTTCGAATGTTGATTTGCTTACCTCGACTGTTCCGTGCGGTGAGATATCGTGTACCTTAAGCGGGACTTCTCCCTTCGCTCTTAGGTCTGTTGAAGAGATGTGAGGATCAGCTTTGTCTAATAGTACCTGGTCTCTTATTTTGAAGTGGTTTGATGTCCCTACGAGCTTTTCTGGCGGTTCCTTTGGTTTTACTTCGTGTGGATCCGGCTTTTCTTTGACTTGTATCTTCTGCTCTTCAACCTTGTCAAGCCTAAGGTCTTGTCCCTTGTAGGATTCTTCTTTATTGTTTTGGGACTTATGAGTCGGCTCAGGGTTGTCTTTATGTGGTGTTTCCTGTGATGAAAGTTGAACAATTTGATTATCTATTGAAGTGCCTTTCTTACCTTCATCATCTGTTGTTCTGGCCAAGTCGAGAGCTTGAAGCTTAATCGATTCATCTCCTACGCGAAGTATGAGCTCGCCTATGGCAATATCAATTGTAGTCTTGGCAGTTGCTAGAAAAGGTCTTCCTAGAATTAAGGGGATTGAATTATCCTCATCCATGTCTAAAACAACAAAATCTACTAGGAACACAAATTTATCGATTTTTACAAGAACATCTTCCATAATGCCCCTAAGAATTCTAACAGTTTTATCAGCTAGTTGAATACTCATCCTAGTTTGTTTGGGCTTCCCTAGACCTAGTTGTTTAAACAATGCATAAGGCATGACATTTATACTTGCCCCTAAATCAGCTAACGCATTATCAATAATTAAACTGCCAATTAAACATGGAATTGTAAAACTCCCTGGATCTTTTTATTTCTGCGGTAGTCTATTTTGTAACATTGTCGAGCATGTTGCGTTTAGTTCCACGTGGTGCTCTTCGTCTATTTTACGTTTGTTTGTCAAGAGTTGTCTTAAAAATTTCCTCGAGTCTGGCATCTGGAAAAGAACTTCAAGAAGGGGTAAGTTAATATGTAATTTCTTTAAGAGTTTAAGAAACTTACCAAACTGTTTTGGGATAAGGTATGCGAGGTTTGTATTCCTTGATTATTGGTTTTGGCTTTTCGTGTGCTATCTCCATTTTACCTTTTTCTTCCTTGGTTTCTTGTGTCATGGTGAGCTCGTCTACCTTTGTACCCTCTTGTTTGTGATGGCTTGGACACGTTCTTTTGGGTTTATTTACGTGTTGCTTGGTAGGCGCCTTGTTGACGTTCGTAAATCGCTTTGTGAGATTTCCTTGCCCTAGTAAGTTCTCCAACTTTATTCTTGATCCCTTTGATTGATTTTTGTTGTTCATCAAGTGTTGCTTCAGTCTTTTGGAAACGAGAATTTGTGGCTGCCATAAATTTTGTCAGCATCTCTTCGAGGTTTGATTGTTTCTCTTATAGATATGGCTGATTTTGATAATTTGGAGGAGGTTGCTGCCTTTGATTTCCTTGTCCTCCCCACGAAAAATTTTGGTGGATCCTTCGACCTACGTTATAAGTGTTACTATAAGGATTATAATTGGATCTGAAATTATTACCTATATAGTTTGTCTACTCATGTTCTGCCCCTGGTTGGTAGGGTGGGTACTCAGGATTCGCCACATTCCCACTTGCTTCGCATTGCATTACTGGGTGTACCTGTGAAGAACATAAATTATCAAGCTTTTTATTTATCATCTCCACCTATGTTGATAGCATTGTCACTGTGTCTATGTTAAAAACTCCAGCTGATTTTGTCAGTTTAGCCCTTGTAATTTGCCATTAATAGGTATTCAATGACATCTCTTCAATAAGGTCGTAAGCAGCTTCAGGAGTTTTGTTATTCAAAGTTCCACCGGCTGATGAGTCAATCATTTGCCTCGTTGAAGAATTCACACCGTTGTAAAAAGTTTGGACTTGAGGCCACAAAGGTAATCCGTAGTGTGGACATCTTCTCAAGAGATCCTTATATCTTTCCCATGCATCATATAATGTTTCTACGTCATTCTACACAAAAGAAGATATGTCATTCCTAAATTTGGCTGTTTTGGCTGGTGGAAAGTATTTTAAAAGAAATTTTTGGTCATTTGATCCCATGTGGTGATTGACCCTCGTGGTAACGAGTTCAACCACTGCTTTGCTTTATTCCTTAATGAAAAGGAAAATAACCGAAGACGTATGGCATCATCAGAAACACCATTTATTTTAAAGGTATCACAGAACTCTAAGAAATTAGCTATATGAGTATTTGGATTTTCATCCTGCAAACCATCAAATTGAACAAACTGTTGAATCATTTGTAGGCTTTAATTCAAAATTATTAGCAGCTATAGCAGGCCTGACAATACTAGATTCTGCTCCTGTCAAATTAGGTTTAGCATAATCATACATAGTACGCGGAGCATTCTGTTCTTGCACATTTAGCGATGGATTGTTTTTGTCCATCCCTTCAATAGGATTGGATTTGTCTTGTTGTTCTTCTCTTTGGTAGTCTAGAGCTCGTCTAATTTCTTTGCAATTTCTGCAAGCGGTAGCTTCAATGTCACTTTCGTACGCTAAAGGTCCTCTCGAGTTCCTTCTAATCATAAACTAGAGGTACCTGCTAGGAGAAGAAAGAAAGAAATTTAGTGTAAATAAAAATCTAAACTGAAAATAAAAGTAAATTGAGAGAAAAAAAATAATGGCTAAAGTAATAGAAATAAAGCTTTCTTAATATTTTAGTGTTCCCCGGTAGCGGCGCCAAAAACTTGATCGTGTCAAACAGTCGAGTTTTAATATTTATAAAAAGAATGATCAAACCTGTAGACTAACTATGACAACGATAGAGGCAAGTGCACCTATCGTAGAGTAGTATAGTTTAGGCAAGAGTATCTTATCGAACCCAAGGGAACCTAAAAGTATTACTACTCACTTTCTTCCTATTATTTAGCCTAAAATATCGAGTGATTTGTTTATTAATCTAAAAACTAATGAAATACTTAAACTAAATGCAAAGACAAAAGAACGAAAACTTTGGGAAAAGATTGTGGAAAAACTCAGTTGATTACGACGATACCCTTAGGAAGAATCAACCTATGACTTCTCTTGTTATCTAACTTTTAATTTATATGACTTCTTTACTTAGCTTGATCCGTGAGACTCCCTAACCTATATTAAACCCTCTCTCGAGGCGAATAACGTCTAGCCTTAGGTTAATTAGTGGAACTCTCATTCTCTTATAATAACCCCCTAAGGAAGCAGTAAATTGATCAATGGACTCCCATATTAGGTTTCACCTTAATCCGACAAAATCTCGTAACCCTATCTCTAGGCACTCGATCAACTCCGCTTAATTATGTTAGATCTACTCTTAGGCAGGGTCTATTCCTCTTCCACCTAAGCACATCAGATTAAATTAAGCAACATAATTAAAAACAAACTAAGTACTTATCATATAATTTAGAAATCAAATAAAAAAATCCGTCATAGGTTTCATCCGCTTCAGGTATCTGAAGGGTTTAGTTCTTAACAAAATAAGAAAACATCTCAATAGGAAAGATAAAACAAAACATAAGAAATCCCTAAAACCCCCTGAAGGAATTGAAGAAGAGATCCTCTGTCTTGAGTAGAACTCCGGCTTCTTGAGATGAATCAACTGGCTATCTTCGAGTAATTCCCTGAATAAAAGCTCCGGCAGAAAACTCTGCCCAAAAACTCTCCTTTAGAACGGCTGCCTTGGGTTGTTTATATAGGCTCCTTAGATGCTTTACTTGGCTCCTAAGTACCTCCTTCAAGTAGAATTACTATTAAGGTGTTTAAGTGGACTTAGGAGTATGTTTCTTTGGCTTCAAGCATCCAAATTCGAGTGAAATTTCTCATTCCCATAGCAGGGGCATGGCCATGGCACACGCCCGTGTAAGTCAACTTCAGGCTGTGTGTCAATTCCATTGATTGAGGTACAGCCGTGGCACGACCGTGTAAGTCAGGATTCAGGCCATGCTTCAGGTCTGTTGATTGGGACACGGCCATGCAAATCATGCTTGGGGCATGTTTATGAATGATTGGCAAGGCACGGCCGTGTGACTTGAAGTCCAGGCTATGCCAATTTCTTGGGTTGGCCTAATTTGGTCCGTTTTAAGCACATTTCTCATTCTTTTCGTTCTCGGGTGCTTTCCTGAGTAAAAGACATGAAAAGAAAGGATTAAGAAGACCTTTTTACATAAATTGAGGGCTAAATCATCCAAATGCATACTAAATGTGGGATTAAAATATGTTACTTTTATGGTTTATCAAGCACAAGGGCAGAGACACGGGCATGTGTCTCAGCCGTGTAGGTAACATGGCCTAGCACACGAGCGTGTGACTTGGCCGTGTGATGCAAGACAGTGAGTTACACGAGGCAGGACATGGCTTGATGTATGGGCGTGTCATAGGGTCACACGGGCATGTCCATTGGCCACACTGGCGTGTGAGCCCTGCATCTAGGAAAAATTTTGAAATTTCATGAAAAATTTTCTAAGATCGCGATTAAGTCCCGATTTGATTCTAATGTTTATATTGGGCCTCGAGGGTCCATTCAAGGGCAATATGAATAGTATTAGACATGAATAGTAAATGATGTGAAATATCTGTAATTAATCTATAAATTTTGGGTAATGCTCTGTAACCCTGTTCTGCGACGGATACGGGTTAGGGGTGTTACATGCATATATATAAATATCTGTATATAACTGATCTGCTCTAAGTCTGGACCATAAATGATTTTGTACCGAACTGAATCTCTGAATTTGAAATTACTTTATAAATGAATACTGATTGAATAAACTTAAATTTATTTTACACACTGAGTTCACAACTCATTTTGTTTTCTGTTGGATTTAGGTAATCCCCAATCTTGAACGGGTTAGTGCAGCGGATGCTCGGTCAAGCATTTACTCTTCTTTAAGTAGTATATTAGGATTTTGGTAAACTATAATTGTATGAATTTGGAAGATTATATACTTAATTAGTTTTATGATGAATGCGTTATGAAACATGGTTCATTTTTATTATGTTGTTGTGTGACAATTGATAACTGATAAGGTAACTCTCTAAACTTAGGCTGGACGTCTAGGCCGGGTTTATGGTGTTACAGGGTTACCCTACAAATGAATTGTCGAATTGGACAGTTTGCTACTGATAAACCGTAAAAGTAACATATTTTAACCCCATATTTAGTATGCTTTTGGATGATTTAGCCCTTAATTTATGTAAAAAGGTGCTTTTAATCCTTTCTTTTCATGTTTATACTCAGGAAAGCACCCGATGACAAAAAGAACGAGAAACGGGCTTAAAACGGGCCAATTTAGGCCAAAGAAGAAATCGACACGGCCTGGACTTCAAGCCACACGGTCGTGCCTCGTCAAATTACTTCGCACAGCCATGCTACGATTTACAGCCGTGCCCCAATCGATAGAATCGAGACACTACCAAGATGATTTACACGGTGTATCTGGTGGTAGTGCCCGCCACAAGAATGAGCAATTTCACTCAGATTTTGATGCTTGAAGCCACAGAAACATACTCCTAAGTCCACTTAAACATCCTAGGAGGAATTCTACTTGAATGAGGATACTTAGGAGCCAAGTAAAGCATCTCAAAGCCTATATAAACACCCAAGGTAGCAACTAAAAAGAGGAGTTCGGTAGAAGCCAAAACAAGGGGGCTTTTTGCAGAGGCTTTTGGCCAAAGCTTTCATCTTTTAGGGAGTCACTTGAAGATAGCCAGTTGATCCATCTCAAGAAGCCGAAGTTCTATTCAAGACGGAGGACCTCTCCTTCAATTCCTTCAGGGAGTTTTAAGGATTTCTTATGTTTTGTTTTATCTTTTCTCTTGATATGTTTTCCTATTTAGTTATGAACTAAACCCTTCAAATACCTGAAGGGAAT
Source organism: Gossypium rotundifolium (assembly GCA_025506655.1). Lineage (NCBI taxonomy): Eukaryota > Viridiplantae > Streptophyta > Magnoliopsida > Malvales > Malvaceae > Gossypium > Gossypium rotundifolium. Next base: position 17,263,764 of record CP106732.1, read on the forward strand.
GAAACCTATGATGGATTTTGTTATTTGATTTCTAAATTATATGATAAATACTTGGTTTGTTCTTAATTATGTTGCTTAATTTAATCTGATGTGCTTAGGTGGAAGAGCAATAGACCCTACCTAAGAGTAGATCTAGCATAATTGAGCGGAGTTGATCGGGCGCCTAGAGATAAGGTTGCGAGATTTTGTCGGATTAGGGTGAAACCAAATATGAGAATCCATTGATCGATTTACTGCTTCCTTAGGGGGTTATTATAAGAGAACGAGAGTTCCACTAATTAACCTAAGGTTAGACGTTATTCGCCTCAAGAGAGGGTTTAATATAGGTTAGGGAGTCTCACGAATCAAGCTAAGTAAAGAAATCATATGGTTGGGGGAATAAATAATAAGTGAACTCATAGGTGGATTCTTCCTGAGGGTGTCGTCTTCATCAACTGAGTTTTCCTAAAGTCTTTCTCCCATTCATTCTTTTGTCTTTGCATTTAGTTTTAGTTTTTTCATTAGTTTCATAAATCAATCACTCCATAATTTAGGCTAAATAATAGAAAGAAAGTGAGTAGTAGTATTTTTAAGTTCCTTTGGGTTCGACAAGATATTCTTGCCTAAACTATACTACTGTTCGATAGGTCCACTTGCCTCTATCGTTGTCATAGTTAGTCTACAGGTTCGATCATTCTTTTTATAAATATTAAACTCGACTGTTTGACACGATCAAGTTTTTGGCGCCATTGCCGGGGAACACTAAAATGTTAAGAAAGCTCTATTTCTATTACTTTAGCTAAAAAAATTTTGCAATATTTCTTCTTTATAATTATTTCTTTTTACTTTGCTAATTTTTCCTCTATTTTGCTTTTGGTAGAAAATTTTAGTCTATGGAAAAGATGGCACTGAATAATTATCAGTGGCAAGGCATGGGGGCAATTCCTAGTAAAACAGCCAGAGTTTTCAAACTCGATGTGGTCACCAGGTTATCTAATCAGTTAGAGATGATGAATAAAAAAATTGATGATTGGTATAGTCCCTCGCAGGTACATCCAGAAATACAATATGATTTGAATCTAGGAGGCGTGGCGAATCCTGAGTACCCACCCTATGGATATGGCATGGAAAACGAGCAAGCTCACTATACAGGTAACTATTCTAGATATCAAAATAATTTTTATAGTGACATTTATAATACAGGTTGGAAGTACCATTCCAATTTCTCGTGGGATGATCAAAATAGCCAAAGATCGGAACTTCCTCCAGATTTTCAACAACCACCTCACCAACAAGAAGAGGAGCCGAATCTTGAAGAGATGCTGACAAAATTCATGGCAGCTACAGATTCTCGTCTCCAAAAGACTGAAGCAACACTTGATGAACAACAAAAATCGATCAAAGGGATCAAGAATCAAGTTGGAGAACTTACTAGGTCAGTGGGACATCTCGCAAAGCTAATGTCAGAACGACCGCTAAGACGTCTACCAAGTAACACCAAGGTTAACCCAAAGGAGCAAATTCAAGCCATCTCAACTCAAGATGGTAAGGGGTTAGATGAACCAAACTCAATACAAGAAACAAGGTAGACGAAGGTAAGGTAGAGGTAACACAAGAAAAGCTGAAACCGGTAATCAAGGAGTACCAACCTCGCATACCTTATCCCGGAGGAATGAAAAGAGACGATTCAGAGGAACAGTTTGGTAAGTTTCTTAAACTATTAAAGAAATTGCATATTAACTTACCTCTTCTTGAAGCTCTTTTTCAAACGCCAGACTCGAGGAAATCTTTAAGATGGTTCTTGACCAACAAGCGCAAATTAGACGAGGAGCACCACGTGGAATTAAACGCAGCATGCTCAGCAATGTTATAGAATAGACTACCACGAAGCAAAAAGACACAAGGAGTTTTACAATTCATGTTTAATTGGTAGTTTATCTATTGATAATGCTTTAGCTGATTTAGGGTCAAGCATCAATGTTATGCCTTATAAAATGTTTAAACAACTAGGTCTAGGGAAACCCAGACAAACTAGGATGAGCATTCAGTTAACTGATAAAACTATTAGAATTCCTAGGGGTATAATCGAAAATGTTCTAATCAAAATTGATAAATTCATATTCCCAGTAGATTTTGTTGTCTTAGACATGAATGAGGACAATTCGATTCCTTTAATTTTAGGAAAACCCTTTCTAGCAACGGCAAGGACTAAAATTGATGTTGGTACAGGAGAACTCATTCTTCGTGTAGGTGATGAATCAATCAGTCTACAAGCTTTTGACTCGGCCAGGACATCAAGTGATGAAGGTGAGAAAGTAAATTCAGTTGATAATCAAATTGTTCATCTTTCACCACAGGAAACACCACAAGGATACAAACTTGAGCCGAATCATGGGCCACAAGCCGTACAAGCTCATAATAGTGAATTGTTAGTGGAACCAAACCCAAGGGAAGAACCTATGGTAAGAAAAGGTAAGGTTGAGGTGTGCCATAATTTACCAAAATCGACAATTACAGAGTACGAACCTCGTGTGCCATATCCCGATGCAATAAAGAAAGACCACACAGAGGAAGAATTCAGTGAACTCACACTTCGTGTAGTCGACAAAACAATCACTCTTCAAGCTCTTAACTCAGCTAGGACATCGAGTAATAAAGGTACAAATGTTAATTCTATTGATAATCATTTGGTTCAACCTTCTTTACAGGAAGCATCACGAAATCACTTAGCTGAGCTAGATCTTAGACCTCGTGCCAACAAAGAAAAAATACATAAGGAAAAAAGCCTTAGGGTTGACAAACTAAAAGAGCAGGAAACACAAACCAAAGAGGAACAGGAACCGCACGAAGTGAAACCGAAGGAGCCCTAGACAAGCTGATAGGAACAACGAATCACTTCAAATTAGGAGATCAAGTATTGTTGAATAAGGAAGACCCTCGAATCACCAATTCAGACCTCAAGACAAACGAAGAAATCACTTTTGAGGTACTTAATGTCTTTCTATATGGCATAGTCAAGGTCAGCAATCCTAAACTCGACACTTTTGAGGTAAACATTACTCGACTTAAACTATATATCCATAACCGAAGTGATCGCATGAGAAAGGATTTTCACCTCCTCAAACCACCATGACTATCTGAATGAGAGGTAAAGTCTAGCTAAGACTATAAGCAGCGCTTCTCGGGAGGCAACCCGAGCACTAACCCCATTTTTACTTTTTTATTTTATTTTTTTTTTCTTTTATTTTTCTTTTTAGCACCTAACCATAAACTAACCAAAGAGCGATTTCTAGGCACATGGCCCTACACACAAAGCGTGCACGTGGTGGGTGTGGAAGCTGGGGATGAACCATGGGCGTGCTAGTAGCCGTGCACGACATAGAAAAAAATTTTTATCCCAACACGGGTGGTGATAATAGTCCACGCCCGTGCCAATGCCCCGTGCAACTGTGCCAATATTCTGACTTATCAAACACGAGAGGAGCACGCCTGTATTAAATGACCGTGTGAAAAAAGACACGGGCGTGCCACGACACCCACGGCCATGCTCGAACACCCTGAATGCGTTCAAAATTCAGAATCCCAAAACACGGGCTACATCTCTATTTAAACCTCATTCCCCATTTTTCTAGTTGTCTTTCATTTTCCATTATTTATTTTTGTTTTTATTTTATTTCATCATTATTTTTTTACTTTATTTTATTTTATTTTCTTCTTCTTATTCTTTATGGCATTTAGATTTAGCTTAGGATACAATAAAACCAAGCTGCTACTTGAGGATTCAATTTCAAGCAGATGAGACACTTCCCACGTTCACCTCCAATCTTATCCGGTTTCTTTTCATAGACTTCATCCAAAAATTCAGGAAGTGTTACTTCTCCCCTTCTCTTTTGATTTTATTATTACATAATTGTTTATCTATCTTTGTACATTGAGGGCAATGTACATCTTAAGTGTGGGGGGTAAAAGTACCTGACTTTTTGCATTATTCTCAAATTTGCATTATTCTCAAATCCTGAATTTAGTCTTGTTTTCAAGTATTTTTCTTATATTACTAATTAGGATGAAATTTCTGTTGATTTATGATTTGTATTGATATGTTTTAGAGTAAGTCATAGTTAATTGTGCATTGATGATTAAATTTGAAAAATACTAGAGAATTGAGCATGATAAGTCTACTTTCTAAAACTTAAAAATTAATAGGTCGTTGAATTGAATTTGAGTATTACTTTGAAGTTTGAAATTTATAGGGATTGATGTCAAAACACCCATAATTTTTGTGAGATTTTGAGCCTTATAGAGCATATATTCTTTTCGTGCTCACTTTATTGATTATGAGTGTGTCAACTTTGAACTGTTATTTTAGAACTTGCCTCGTTTATACATGTCGAGACCACATTAATGGTTTGATATACTGAGATGATAAAGGCACCTATGTTTTAACTCATTCACTCCACTAAAAATCCTACCTACATAAATAACCCCTAGTGAACCCATTTGATCCTAAGAACCCTTTTTATGAATTACCCATTTGATATTAACCCAAAACCCTTTGTATTTGTTATCAACATTCTTTTGACTACCCCTCTATCGAGAATTGATTTGATCAGTTGCTGAATTAGGTTATTTCAATTATCAAAGTTCCTTCTATTATGTTTTTTTAGTTTGTTCTTACAAAAAGCTCGTATTAAAGTATTATCAAATTTTAAGTGATGAAAATATTCTTTATTATATAGTAATTATCAATAGTGGCATTATTAGTTTTCATTCGATGTAAATATTCATATTCAATTCATTGTTTTTAGATTAGGTAATTAGTCAATTCGATCTTGATTCTAACCCTCTAATTCAACCTGTATTCACACCCTTAACCTTAGCCACGTTACAACCCTGATAAAGACCTTTTGATCTGTGTATCATCTCATATACAATAGTGGAGATTTGATTTTCAGGCAAGCCTATGGGATTAACTTTTCAGGTTCGACTTATGAGTGCTTATTCTTGAACCTTAAACACTTCAAGTGATTTGAGTGAATCTTTTGTGAGGATGTCAATCCTTGTCGGTTTTGAATTAAAGGTAATTATTCAGATAAGGGGAGACACCTATGTTTTCGTACTACAAAGGTATGACTTATCGTGATTGAATCTTTAGGACTCTTTGAGTTGAATTATCCATGTATAAATTATCTATGAATTATGATGAGACATTTTCGATAGGAATTATGAATTATGGAAAGTTCGTTTTAATTGTAAGTTGAGAATTTTGCTTGAGGACAAGCAAAAGCTTAAGTGGGGTATTTGATAAACCGTAAAAGTAACATATTTTAACCCCATATTTAGTATGCTTTTGGATGATTTAGCCCTTGATTTATGTAAAAGGTTATTTTAATCCTTTCTTTCCATGTTTATACTCGTGAAAGCACCGAGGACTAAAAGAACGAGAAACGGCCTTAAACGGGCCAATTTGGGCCAAAGAGAAATCGACACGATGCGGACTTCAAGCACACTAGCGTGCCTCATAAAATTACTTGCACGACCATGCCACGATTTACGGCCATGCCCCAATCGATGGATCGATACGACTACCAAGACGATTTACACTGGCGTATACTATGGGCGCGTGCCCCGCCAGGAATGAGCAATTTCACTCAATTTTGATGCTTGAAGCCGAAGAAACATACTTCTAAGTCCACTTAAACATCCTAGGAGGAATTCTACTTGAATGAGGATACTTAGGAGCCAAGTAAAGCATCTCAAAGCCTATATAAACACCCAAGGTAGCAACTAAAAAGAGGAGTTCGGCAGAAGCCGAAACAGGGGGCTTTTTGCAGAGGCTTTTGGTCAAAGCTTTCATCTTTTAGGGAGTCACTTGAAGATAGCCAGTTGATCCATCTCAAGAAGCCGAAGTTCTATTCAAGACGGAGGATCTCTCCTTCAATTCCTTCAAGGGGTTTTAGGGATTTTTATGTTTTGTTTTATCTTTTCTCTTGAGATGTTTTCCTATTTAGTTATGAACTAAACCATTCAGATACCTGAAGGGGATGACACCTATGATGGATTTTGTTATTTGATTTCTAAATTATATGATAAATACTTGGTTTGTTCTTAATTATGTTGCTTAATTTAATCGATGTGCTTAGGTGGAGGAGAATAGACCTACCAAGAGTAGATCTAGCATAATTGAGCGGAGTTGATCGGGCGCCTAGAGATAGGGTTACGAGATTTTGTCGGATTAGGGTGAAACCTAATATGGAAATCCATTGATCGATTTACTGCTTCCTTAGGGGGTTATTATAAGAGAACAAGAGTTCCACTAATTAACCTAAGGTTAGACGTTATTCGCCTCGAGAGAGGGTTTAATATAGGTTAGGGAGTCTCACGGATCAAGCTAAGTAAAGAAATCATATGGTTGGGGAATAAATAATAAGTGAAGTCATAGGTGGATTCTTCCTGAGGGTGTCGTCTTCATCAACTGAGTTTTCCTAAAGTCTTTCTCCCATTCATTCTTTTGTCTTTGCATTTAGTTTTAGTTTTTTCATTAGTTTCATAAATCAATCACTCCATATTTTAGGCTAAATAATAGAAAGAAAGTGAGTAGTAGTACTTTTAGGTTCCCTTGGGTTCGATAAGATATTCTTGCCTAAACTATACTACTGTTCGATATGTGCACTTGCCTCTATCGTTGTCATAGTTAGTCTACAGGTTCGATCATTCTTTTTATAAATATTAAACTCGACTGTTTGACACGATCAGCTACAAAAACAAATACCGAATTGAGTTTTTTGCTTCAAATTTTCACGGTGACCCATTTTGGTTTTTATTATTATTATTATTGTGGTAAAAAAAAACCCAAATATGCTATAAGTTAATTGTCTTCAAGTAGATAAATTATCGAATACTTTTAAATTTTTATAAGAAAATTAATTTATACATGTTACGTTAACTTGATTGAATACTAATTAATTGAACTGAATTGGCTTTTCAAATTTTTACAGTTCACAAATGTTGAATATTTGTTACGTAATAAAAAATTGTTATCCGGATAAAAAATGAGATGATTTCTAAAAAATTAGTATATCCCAAATTACGTTGTTATTGATTTGTTTATATGGGTAAAATATTATTAATTTTTCAAAAATAACAAATGGTATTCATTTTCGTTATTTGTTCGGACGATGATTAAATTTTTTATTTGAAATTGCAGATATCGAAATGGCTTCTTTGATTACAACAATGGATCATACATAAAATACAATTAATGTGGTGGTAATAAAATTGTTATTTGTTATTCACGGGTCCCCTTATAAAAATCAACGTCATTTTTTTATTTAATTTGGATATATTAACTATTGCAGTGATTTAATATGGTTAGGGTTTGTATTGCATACTGAGGGGGTCGTGTCAACGGTGTAGGCGATCTACCAGATCCTCGTATTATGCCATACTTGGAGGCATCCAGATTCGGATTAGGTGCAATGATTCACATGTTTGATTTGATGTATGACTTGATTTCGGCTTTGGTCAAGCGGTGGCGCCCGGAGACCTACTCATTTTATTTGCCGTGTGGGGATTGCATCATCACTTTGGAAGATATTTCATTGCAACTTAGGCTCCGAATTGATGGTAGTGCAGTCACGGGTGAAAGTATAATGTCTAAATTGGCGGCCCTTTGCTGACGACTTTCTAGGACACTCACTCGGTGATGGTGGTGGTAAATTTACGAGTTGAAGATATTCATGGTTGAAGGCAAATTTTGAGTATTTATCGAGTACTTCCACTAAATGGGAGGTGTTGTGTGCCGCTCGAGCATATATAATACATATGATGGGAGTGTACTCATGCCAGATGCAAATAACAAGAAGGTCCACTTAATGTACTTGTCCCTACTATCTAATTTATACATTGCCCGTTCATATAGGGCTCAGTAGTACTAGCTACATTGTATCGTGAGCTTTTTTGGACGACAAAGTGTCGTGCCGTGGACATAGGTGGGTACCTGGTGTTGCTGCAGTCCTAGGCGCTTTACCGGATGCCATTCTTGGCATTAGTTACTCAGTAAACATGTCTTCCCACTCATGAATAGATAATAAAATTTGTTCTAACAAGTTTACTTTTTTCGTAGATGGAGTTTTTTTCCAGGTATCAGGAGGTCATATACGCTTCCGATTTACTAACAGATGATTGAGACACATGCCGAGAAGGGGGTAATTTATACTAATATTCATTACATGATTGAGACGTTATTTATTATGTAATTCATCTGGATGCCATATTCTTTCTCGAACATTGCAACTATTATTCCCTCGTCTGCTCACATCCACTCATACTTGTGGTCACCCCTATTGAATTTCTCAACAATTGAGTGGTACAATGGGGATTGAGTACTGCGAAAGTTCAGATGCATCCAACATATTCCAAATGTTCTATGGATTTTTAGGGTTGTACACTTAATTAACAAAAGGGGGAAATAAGACAAGAATTGAGCATTAGAGCATGAAAAATATCCTGTATTGTGGAATGATCGGATGGGGCGGAGACCTCAAATGGATTATGCATTTGATTTACGACCCTCAAAGGAGTACCAGCACTGGTACATAGTATGTGGGAAACCTTTTTTATTTGGTAGGCGATTGATGCTAGTCCCTGTACACATGCAACGACTATGGCACATCTAGCACCGTTCGCCACATTTGCCTTCTGAACCTGAATCGGAGCTAGCGCCCAAACTCGAGTGGTCTTCTTCACAGTCTGGGGTAGTTCTTATCCTTCGAGCTTGAGGGTCGATAATTATTTTTCGGGCTCATCAAGCTACACATGTCAGTCGAATATTCTCAATTCCAGTTTACATTAGCCGGATCTGATATCATCGACGATGTTTGATACTTTCAGCCCACTACCACCTCAGTACTCAACCCCTCATGGGCAAACCTTTAGGACATACGATTTCTCGAGTATGTTTAGCACACTTCAAGGTTTATCGATGGATGCTGTGAACGAAGTTCGGGGTAAGTGAAATAATAATCACCACCGGGCACCACAATGTTTTACCCTTAATATGACACCATCGAACCATCAATTTTAGAGGTGTGTAACACTACATTTACTACATGTAGTTTGTAATTTAAATTTTCAAGTTTGTATTAATTGAATTATAGTAAATTAATGTTTGAAATAATTTTCCTATTTAATGATTACAAACTAGAAATATATAATTAATAAATATTATTCAATCAATAAAGATTACTTTTCAAAACATAACTTTTGACTTTTTTGAAAACATTATTCATGCCAAAATATAAATATGAAAATTCCATCATAATCATAAAAAAATTTTATTACAAGTTTGAACATGGAGTACATTAATTCATATTTCACTCGATCGAGACGATTGTCCAATATGATAGGTTCGATATGGACATTTAGTACGGTTATGTCAAGCTGTTCTGCATACGCCACAAATTTGGGGTTAGTTTTCTCCCTCATATCCATTTCATTATGGATCCTAGTGACTCATGGGCGACCTTTCAGCTTCCAACGTAACACCTTTTTTGGGACAAGCTTAAAAGTAAACGGAAGCACTTCCCATGTAGACAAATCATGCAAGATGGGGAACTTGTTTCCCTAAATACACAATATGCTCTCGAGAGTGTACACCTTATCGATATATTGTTTAGTATTGATCTAGGCATGAACACAAGCTGCAATGACGTGTGTACAGGGGTAACAAAGTGTCTGGAACTTCCTGCAATCGCACTGTCTATTTTGGAGATCAACTCCGTAAGACCTAGGTGAGATACTGGGTCGACGGTCGATGAATTCTATTACTTGAAATGTTTCTAATTGTTGAGAATATATTTCTATATTCATCGACCTTGATCTCTGATGGTTCGTATTCAATGCCTTCCTAAACTCCTTGGAAAACACATGTCCCTTCTCCATTCGGTTGACTTGTTTCAGCCCCATTCTTGGCATCAAGGCTGCCAGCCTGTTGAACGTGATTAAGAAAATATATGAAATTGGAATATGTCGTGTTCACTTGAACAAACAGTTAACTGCATCTACCACGTTGATGGTCATATAACAATATCGATCTCTATAATCAAAACTTTGAACCCATTGTCACGAATCCATGGTACCCAGCCACTCTCAAAAAGGAGAATCCTTTTCACCTTGGATGTCACCCTCAAGTTTGGTAAGCTTTTTCCTGAAACGGTGTTGTTCTACCTCGTATGCTACATATGTATTTTGAAAAGATAAGTTACATTTTTGAATTAATTTGTGGAAGTATTAAGAACATTTAAAACATATATTGAAACTTAATTTTACATACGCTCACAACTTGCTTCTGCCAATCTACATTCTTGTACTCTCAGTGGAAGTTAGTCGTGATGTGTCGAATGTAGTAAATAGATCTCCACGGAAGGCTTAATCACGACAATAAGCCTATTTGATCTATCAGATATGATGAAAATATTATTGTCTCTAACAACATACGTCCAAAAGTTTGTCAAGAAGAATTCCCATGATTCCATATTCTCTGATTCCACAATGGAAAATACTATTGGAAGCAAGTTTCAATTTTCGTCTTAATCAACCACAATAAGTAAGATCTGCATATATTTTTCTTATAGCCAGGTACTATTGATAAACCGAAATATGAACATATTTTAATCTCACATTTAGCATACTTTTGGATGATTTTTCCCTTTAATTATGGAAATAGGTGCTCCTAATCCTTTGTTTTCATGTTTTATACTCAAGAGAGCACCGAAGGATGCAAAGAATGAATAACGGGCCGAAAATAGAAAAATGGGCCAAAACATGAAATCCACGCGGCCTGGGCCCAAGACCACACGGCTGTTCCTCTTAAGAAGAGTCGAACATGGCCTGGACCCCGAAATACACGGTCGTGCCTCATCAACAGGTTCGACCACGGCCTAGCCTCGAATCATACTGGCGTGTGCCATGGGCATGGCCTTACCGCAGAAAAGAAGAATTCTATTCAAATTAGGATACTTTCAGGCCAAGTAAGGTATCTCGAAGCCTATATAAACACCCTATGAGGCAACTTAAAGGGGAGTTCGAGGAGAGTTCGACAGAAGCCTTCTGTCAGGGCTTTGTGGGCATTCAACTAGGCCAAGGAGCCGAGCCAGAAAAGCTTAATACAAGGATTTACTCGAAGAAAGCCAGTTGGTTCATCTCAAGAAGCCGGAATCATACTCAAGACGGAAGAACTCTCCTTCAATTCCTTCAGAGAGTTTTAGGGTTTTCTTAAGTTTTGTTTTATATTTTCTTCTGAGATGTTTTCTTTTATAATTATGAACTAAACCCTCAGATACCTGAGAGGGATGAAACCTAAGACGAATCTTAGTATTTGATTTGTTCTTAACTATGTGTTCTTAATTCTTATTTTGGTATTTTCGGGATATTGATTCAAGTATTGATGTGCTTAGGTGGTGGAGCAAAAGTCCCTGCCTAAGAGTAGATCTAACATAGTTAAGCGGAGTTGAACACAACCCTAAAAATAGGATGACATAAATTTACCGTATTAGGGTCAAACCTAATATGGGAGTCCATAGATCGAGTTAATGCAATTCTAGGGGTTTTAATTAGAAAGAAATTTCAATTAATCAACCTAGGATTAGACGTTAGTAGCCTTGAATGAGGTATTAATATAACTTAAGAAATCCTACGGATCAAGTCAAGTGAATAAATCGTCTGGTTTAGAGTTAGATAACAAGTGAAGTCTAGGTGGATTCTTCCACAGGTATTGTCTAAATTAATCGGTTTTCCCTCAAGTCTTTTATTAATTTCTTTTCTTTGTATTCGCATCTTTAGCTTAGTAGTTAGTTAATTTTAGATTAGATAAACAAATCCCTTAAGAATTAGGCTAGATAATAGAAAGAAAGTTAGTATTAGTACTTTTGGTTCCTTTGGGTTTGACAATCCGGTCTTGCCACTAAACTATACTATTGTTCGATAGGTGTGCTTGTCTCCATCGTTGTCTTAGTTAGTTTCCAGGTTTGATCATTCTTTTTATAAATTTTTAAGACTCTGACACACGATAAAGTTTTTGGTGTCGTTGCCGAGGAACTAAAATATTAAGAACGCTCAATTTTTATTACTTTAGCCATATTTTTTATTTTTATTTTTGCAATTAAACTTTATTTTTACTTTTCTGAATTTTCTTTTTCTATTTCTCTTTTCCTAGCAGGTACCTCTAGTTTATGACTACAAGGAACCGGACAGGACCACTACTTTACGATAGTGATATTGAAGGAACCGTACGCAGAAATAGTAGCGAATTAAGGTAAGGCTTAAATTACATACAAGAATAGCAAGAGGACGAAACTAATACCACCGAAGGGATGGCTGAGAATAATCCACTACCTCAGGAAGTAGCCGATCATCATGCTCCTCAAACTATGTATGATTATGCTAAACCTAATTTAATAGGAGCTGAATCGAGTATTGTTAGGCCTGCTATAGCCGCTAATAATTTTGAATTGAAACCTAACACTATACAAATGATTCAACAGTTTGCTCAATTTGATGGTTTACAGGACGAAGACCCGAATACTCATTTAGCAAATTTTCTAGAATTCTGTGATACCTTCAAAATAAATGGCGTTTCTGATGATGCCATTCATCTTCGGTTATTTCCTTTTCTTTGAGAAATAAAGCCAAACAGTGGTTACATTCTCTTCCACGAGGATCAATCACTACATGGGACCAAATGACCGAAAAATTTTTATTAAAATATTTTCTGCCCGCCAAAATGGCCAAATTAAGGAATGATATCTCTTCTTTTGTGCAGATGGATTTAGAAACATTATACGATGCATGGGAGAGATACAAGGATCTGTTGAGAAGGTGCCCACACTATGGTTTACCCTTGTGGCTACATGTCCAAACTTTTTACAACGGTGTGAATCCATCAACCAGCGATTAATTGATTCAATTGTCTATGAACCTCGAATAACAAAACTCAAGCGGCTTATGAGTTTATAGGAGATGTCACCGAACAACTATCGGTGGCAAGTTACAAGGACAAGGCCAACTAAAGCGCGAAATTTTCAACCTCGACACGACCACCATGCTATCAAATCGTAGAGATGATGAATAAAAGATTGATTGTTTGTGTGGTTCTTTGCAGGTACATTCAGTTATGCAGTGTGACTCAAATCTAGGAGGTGTGGCAAATCCTAAGTACCCACCGTACAATCCGGGCATGGAAAGTGAACAAATAAACTATACGGGTAACAATTTTCGGTCTCAAAATAACCCTTATAGTAATACTTATAATCCAGGATGGAGGAACCACCCCAATTTCTCATAGGGTGGCCAAGGAAATCAGAGACAACAACCAGCCCCTCCAAACTTCCAACAACAGCCCTACCCACAGGAAAAGAAGCCGAACCTTGAAGAGATGCTGACAAAATTCATAGCGGTGTCTAAAATTCGTTTTCAAAACACCGAGACAACACTTAAAAATCAACAAGCATCGATTAAATGAATCAAGAACCAGTTAGGGCAACTCGCTAAGCTAATCTCCAAATGACCACTAGGTAGCTTGCCAAGCAACACTGAGACTAATCCAAAGGAGCAAATTCAAGCCATAACAGCTCATGACAGTGAAGGGTTAGTAGAATTTGAATCTGAACCAAGGTAAGAACCTGTGGTAAGTGAAGGTAAGGTTGAGGTAAGCCAAGAAAAGCCAAAATCGGTAATTAAAGAATACAAACCTCATATACCTTACCCTAATGTGATGAAGGAAGACGACACAGAAGAATAGTTCGGTAAGTTCCTTAAACTCTTAAAGAAACTACATATTAACTTACCACTTCTTGAAGCTCTTTCGCAGATGCCAGATTCAAGAAAATTTTTAAAAGAGCTCTTAACGAACAAGAGAAATTTAGACAAGGAGTCGCATGTGAAATTCAACGCAGTATGCTCAGCAATGTTATAGAACAGACTACTACAGAAATTAAAAGATTCAGGGAGTTTTATAATTCCATGCTTAATTGGTAGTTTATCTGTTGATAATGCTTTAGCTGATTTAGGGGCAAGCATCAATATTATGTCATCTAGAATGTTTAAACAGCTAGGTCTAGGGAAACCCAAGCAAACTAGGATGAGTATTCAACTAGCTGATAAGACTATTCGAATTCCTAAAGGTATAATTGAAGATGTACTGGTTAAAGTTGACAAATTCATATTCCCCATAGACTTCGTTGTTTTAGATATGGATGAAGACAATAGTATCCCCTTAATTTTAGGAAGACCTTTTCTAGCAACTGCCAGATCTAAAATTTATGTTAGTACAAGTGAACTCATACTTCGTGTAGATGACGAATCAATCAGTCTTCAAGCTCTCAACTCAGCTAGGACATTGAGTGAGAAAGGTGAGGACGTAAATTCTATCAATAATTATTCGATTAAACTTTCTTTTTAGGAAACACCGAGGAACTACACTACAGAGTTAGATCCTATAGCTCGTACCAACAAGGAAATATCTCATGAGGAATGACGGCTTCAGACTGATGAGTTAGAAGAGTGGGAGACATATTTCAAGGAGAAATCAAACCCACACAAAGTGAAACCGAAGAAACCCCAGAAGAACTTAAAGGAACATCAAATCACTTCAAACTAGGAGATCAGGTACTATTAGATAGAACAGACCCGTGAATCGCCACATCAAACCTGAAGATGAACAAAGAGATCCTTTTTAAGGTAATTAATGTCTTTCCATACGGCACAGTCGAGGTAAGCAATCCTACATCGGTAATTTTAAAGTAAACTCCACTCGACTCAAATTATATGATGATAGCATGAAAAAGGATATTTCACTCCTTAAACCACCGTGAAGGTACGAATGAGAGGTAAGTCTAGCTTAAGACTTTAAACGAGCGCTTCTCGGGAGGTAACCCGAGCACTAACCCTATTTATTTTTATTTCTTTTCTTTTAGCACCTAACTACAAACTAACCAAGTTAATGAAGTGTAGATTTCCATACCACACGGCCTTACACACGACCGTGGTCGTGTGGATACTACGGATGTTAGCTCTGGCATGGCAAAGATAGCACAAGACAGGACGAGAAA
The DNA here is from genome assembly GCA_025506655.1 of Gossypium rotundifolium. Classification (NCBI taxonomy): domain Eukaryota; kingdom Viridiplantae; phylum Streptophyta; class Magnoliopsida; order Malvales; family Malvaceae; genus Gossypium; species Gossypium rotundifolium. The sequence goes on from CP106732.1 coordinate 17,278,847, forward strand.
AATATCTTCAAATCACGGACTCAACTAACACCACGGGCGTACGGCACAGCCGTGGCCGACACTGTTGAACCAACACGGGTGTGGCAATCCAATACAAGGCGTGGGAGAAGCGATTGAACCACCACATGGCCGTGCGATATGGCCGTGGGACACAACTTGCCCATGGGACACACGTGGGGATGTACCAGAACTGAAATTTTCTATTTAAAACACCCTTCTCCCCTTCTCACCCACTCCCCATTCACTCTTTACTCCCCTCCATCTTCACTTTCCTCCTTCTTCATTCTCTAAAGTCTTGATCTACTCTTCAACAATGTTGAAGAAACGGAAAGATCCTAGCCCAGTCTCTCTGTGCGAGACTAATCAACATAAGTTCATGCCGGCCGCTTCATCTAATCGACAAGCCAAGGGTCTTTGAGGCCATTTAACTTTTATTTTACTTTTCTCTTCTCCTTTATTTTCATTTTCTTTATTTTTCTTATACTAAATTCAGTTAATTTTGTTTTAGTTTCTTAATTTTAGGTTCTAAAGGCTGCTAGGGAATCACAACACCACGGCCTTAGAAACCACACCCAACTCACGAACCATCTACTAATAAGAACTTTTCAGTCCATTCATCTTTTCTTTTGGTCTTATTTTAATTCTTATTTTCTTTCTTGTTATCTTTATTTACTTTAATTATATATTTAGTATAATTTAAATTAGTATTATTATTTCCTAGCTAACTCTTCACGAGGTTCCTAATTTCTTCATCTAGCACAGGAAGTAGAGGCACCCCCTCCAACTTATCTTTCACCTACGAATCAAGTTTTCACACTTCCAACTCAAGGAATTCATCCAAAAATTTAGGAAGTTTCACCTCTCTCCCTCACTTTTGATTTTCTTATTATATGATTATTATCTATCTTTGTACATTGAGGGCAATGTACATCTTAAGTGTGGGGTGAAAATTATTTAGAAAATGCCTAACTTTTGCATTATTCTCAAATCTCGAATGATATTTTGTCTTAAAGTAATTTTCTCATATCACTAATTAGAATGAAATTCTCGTAGATTCATGATTTTTATTGATATATTTTAGATTAAGTCATTGATAATTGTGCATTGATAATTTAAACTTTAAGATACTAGAGAATCAAGTATGATGAGTCTATTTTCAAAAATTAAAATCTTGTTAGGTTGTCTACCTGAATCTAATTGTTACCTTGAAGTTTGAAATTTACAAAGTTGATATCAAAAACCCATAATTTTTTTTGAGATTTTGAGCCTTTTAGAGCATACATTCTTTTCGTGCTTACTTTATTGATTATGAGTGTGTCAACATTAATTTGTTATTCTAGAACTTGCTTCGATTATACATGTCGAGACTACATCTTTGATTTGATATATTGAGATGATAAAGGCACTTAGGATTTAACCCACTTACTTTACTAAAAGCCTACCTTCACAATTAACCCCTAGTGAACCCCTTTGATCCTAACAACCATTTTTATTGATTCACCCACTAATATTAACCCGAAACCCATCTTGTATTTGTTTTCACCATTCCTTTTGACTACCCCTCTATCGAGAATTGATTTGATCAGTTTACTAATTATATTATTTCAGTTGTTAAAGTTTTATCTTATATTGATTTGTTCTTAAAAAAAAATTGAAGTATATTCACTATTAGTTTTGTGATTAAGCGAGCCTATACGTTTAATTTCAACATCTTGAAGAAGAAGCTCGTATTATTAGTATTACAAGTTTTCAATTGATGTAATTATTCAGTTTATTAGTTCATTTTTTTCTAGTGAGGTAATTTGTCAATTCAATATCAATTCTAACCCTTCTAATTCAGCCTTTATCCACACCGTTAACCTAAGCCCCGTTACAACCCTTTTAAAGACCTTTTGATTTGTGTATCATCTTAGTTTTCAGTGGTGGAGATTTGATTTTCAGGCAAGCCTATGGGATTAACTTTTCATGTTCGACTTTTGAGCGCTTAATTTTTGAACCTTAAATACCTTGAGTGATTTGAATGAATCTTTAGTGAGGATGTTAACTTTTGTCGATTTTGAATTAAAGGAGATTATTTAGGTAAAGGGAAACACCTATCTTTTTCGTACTACAAACTTATGAATTTGATTGTTTGAATCTTCAGGACTCTTTTAGTTAAAATTATCCATGTATAAATTATCTATGAATTATGATGAAACATTATTGATGAATATTATGAATAGAGGAAGTTCATTTTAATTGTGAGTTGAGAATTTTGCTTGAGGACAAGCAAAAGCTTAAGTGTGGGGATATTTGATAAACCGAAATATAAACATATTTTAATACCACATTTAGCATACTTTTGGATGATTTTTCCCTTTAATTATGGAAATAGGTGCTCCTAATCCTTTGTTTTCATGTTTTATACTCAAGAGAGCACCGGAGGATGAAAAGAAGGAAAAACGGGCAGAAAATGGAGAAAATGGGCCAAGACATGAAATCCACATGGCCTGGGCCCAAGACCACACGACCGTGCCTCTTAAGAAAAGTCGAACATAGTCTGAACCCCGAAATACACGGCCGTGCCTCATCAACAGGATCGACCATGGCCTGGCCTCGAATCACACGAGCGTGTGCCATGGGCCTGGCCCTGCCACAGAAAAGAAGAATTCTATTCGGATTAGGATACTTTTGGCCCAAGTAAGGCATCTCGAAGCCTATATAAACACCCTATGAGGCAACTTAAAGGGGAGTTTGAGGAGAGTTCGACAGAAGTCTTCTGTCAGGGCTTTTCGGGTGTTCAGCTAGGCCAAGGAGCCGAGCCAGAGAAGCTGGATACAGGGATTTACTCGAAGAAAGCCAGTTGGTTCATCTCAAGAAGCCGGAATCATACTCAAGATGGAGGAACTCTCCTTCAATTCCTTTAGGAGGTTTTAGGGTTTTCTTATTTTTTTTTATATTTTGTTCTAAGATGTTTTCTTTTATAATTATGAACTAAACCCTCAGATACCTGAGAGGGATGAAACCTAAGATGAATCTTGTTATTGTTATCTGAGATGTATGATAAATACTTGATTTGTTCTTAACTATGAGTTCTTAATTCTTGTTTTGGTGTTTCCGGGATATTGATTCAAGTATTGATGTACTTAGGTGGTGGAGCAAAAGTCCCTGCCTAAGAGTAAATCTAGCATAGTTAAGCAGAGTTGAATGCAACCCTAGAAATAGGATGATGTAAATTTGTCGGATTAGGGCCAAACGTAATATAGGAGTCCATAGATCGAGTTAATGCAATTCTAGGGGTTTTAATTAGAAAGAAATTTCAATTAATCAACCTAGGATTAGATGTTAGTAGCCTCGAAAGAGGTATTAATATAACTTAGAGAATCTTATGGATCAAGTCAAGTGAATAAATCGTCTGGTTCAGAGTTAGATAATAAGTGAAGTCTAGGTGGATTCTTCCTCGGGTATTGTCTAAATCAATCGATTTTCCCTCAAGTCTTTCCTTAATTTCTTTTCTTTGTCTTCGCATCTTTAGCTTAGTAGTTAGTTAATTTTAGATTAGATAAACAAATCCCTTAATTCTTATGCTAGATAATAGAAAGAAAGTTAGTATTAGTACTTTTGGTTCCTTTGGGTTCGACAATCCGGGCTTGCCACTAAGCTATACTATTGTTCGATAGGTGCGCTTGCCTCCATCGTTGTCTTAGTTAGTTTCCAGGTTTGATCATTCTTTTTATAAATTTTTAAGACTCTGACACACGATCAACCATCAACCTGCACAAGTGGCTTGCATTGAGGAAAGGCCTGCATGCATGGATCGAATGTCTAGAACATCTAGTGGAAAATTCTTCTTCCCAATTGTAGTTGGTCGTCCAGGCCGTAATACGGTCATGTCTGTAACTCAATGACAGTCCTTAGCACGTACTCACGTATAACGACTATTCACCCTTGTAGCTCATTGTACGATGCATCCCAATCTCTGAACAACTGCTCTATGGCCATCTATTTATCTATTCATGCTTTTCGGCATGTCACTCGATACTTGAATCGTTCTTGTATTTTGATAATCAGTACCAAAATGGGATTGGTCGAAATGTTCTTCACCATTAGCATGCAGTTATATATAGTTTTGGTATCAAGTTTGTGGTGATCTTGCGTCATACCTATTGAAGTGCATCTGTGAGGCCCAACAAATTTTTGGATGTCCCACATTTGCGAACTTTGGATAAACGCGACTTGTACTCGCCAATTGCAACCTTTTATCGACCTCCAACACTCCTTAATATATAATGTCAGTTTAGACACGACGACTTTGTAGTCAACCGGCAGAGTCATGCTATACCATTTTATGGCAAATACGCAATCTTTCTTGGTTGCAAATTTTTGGCCCACATACAACTCATCATGTTCGGGATCTGCGACCAATTGGTGAGCAAGTAGTATATTAGGGTACTCCGGAACTCGGATGCATGTGCTGTATTGGGATTTATGATCAAAATGTAGGATCGTTGCATATCACAATGCCTCGACTCGGGTTCCCAACTGAAGACACGTTAATATTTCCATCGTCATTCGTGCCTTCGTCTTTGATATCATATGGGAACTTGTCTAGATCGGGATCAATATAATCTTCAACCTCGTGATCAAAAGGACCATTATTATCATATCCATCATCACCATCCGTATCAGTCTCAATCACCATCGAATATATTTGTAAACGGGGACCCGATTTAAGGTTCTCAAACATAGGTAGAGCATTAAGATCGATGTCGATCTCGCATACAGTCAATCGCCTATCAATGTACGCTCTCGGAACCACCGTACACTGATCTTGAACTCTATGTTCTTCACTTAATAAAGTGAAATCTTTAGTTGGTTCCACATCAGCTAACTTAGCAAACAAATGAATCAGTTCAATTTGACCACTCTAATTTTGGTAATAAAGTGTGACCATTGTTTTAACGTCTTTATCGTCTATAAGTTCCATCTCGGTGAATTTGATGGGATCTGTCGAAACTGGAAATTTGTAGTATAGTTTCGAGATCCTCCTCCCACAACGTCTAACAATTTTTGCACTAATCATTTCTTTTATATCATCAACCGAGACATTTTTATTAAATCTCATTGTTATTTGTTGGCAACATTTAAATCTACATCCAACTGTTGTTGCCAAAATTACTCCATCGAAATAAATGCATATGAAAAATTGATTATCCATCTTCAATACTAAATCTATAAAAATAATTAAATTTCTCAATATTTTACTTCAAAAAATTTATATTGTAAAAAAAATAAAATTCATATATACTAACCTTACAAATTCTTCTTTGTTTTCTCTTCTTCTATAATTATTTTCCTCTTCTTTTCTTATCTTCTAAACCGATTAAGAAAACACTGCTTAAATAGGCCTATTCACTGGGTGTCGCCTATAAGAAACCCTTCACTAGGTGTCATCTATCAGTAACCCTCCTCTTGGGTGCTGCCTGTCAGACACCCTCCACTCCTCTAACCTGTATTTTAACTTGTGTATAGGCACAAAATACAGGTGTTGCCTCTCCTATGCCTTCCAACGTTTAAATATATATATTTAAAACAAATCATATGATAATGATGGGGGTATGATTGTGTCGGAAAATAATGGTGGTACTGCCACCCTATCTCCCTCCATCCTAACATTATTCAATCCATACCATTTTTGTAAATAATGGGATTGGGATACCATTTTGGTATATTTGTATTATAGAAGTAAAAAAAGCCTAAAAGAACACACATCTGACTTTTGGTGTCTCGTATGACGATCCTCACGTCCTAATCTGATACGAGTCGCCTACAATGGGTCTTTTGATTGATAAAATGCAAGAATTAATATAACATCCAAGATTTATCAAACTTAAACAAAATTTTTGAGAAAACTCGAAAAAGGTTCAAAATAGATTTGAAAGATTGTAAAAAATGATGTTATTCCAAAATCCTAGGGTCCTATGGAATTAGAAACAAGAATGCTTACCGATCTTGACTCGTTAGAACGGAAATTGATGGAGTTTCGCTAAGTTGATATGAAAAATGGGGGAAATGGGGTTTGCATGAATACCATGGAACCAAACTCATTCTTAGTTATTATCTACCACATTTAGTACTTATGCTAGTTTGATTTTCATTCCTAGTTGCTGAAAATTAAAGAGGAAAAAATGCAAAAAGTAAAGCTTAAACCACTAATACTAATGCTCATTTCAGGATGATTTAATAATTACTAACCCTATAATTTTTTGGTGTTACATTCCTTATTAAGTATGCAAGAGTATAAAATAGATGCATAACCATATGTTTGATTGAGATTACTATTTGATTGTATTTATCAGCAAAAACCAAGGGCGGTGGTGGTCACATGAATTGTTGCAGTGTTTTTTTTTTTTTTTGATGTCATAGACATATATGAAAGAAAGCTTTATAGGTTGATCATGCAAATGCGGTATATATTGTTTTCATTAGTCTGGCTTTGGTCCTACTTTTCAATCAAAATTCAGCTCAAGCAATGGTAATCCTTACATATTCACATGCAAAAAACTGTTGCAGACAAAAACACATATGTCATGGCCAATTCAGTAATAATAAACTCACTTCAATTATAATGCATGTAGGATTGAGAGTGAATTCATGTATGTTGTTCAGTAATATTTCATTTCACTGAATTCTATGCTGCCATTGCTGTATATATAAACCTATGTGCTGCAACATAACCAACTCCTCCATTGATTGGGCCATTTTTTTCCATACAAATGGGTTCAAACCACAAAATGATTGGTGGTGACAAAATCCAGCATAGCCTCTCTTTTCAAACTTATCATAAAAAGCACCCAAGCATAAAGCAAAGAGATAGTTTTCATATATAGCCATGATTTTTATTAGTGAAGGAATGAATGGGTGGTCCAAAGCTGGTTTTGACACAAATTTTTTCCAAAATACAGGTAGATTATTAGCAAATGATATGGATATAATGGGAGCAATGCTGTGAAATGGTAGAAAAGACTCCAACCCTATTCTGATACAATGACAATGACAATTCCTTAGAAGATTACGAGAGAATGGACGAATGAAGTACATGAAACACTTGTTTTTATTACATTATCACAAGGGGAATGAGATGAGAGAGAGCTAGTGTTTGGCCATACATATCAGTTAAGTCTGACCTCCTAGGAAGGCAAACCTCCCTTCCCCAACACTTTCCTTTCTTCAATAAAACCTTACCCTTTCCCCCATTAATTCTCTCTCTCTCTTTCTTCCTCTTTCCTTTTCAATCCCTCTTTTTTTTTTTCTTCTTTCCCGTTTTTGTTTACAATTGCCTTTTTATTTTTCTTTTCATGGATGATAGCAGCAACACTAGTGCTGCTACTGCAATGCCACAAAAAAACCATAGATATGATGATCACATCCATCACCATTTCCATTCTAATATATCTCAAAGACATCAACATAGCACCACCACCATCCTTCCTTTGAAGTCTATCATCATAATCATCATATCCATCATCTCCCTTGTCTTGATTCTCTCCATCTTTCTAATTATAGTAATGCTTCGTAGACTTAAATCTGTCAAGAAACATGGCAGTTGTAAAGAAAATAGTGGCATCCATAATACAAGCAGCAGGTTCATTGCTCCTACTACCATAGACTTCAACGCTAGTCCAGGTAACTATATCCATTTTCAAAAACTCAGGTGATTTTCATTTCCTTCTTCTTTGATCTTGGGATGCTTGGAAATGTAGCAGATGTAAAGGGAACTGTTTATATGGAGGTAGTATCCGTAAACCTGCAAGTGCATACACAGGGGTGCAAGTTTTTACTTACAAGGAGCTGGAATTTGCCACTGATAACTTCAGTGAAGCTAATGTGATTGGCAATGGTGGGTCTAGTGTGGTGTACAAAGGAGTCCTTGCTGATGGTACTGTGGCAGCCATCAAGAGGCTTCACCGTGACAGAAAGCAGGGGAGCGTGCTTTCAGGATGGAGGTGAATTAATTACTCCATTGAAATGCCTCTAAGATTCTTCTTCTGTGTTTTTTTATTAAAGTCAACACATGGGGTTGGATTATTATATTTGTATATGCAGGTGGATCTGCTAAGCCGCTTGAACTCTCCTTACTTAGTGGAGCTATTAGGCTACTGTGCTGACCAACACCATAGGCTTCTAATATTTGAATTCATGCCCAATGGTACTCTGCAACAGCATCTTCATCATCCCAGCAGTGAATATAGGCCATTGGATTGGGGAAGCCGGTTAAGGATAGCCCTTGATTGTGCTAGAGCCCTTGAGTTCCTCCATGAACATGCTACCCCTACTGTTATCCACCGTGACTTTAAGTGCACCAATGTATTACTAGACCAACACCTCCGAGCCAAGGTGTCCGATTTTGGATTGGCCAAAATGGGCTCAGACAAGACCAACGGTCAGATTTCGACACGCGTTCCCCGGACCACCGGATATCAAGCCCCCGAGTGAGTGTTGCATCATGTTCCATGCTCATGCATCTCTCTTTATTATCAGATACATCTCTGCCACCACTGAAAATATGCAATATTATACTCAAACTTGCACATGGGGGGCCATCTACCAAAGGGCCTTAGCGGCTGTCATTTTCGTATTTAATAAAGTTTGTTTTGGGAAGAGAAGAGCCATATACCTCTTGGACCATTTGGAGGGTGATTTTACATTCAATGCCTATAATTTCAGAATCGTATCAAAAAAAAACAATACTTAAGTCTAGCTAAAAAATGTATACCATTAGCAAGTAAGAATAATCTTTTTCCATGAATTTTGGCACTGCAGATATGCTTCAACTGGCAAACTTACCACGAAATCAGATGTCTACAGCTATGGCGTGGTGCTTTTACAGCTTTTAACCGGCCGCGTGCCGCTTGATATCAAGAGACCACCAGGAGAACATGTCCTTGTTTCATGGGTTAGTAAATAATCTTGCCTTGAACCCCCTTAGAATCGTTTTTAAGTAAATGTTCCAACTTTTGATAATTTGATAGGCACTTCCAAGGCTAACTAACAGAGACAAAGTAGATGAAATGGTTGATCCAGCTATACAAGGACAGTATTCGAAAAAGGATCTAATTCAGGTTTAAGTCTGCAAATCAATATGTTTCAACCATAGCTGGTGCTGAACTTGTATTAATCTGGCTCATATATGTTCCACAGGTGGCTGCTATTGCTGCAATGTGTGTGCAACCAGAAGCCGATTATCGACCTCTAATGGTCGATGTCGTACAGTCACTGATCCCTTTAGCTAAAAACTTCAATTCCTTCAATTTCCCGGGTTTCTTAAGATTTCATCGTCAAAGCTCCGGGCTGAAGTATTAGTCATGTCTTTGCAAAATTGCTGAGCCAGACAACAGGTGAAGCATGTAACCGTGATTCATATTGCTGTATGATTTGTTGTAAGAGGATTTAACAAAGGCAATATTATTAAATAACGCATGATCCAATGGCAGAATCAAAATAGCTTGAATATTATTACAAGATAAAAAAAGAATTGACAAGAAACCTATAAACTAGTTATCTATGAAGAGACAAAAATTATGGTTAGTGGAGCAAAGTTGAATTCAGGACATAGAGCCATAATTGATGTTTGAATGTATTGTAGTGTGTGTGTGTGTGTGTGTGTGAATCAAGGTGGTTTGCAGTCGAAAAGCACATGACATGAAGCAGCAAAAAGGACTGTACTAAAACATAATAGTGTTGAGGTATAAAAGACAACCAACTTGTCCCTAATTAACAGCATTTGGCACATTGAAATCTAATATGTCTAAATGTTTTATGTACTAAATGATTACTATCCATGCGGATAGTGACAAAAGCAGAATAATAATTGTTGAAGCTCCACCATTTTCACATTTATTTGAAATTGGATATAGTACTACCAAAGAGGAAGCTTCATTTAAAAAAACAGAAAAAGGAAGCTGCTAGAATTGTGTGTTGTAAGAAACAGTTTGTGAATTGGAAGAAACAGTTTGATAGTGAATTGGAAATCTTAGTTCTGATCTAAACAATAACAGTTAAATCTATTTGATTAAATTAAATTACTGATCATGTACTATGCATATAATTTTAAATTTGGTTCATATTCTTCGATTAGATTATTGTAAGTTATTAAAATTTCATTCTTAACTCAAATGACAGTCATTTATTAATTAATTGAAATTTTAATTGTTAAAATAATAATTTTAATTGTTAAAATAATAATTTAACCCATATGATACTATATTTAGGCATTATACTGGAACTAATATAATTTAACCTAATGAATTTAATAATTAACCTAATGAATATAATAAAATTGAAAAGTACAATAATTAAAAATAATCAAATTAAAATTTATAAATTATACTCGTAACTTTCACAAACCACATAAGTTAATTGTAGAACTTAACCTTTCTTATCTCCCGTTGAAAAATGGTACATCTAGTGCATGACGAGAAAACCTTGGAAGCATTTTTACTTCTGTGTCCTTTTTTTACGTCACACTAAATAATTGTGAAAATGGCATCAATTATTTTTTTTAAAAAAATCATATCCGACTTACAAATTTAGGTTACATGCCTATTCTTTCAAACAATATCATTCTTAAAATGATGTGTCTCGTTCAAGAACGTATCTAGAGGGATTAGCGGGATTCCAATCCTCTCTAAAATTTAAAAAAAAAAATTTAAGTCTATTAAAAAAAATTTTAAATTTAAAGTTTAGCTAAAAAAAAATTAAGTCTATTAAAATTTTAAAATTTTAAATTAATAAAGATAAAATTATATTTTAGCTAAAATTTAATTTAATCTTTTAAAATTATAAAGATATAAACAATTAAAATGATAAAATTATCTTTTTACTATCATTAAAATTACAATTTTCTAACTGCTCCCTAATTTTTTCAACTTTTTCTTTTAACTACTTATATATATACAGATACATACATAGGGATCCTATTCTCTGATCCTAAAATGTATTTGGAGACAAAGGTATTACAAGTTTTTATATGTTTTCAGCGAAACTCCTGCATGGGTAGTTTTGTTCAATCCTTTTTGACGATATAATTTGTGGGTTAAACTTCGAGTTTTCTTGCTTATAAATTTGAAACACTCATCTTATACATTTTATTCTTGGAAAAATTATGAATTTCTTTTTTTGGAAGTTGAGGTTTCCAACTTGGAATTCATATTTTGGAATTTGAAGTAATTAAATTTGAGCTAAAAAGTATATAAGCATCTAAATTTTGGCATAAAAATTAACTAAGTCTTTTTATAAAAGAAAAAAAATGCATTCAATTAAGTTTTTAAACTCTCAAATTTTATCAATTAAGCTCTTTGACTAATATTTTTGTCTTTGTTTATTACAATGCTGACGTAGCAGTTAACAACACTAACGTGACAATGCATCAGTAAAGAGTTCAATTTTTTTTAAAAATAAACAAAAATCAATAAATTTTATTTAAATTTTTTTATTGGAATGAACTTGGACATTTGGTTGTCCAAATACCAATTGTACAGTTCATTTCAGGCATAATTTTTAAATTATAAAAAGTAATCGTTAAATTTTTTGTAAATTTGTAAAATATTATTAACATATATAAAAACATTAAACAATTTTAAAAGTTAAAAAATTAGTAAAACCATTTAAAAGTTAAATCAAGAATAAATCTAGACAACAATTTATTCGAATCATTCAATATGATTTTTCTAAATTATATAAATTTTAAATATATTATAAAACATTTTTCTTTAAAAATATGATAAGTATAAGAAATAAAATTTTTACTTTTATTATTACCTTTTAGTTTATATAAGAAATAAAAAAATATAAAAATAAATAAATAAAATAAATTTTAATTTTATTAATCCTACATGTAAAGTTTTATTTTAAAATGTGAATATATCTAATTAAAAAATGTGTATAAATTATTTCCTTACATGTATAGCTCATGTACCAGCCTGTTTTCTAGTGATATCGGAAATGGTGGGTTTGGAACCCCATTTCTAAGGATCAAGACCTTAAATGCTATTATTTAATGTTTACAAGTCTAGTTTAAAGGTATATTGAGTTTTGGTCCCTTAATTTTATTAAATTGATAGTTAATTAAGGTATAAGAACTAAATCATAAAAAATAATAAAAGTTTAATCACTATAGATTTTTAATTAGTTAATGGACCAATTTAGCAATTGAACCTTAGCTTTAATGGTTAATGAATGTTGATGTACAAGTTAATTAAGATTAGTAATTAGTTAATGGACCAATTTAGCAATTGAACTTTAGCAATTAATTAAGATTAGTAATTATTAATCTAGGTATATAAGTACAAGTTAAAAGAAAAAAAAGGCTATTTTCATTCATCTTCTTCATCAACCGTCCATTAAAAGGAAAACTACGGCTTGGAAAGCTTTCAACTTCAATCTTGCAATTGGTAAATGATCTCAAGTCTATTTCTTGTAATTTTATGTTTTTGAGATCCAGGAGCTTAATTTAGTTAACCCATGTGTTGCTTTTTAAAACTGTTGAAGTTTTCTAAAGTTGTCATTAATAATTTCTTGAAGTTCTTGGTGTTAAATGGTTAGATTTGAAGTTTAGATATGAAAAATGACTAATTTGTAAAGTGAAAATTATTAGTTTTGAACATAATGACTAAAGTGTAAATATTTCAAAATTGACTTGAAATTTATGTAATTATGGATAGTAGAGGTGTAGAAGGATGGAATTGAGATCTGTTTCAAATCAAACTCAAATTTGAAAGTTATAATAATTTCGATTAATAAAATTAAAATTTACTTACATATTTATTATATGGTCATATGGATGTCTAGAATATGTCCAGATTCATTCTGGATTCAACTTTTAAATGATTTCTATTAATTATTCTTTAACATTTTGAATTTTATTTAATGTTTTATAAATTTTAATATTGTTTTAAAATTTTATAAAAATTTAAGAAAATTATTTTTATAATTTTTCTTTTTAATAATTTAAAACATTTAAGTCTAAAATTAACCTAAATAGGTGATTATCTAAGTAATGAACTTGGACACCTGATTGTCTAGATTCATTCCAATAAAATTTTAAATAAATTGTTTTTGAATTTGTTTTTTATTTTTTGTTGGCATGGAGCGCCATGCTAACACTATTAACAACCACGCTGGTGCTGTAATGATCAAAGTCAAAAAACGTTGGCCAAAGAATTTAATTAATGCAATTAAAAAGTTTGATGTTTTAATTGAAATCATTTTTTACCGAGGGGCGTAATTAATTTTTTTGTCAAAATTTAGGACCTTATATTCTCCTTTAGCCTTAAATTATTTATAGACAAAGTAATTAATTAATAGTTAGTGTTACTCCATTAATATTATTATGTCAGAAAAATTAAATATTATACACGTTCAAATTATACATCCGGAAATATATTATTTTAGTGTTCAAAAATATACCCAATATCTAATGTTGCTATATTACTGGTGTACATGAAAATATTTGTGTTTGCTTGGTTGATATATTATGTTGATATAAAAAGTAAATTTCAAGTTGAGATTTTGTAAATTCTATTTATAGCATAATTTTATATATTATTTTCATAATTGTAAATTTTGAGATGTTGTTAGTATTATTTATAATAATTAAGTGACAAAAAGTTGTGTTTTATTTAGTTCAAGTTTTGAGGGTTTCACGGTTCAACATATAATGTAAATAATTAAAAAACAAATGGAATATTCATTTAACTATCAAATGGATTCGAATAGTGATGCTATAATTAGACATGTCATTGTTGTGAATGATGAAATTTTAGAACTAATTTGAAATGGTAAATGAGAAATACTATTTGATACCTTCAAATATCTTAGGTAGATAAATTATTAACTTCCAATCATAAATAATTCTTAGGTGGCGAAGAACAAAAATATAAATTCTTGTAATCTTGTTAAGAATTTCATGATGGCTTATGTGAACCTATATTGTTCGTATGTCAATTACTTGTTATGACGAGAATTGTTATATCCATACAAGAAAAATAATCAATGCAAACCAATTGTTAGCATAAGTATGTTCTGCATTACTTTTTATATCGATGTTGAATGTTTAATATTTTTGTCCTTGGCTATCCAAATCTCAACTTTAACAAGGTATGAGCAGATAAGATGATGATTTCATGAAAGACTAGAAAATTTTAGGGCAGAAAACAAGGACAATGCTAAATATCTAGGTCAAATCCTTAAAGAAAAATAAGCTCAATCATATCATGAAGGTTTACAATATGACTATATGACAACCAACCTAGTTGAGGTTATCAATTTAGTTATGAATGGCACGTTTCATCTCCAATAACTACATGGTCAAAGGAACATATTATTAGCTGGAGGAATTATTTTTGAAAACAAGGCAAAAGTAGCTTGTAATAATGGTTTACGACCATATCTTCTATGAAACAATAACTTGATTCATGGAAGAAAATTGTGTAAATGTGAACTCAATGATGGTTTGGTCTTTCTCACATTAAAATTAACATTTTCGAGTTATGGAGTTAGTTCAACAACATGAGGTTGTCCTAATTAATTCATATTGATCCATCTTCATAAAGGTGGTGCAATTGCGTGCAGTTTCAAGCACTTAGGTATCCATGTTCTCCTGCAGTAGCAATAATATGCAATATGTTGATAATGTTTATAAACTAGAGTGTTGAATATCAACACCAGCTTGTTGGAAAATGTGTTTTGTTAATGTTTATTATTGTGAAATGTTTAGTTTTTAGGAACTAAGTTTAGTTTAAATATTTTGTTAATAGTAGAATAAATCCCACATCACATATGAACAAAAGGCAAAGGGTTATGAGTTTATATAAAAACCCATATCCCACATAGCTTAAAAACATTAGCTAGTTGGACTTTGGGTCTATATAAAGATCTATGTTGTAAGTATTAACATTTGGTTTTTTAATTTCTTCCTTTATTTTCTTTGCTAATGCTTCTTGAACAACAACCAAATTCTCAAATTCAACAAGTGATGGCTGAGTTTGCCATCCATGTAGCAACAAAGTTTCCAAACTCTAGTCTTAAATCATAGATGATTATCCTCTTCACCTTGGTGCCCTCGATCGGAGCTTATGGATCCAAATCACCAATCTCTCGACATAATGACTTCACCTTGTGAAAATACTACGAGATTGTCATGTTACATTGCACCATCAACAATAAATCGCCTTCGAAGAGTTGAAGCTTTGTGTCATTTCTCTTAGAGAACAAACTTGCCAATGTATCTCATGCTTCTTTAAGAGTTTGGCATCCTGTATGTGCTCCAGCACGTCCTCTTCAACCGTCGTCTTCAACGCGAACATTGCTTTACCAGATTTTATTTTCCATTTTCTGAACGTGTTACTTGCATCCTCAACATTCGAATTATATTTCATGAAAAATGCACCAAGTAGTTTCCAGAAAAGATAGGTGGGTCACAACAGACATTCTTAATTACCAAGTCTTTCCTTAGCTAGAGTCTTTCCTAGACATGCAATTTCAAACTACCACATTTCCTTCCAACAACTAAGCAACTAAGGATAATCTTCAAGTAGCTATGAGAATTTCTTTTCTGATGTGGAAGACTAGACAATGCTGCAACCACAGAGCATACTAAGAAAACTTTCATCCTTCAACTAAAATCTGATACCAATTGTAGAACACTTATGCCCACAACACCACTAAACTAAAATTTAGCTACACATTCTAAAAAAAAAAAAAAAAAGGAGGAATTTAAAGAACCAAATAGAAGATTCAACCTCAAAGCATATTAAGAATTTGTTTGGCTCATTTTGCAACAGGGAGTACATACAACTTTTCAGTAACCTTGAACCTTGGCATGTATTCAAGCAATGTTTCCATATTTGCACCTTTAATAATAAAATTGTTCCACTAGTCCCACATATTTATGAAGTTTGGCATTGTTTATGTATTACTGCTTTTGTATCTTTCCACGTGTCCAACTTGTAAAGTTTGTTGACGTATAGACTTAGACTAGGAATATAAGGTAGAAACCTAAACTATTGCAAAACTTGATCACCCAGATGCCACTCTACTACCGCAAAACATATTAAGGGTACATTACTGTGCCAGATATTCAACTATGTAAAAGCCTCATCTAGGATGCAGTACTTTAGTTCAAGGGCTTCGTTATCCATTCCAAGTACACAAAATTATTACAATTTATTAAGAATCACAAACTTATAATCAAATTAATAATAGTTACATTAAAAATAAGAAATTGGCAAAGCACCTGCCTTTGCTCTACTAATTGATCTATTGACAATATGATGACTTGAAGCTCTTTTGGAATGCTCATACGTTTAAAATCATTGTTTCATTTATTCAATATTTTTTTTAAACCCTAACATACATGCATAATAAATAAAACAATATACTAGCCAAATTAAATATACGTGATTGCCAGGTTTATTTGGCATTAGAATCCCCTGATAATCTTCAATATATACATTTGGGCAAACTACTTATTTCCCTTTATAGTAGCATTTTGATTAAGCATCTTGAAACTTTCTTCCAAATATGAGATATAAATCCATCCACCTTTTAAGATTTGTAATCTCCTTCCAAGCAATTCATTGTATGGGACATCCTAATTATATTTACTATAATCACTGTAACACCCGAAAACCAACCTAGATGTTATGACTGAATCTATAGGAGTTACACCGACTCATTCAAAAAAAACTAATTAAAAATCTCATTTTAGAAGTCGTGTGAATTGAAAATAATAATTTTTTACAAAACTCTTACATTGTTATTTAGAAAAACTCGTGTGCAAAACCTTCTCATTTTATAGAAAAACATTTAGCTTAATACTGAATTTTGCAGCGTATATTTTATAGTCTTAAATTTGAAAATTGAGTTCTAATTTGGTAAATCGTATGATTTTGTAGATTTATAGTAAAAATACCAAAAATCGATGGACAACGCAAAAACCAAAACCAAGACCAAAAACAGTCTTACAATCCAAAAAATCAAAAGTCCAGAAACCTTAATTCATTAATCAAAACAGACAGTTTAATATGAAAAATCAATTCGAGCTCCCGCACGCCGTCCAGTCCTAAATTAGCTAATTACCTAAAAAGTCAAAATAAAAGGGTGAGCTATAAAGCTCAATGTGCAACTAAACTCAAACAGAGAACTCAAATAACAAAACAATCAAATCATGAAATCGCAGAGAATTTCATATATCATTTGATCAAAACTGAGAATGCATGATTACGCCAATGCAGTACTTTTCAGAAAACATAATGCAGATTTTTTGGAAAACTTCCTACCCTACTTCGCTATACACCAAATAAAGTTCCTAAGAACTCGTCCATCCAATCACACCAATAGATAGTTGTGGTCAATGCCACCAAAGTTGCAATTAAAACTACCAAATTGAATATATGTGGTCAAGCCACCATAATTGCAAACAAGCTGCCAGATAGAAATGTGGATAAACCACCAGATAATGTATATCATTAAACTGCTAGAGCTTCCTCCTTTCCATATTATCCCAAACCCCATTCAATGTGACATGACATGCATATACTAAATTAGAATGAAAAGCATGTAAAACATGCAGTTGAACAATATCAGAGATCAGAAGGCATGGCATTCCATGCTTTAGCAGAATAGACGTATCACAAATGCCACATAAACAAACCATTTTTTTCCAATGTCACATGCATGGTCATATAGTAGAACCCAAAGATACGCAAATCAAACATATTCAAACATCATATGTTCATACTCAACATAGCAAAATGAAAACAAACTTTTAACACATCACATACAGAAGTATATTAACAGATACCTTGTTTTCAAGACTAAGCAATATGGACCCTATAAAAAGTTTAATTACGAATTTTAAAGTTAAACAGGCTTTGGTGAAAATTTTCAGAAAATGATCACACGCTCGTATGGCCCACATAGCCCAACTAGACCAGCTTATGTGGGCCACACAACCTAACACAAGGCCTACACATGCCTGTGTGGCCAACGCGGCCCAAATATCCCAGACCGTGTGGACTACATGGTTTGGCACACAACCGTGTGACGTAGACAGTGAGTTTTTTGGCTTTCTGTCAATCATTGTTTTTACGAGTTCGAGTCACACACCTTATTATTTTTTAAAAAGGATGATACAACACACTCTAAGAACCTAAAACAACAGTTTAAACAACCTAATTACCAACCACACCAATTCAAAATTAAGCACTCGACCCTTACTCAGTTAGAGTATTCAACCACCAATGTTAGGCGTGTCAACCAAAGCAACAATTTGCTCAATCAACCCTTGAATTGAAGTATTCGAATTCTTACCCAAAGGTGAAACAATTTCCCAACGCTTAATTCGTCGATGGAGCGTTCGTCTCAAAATCGCCACCTAACAGAACACAAACAAATAGACCATCCGATTGGCCAATTAACCAAAAACCAACAGTCACCCTTAGAGAAAAACCAAAAACAAAAATTCCTAGATGAAAAACATAGAACTTACCAAACAATAACCACTGCAAAATGATGTTACAAGAGCAAGGGTCGGCAAACTGAAACACTAGGATAGCAAAAATATAATCAAAAGTGGAAGAAAAGTAGCAGAGAAGAAGAAAACGACAAAAAGGAGTTTTTCCCAACACTCAATACAGCAAACGAAAAAAAAAAAAACGTGTATGGGAAAAGTGGAGAAAGAATAGGGACGATAGAATGATGGAGCAAAATTAGGAGATAATCCCTCAATTTGTGTTTTTTAATAACTACCCACTAACTCCATCAGTTATCCACATTAGATTTTTTCTTTAGAGTTTAAAACAATAAATTTCCCCTTTTGCACACATAGGGTTTTGAACATAATATTATTATTGAATTAAAGTCTATCACTAAACCAAACCAGATTCATTCTACTAGTAATCTAACAAAATTAAAGATAACCTAGATACATCTAGCTAGATATAAATATTTTTAATCTAACTAAGATACTAAGAAATTAATAATAAAAATACTTTTAAACTAATAATTTAATTAATTTACCCATAAATAATTTATTTTAGTAAAATAAACTAACATGAAAATACTAAACCAATAAATCAAATAATAAATAAATAAATTAACAAACCACATATTTATAACAACTAAATATAATCATATATAACTACTATATATATATAAAACAAAAACAAATCAAATATTTATAGGGAGGATTCATTTACGGTATAAAAATTAAAATTAAAATAGTATAAAAATTAAAATAGTTTTACATACAGTAACTATTTATATAATTAATATCTTAACAACCCAATCATTATATTTCATGGTCTATTTATATAGATCATGCATGTCAAATTTGATATAATTTTAAAATTTTAACCATTTGTTTTATGTAAAAAATTAATAGTTGAATATATATTAATATATAGAGTATTTTAGATAGATATGATAGAAATATTGGATCGGTTCAAAATTTACATGCATTAAAAATACAATTATATTGATAAATTCAACGGTTGGATCGTTAAAATATTAATCATATAAATAATTATAGAAATGTGTAAAACTACTTTAATTTTTATATTGTGTAAGTAGATCTTTCTCCATATTAATAATTTAAAAGATTTACCATACAAAGAAGTTTGAAGCTTAAAAAGTTAAAATTGTTCCAAGTGTTGAAGAGGTTTGAGGGTAAAAGTATTATGGAAGTCCTTATACTATGAGTTAGATTGCATTTTGCCCATTTATTCAAAATATAGGTAAATTAGTCATATTACGTTAGATCAAAGAGCAAACGGGTCCTTCTGTTAAAAATTTCATCTATTCCTACTATTAAAAATTGATTCCTATACGTTAGTGTAAGGTACACATAGCACACCACTTGTAATTGTTTGGTTATTCCATTAGTCACACCATTTTGAACAGTAAAATTAGATGAAATTTTTAATAGAAAGGACCAATTTTCTCTTTGGTATAACATACATGAAATAATTTACTCATTTTTTAATAAATGAGGCAAATTGCAATCTAACTCCTAATACAAGGGTTTTCATAGTACTTGCATTGAGGTTTGAGAGATAAATATAAAAAGAGCGTGTGCAACTGACAATAAATAAATAAAGTGTGAACTTGTCAGTAAAAGTACCATTGAGGCCATTGTACTAAGAGTTGAATTGCATCCTCCCCCTCTACTTAAAAATGGACAAATTAGTCCCTAAACATTAGATAAAAGAGCAAATTGGTTCTTCTATAAAAAAATTCCATCTACTTCTTCTATTAAAAAATGGTCATTGTACGTCAGCATGAGGTACACGTGACACACTATGTGTAACTATCTAGTTATTCCATCAGCTACGCCAGCTTCAAACAGTAGAAATAAATGAAATTTTTAACAGAAAAGACCAATTTACTCTTTGATCTAGCATACAATGACTAATTTACTTATTTTCTGAGTAGAAAGACCAAAATACAATTGACTCTAGTATAGGAGTCTCAATGGTACTTTTATCAAAATTTTCCAAGCCTAATGACCTGAACAATATATATGGTCCCCTGATAGCAAGATAAATTTGTATTTTTAATGCATTTATTTTTTGCTAATTATTGAATAAGGTGCTATTAAATTTGAATTTTTCTTATCAAGAATGAAGTTGGTGTGCTGAAATTTAAAATCATATAAAAAGGGGTTAAATTGGAATAAAAAGCAAAGAGGAAGAGTAGATTGAAAGATTGAAGATTTGAAATTGACTGGATAAAGATCAAATTATTTTTGAAATTGTTAAAATTTTGTTTAGTTTAAATTTGATCTTTAGTTTATTTTTAAAATTTTGATTTATCCAGTGATAATGTTTAAGAAAACTCTAGCTAAGCGCTAGAAGTGTATATAAATACCTGGACAGACTTGGCTTTGGCATGAATCAATTCTCTTCTTTCTTTCATTTCCTGCGTCAGTAAGCTTTCAATTCTGCCATTTATTTATTTTTTTTCTTTGTTTTGGTTTAATTACCTTTCAAGCCTTTTCCCCTTTCCAATTTCCATCACTTCCATACTCCATCTATCATGATTTATTTCATGCCTAACTAAACTCTCTTTTTAGTCTTAGTCTGGATATCGCTCTGACAAAGTAATTGTGAGATATGAACCTTCTTTCAAGGATCAGTTCAAGTCCGGGGTGTATCAAACTAAGGCTAAGATTTAAAATATTTTATTTAGCCATTTATTTTATTTGTTTAAAATTTATTTTTGCAATTTCAAATATGTTTTCATTTTATTACATTACATATTTATTTATTTTATTTTATCTATCAACTTAAACCCTTTTTTTTTTATTTTTAGCATTATTACCCAAATGTCGTGGGTACGATTGTGACCGTGACACATGATTCAGGTAACGAAAAAAGGCGAAATTAGATAGTCAATCCCTGTGGATTCGACCTTGTTGCTCTATACTGGTAATTAGTGTTATCTTGTAGTAAGAATTTATATTTAGTGATTTCAAAGTCAATTATTCCTATTAAGGAAATATAAAGCAAAAATGAAAAAGTATTGAAAAAAAAAAAAACACATGGTGACATTTGTCATCAATTGATATTTAATGCGAAACTTAAAAGAACTAATTCAAAAAGGACTTAATTGATATCATATTAATAATTTGAAGAATTAATTAGAACATTTTTATATTTAGGGGAAGAGACAAAAATTATAGTTAGTGGAACCTATAATTGATGGGTCAATGCATAGTAGTGGGTTGCCATCGAAAAGCACAAGAAATGAGGCAGCAAAAAGGAGTGTACCAAAACATACAATGCAAATTGTCCGTAAATAAAACAGCATGGCACATTGAAAGCTAAAATGTCAAAAATGTTTATGTATTTCCACTAAAACGAAATGCCTGCCATCCGTGAGGATAATGAGCAATGCAGAATAATGAGTTGTTTCAGGTTTCTTTTTTAACATTGTTGAGGCTCAACCATTTTCACTTCTATTTGTAATTCGGACATAGTACCAAGACGAAGCTTCATAAAAAAGAAAAAAGAAATAGTGCCTGAATTGTGTTGTGAAAACAATTTTATACTGAATTGGGATATCCCCATTTCCTGGGCTTTCAAATCTTGGGTAACTGTAGCACATTACATTAAGATTTGAATTGTATTTTTATTTCATTATTAAAGATTAAGCTGGTTTTTAATTAAAAATTTTATGAATATTCTTTTGTAAGTGGTGACGTATTATTGAATGCTTGAATTACTCTCTTTAGATAAAAATTTCAACCAATTTTACTTGAATTAATCTTCTTATATCATTACGAGATAATATTACTGTCTAATTATTCTATTAACGTATTAATATAGTAAAAATATATGACATTTTAACAGATTGATGAATATACTTTTAACCTCAAAATATTTCGTACTTGTATACAAACATATCACATGATTTGACAACCAGTAGCCAACTTCGTATTTTGATTCAATGAGTTGAAAGGTAGAATTGTTCTTTTTTTGGAATCTTTTAAGGATAATGGTAAGATTTGAATAAAATTTTCACTGCAGTGGGTATGATGTATAGTAGAAATTAGCATAAAGAAAATTAAAAAAAATACAATATTTGAAGAAATAAAAATTCAGTTCCTGCAGAGATTTCATCTTGAAATTAGGTTATTGCGTGTACCATTCAGAAATCCAAGTGGGTGACGGCCAAAACGGGGCTACGAGGAAGAGTCAGTCTTGATCGGAGACTGATCAAAGTGTCAGCGAAGCAAATGTTGGACAAGAGAGTTACAGGCTTTGGTTGGGTTTTCAAGGGTTTTCTTATTTGCTTTGGGGAGATCCAAGCCAGTAGGGTTGAAGGAGAGGACGAAGGCTACTGTTCATTTTTATATGGCACTGGAAACCGACGAGAGAGTGGTGGCGGCAATGTAAATTGTAAAGGAAAAGAAAAAAAGGACAAGTTTTGTTTTATAAGGAGATGTAGAGAGGAGAAGAAATTCAGGATTTAGGGTAATGCAATTTATTAATGTTTCATTGATTGGGTTGACTTTTAAATTAAAATGGTATAATTGTTTGAAGTCCATTGCTTTGAGTGGTATGAAAAATTAAATTAAAGTACAGGCTAAAGGATTTCATTATCCCTTTCTTTTATTGAAGCCCAAGTAAAAATGGGTTTTCGAGAGCCCATTTATCAGACCTTACACAAACACCCAAGGATGACAATAAATGTCTTGATTCCCGAAATCGTAAAAGTTTTAATTTAATTTAAATTTGTAATTTAATTTTGATTCCTTTTAAAGAAAATTTTCCACATTTCTTTTAAATAGATAGTGTGGATTTGAATATTTGCGGACATCTAATTTACTTTCTTGAGGATTTGTATATTTTCAATTCGGATAGTTTAATTACTATTGCATCAAATTAGGAGTAGATACACATATTAATCCTCCAATATCTATTATCCAGATTGTTTTACTTTTGCAAACAACGTATTTAAATTTTTATAAATTATTTTAATTTTACGGATAACATACTCAGCCCAGATCCAAATATCTGACTTCATTTTTGCTTTACCTTTCAAATTTATTATTATTATTACTTTAAATTTAAATTCAAATTCAAATTTGTATAACTAGACCAGCAGCACACCTACCTATTCTCTTTTTTTTTTTTTTTTTTACATTTTACAAAAATAGTTAATTTTTAGTTTTAGTTACTCTAATATGTTTAACTTTGAGATTTATTTTATATATTTTTACTTTTTAACATAATTTGATCCTTATAATTTTATAATCTTATCAATTAATTTAAATAATTAATATCGTTGACTTTTTATTAAAATATTACATAATTATATATAATTTGAATACTCTAAGTTTTAGAGATTAACATGTAACTTTTTTATTTCTTTTAGGTTTAAATTACTTTTTGTTACATTATAAGACAAATCAAATTTCAATTTTTTAACCCTTATGTTGAAACTTAAGATTTCACGTACCCTATTTATCTTAAATTATTTGAAGCAAATGGATTATGGAGTATGGACCATCACAAATTAGTGGGTGGAGATGGGGGATTATGAACTTTATGGCAAATCCCAGCTAATAAGAAAAACATTCCTTTCTTATAACAACTTATAACATATTTTAACTTTTAAAATATTTATTCTGTAATTTAACACAAATAAATAATCAATCTAAAACGTGAAGTGAACTGAAAAACATACTAATTCAAATAATAATTTTTACATCTTAACCCATATGAACCCTAGTTGGTCTAAGTGATTTGAAGCATATGGATTCTGGAGTATGGACCATCAATATAGTTGGGGGATTATGGGCTCTATGGCAAATCCCCACCAAAAAATTACTACTTGGGTTATAATAGCAATGGCTTTTGTCTAAAGTTATTGCTTTTGTTGATGGTGTTCAAAGTCTTTGCATTACAAGCTACAATTATTGTTTCATGTTCACCAAGGTTTGTAAATTTTAAAATATTTGCAAATTTGGTTCAACTCATTTTTTTTCAAATACCGAAAGCAATAGGATTGATGTCATTGTCTATTAGTCTAGAACTCAAAAATAAATTAACAATGGGAAACCCATTTTTTTCAAATACCCAAATCAATTATTACTTGGTCAACAACTCTCTTCTTCTAGAACTAAAAGAATAAAATAATAAAATTGCCAACCACCATTTTCTTCTTCTTCACTTTTCTTTCATGTTCTTATCTTATATGGATACAATCACAAGAAGAGTGGCTAAATATTTTTGTATTTAAATTTTCACACAATTTTTTTTTTTTTACTTCTTCCTACGGAGTCAGGATATTATTTTTAAGGGATCAAGTTTTAATTAGGCGTGTAAAAATATTTTTAGAGAGGTCTACTTATATTTTTAGAGGACTATAATATATATACAAATAAAAAATTGTAAAAATATTAAATTTTGGGGCCTACTTATATGAATTTCAAATATGAGCCATAAAACATGTATGAATAATACCAAAACTATCCATTGTTATTTAAATGTATTAAAGAAACTACTTTTTTTTTTTAAAATCTTTTAGGAATGACAATTTCACATATTTCTGTTAAATATTTGTATTTGGTACTTGAATTTCATTTTTAGGAGGGACAATTTTACATATTTATGCTAAGCTTTTCTATGAAAAGATCTTAAAAAGTTATTTTTAGGCATCAAATAAAATGTGCCACATAATTTTTTAAAAGAATTTCTAATTAATATCATACTAACACTAGATCAATTCTTTTAATAATATTTTAACTTTTATTAGTGTTGAATAATTAAATAAAATTAATGTGAAAATTTTAAATAAAATTAACAAATAATAATTACAAATTTAAAATTAACACTAAATTTATTCTATCAACAACATTATAAAAATTTAAACCTAACTGTAACCTTTACTTTAAAAAAAGCAAAGACATTGGAATGTGTACGTTTAATGTTTTTATTTTTTGGTTCAACTTTCCATGTTAAAATCCAACTATTTTAAAATTTGACCGAGAACTCGAATAAGATTAAAAATTGTGGCCCCATAACATTCATTTATTTTCTTTCTTTCTTTCTTTTCCTTCTCACATTGAACACTTCTATTTTTCTATTTTATTTCTTTTCTTTACCTTCTTGTTTTCAATTGAAAATTCTAATAGTCATACTCAATAGCCATCGATGTCGTCATTTACGGTGGTCTTTTGTGCCGATTTTGACACTAAATAAGAGATTTCCTCATTCTTATTGATTTTTATGGTTCAGATCTCCTTGTAGTTAACTCCAAATTTTCTAAAACAATGACCAAAGTTTCGAACTACTCTTTATTCGATCTCTATTTTGCATCGTTGGATTATCTTCAATCAAAGATATGATGTTCCCTGTGATTAAACATGCCACCTCACCGTTAGGATAACCAAACGGAGTCACGAGTTTCCACCCCTAACACCCCATAATTTATTTTCCATTTCAGGCCACTTTTTTTAATATATATATATATATATATATCAGTGTCGCCTAACATATCAGCGGAACCATTAAATTTTTGTTTTTTTTACTGGTATACTCGTATTTTAACGAATATTTTTGAAAAAAATATATGCTGGTGCCGCCTGACACAGTGATAACACCATTTAAAAAAATACATGATTGAGTGATGATTGAGGGAAAAGGGATGGTCTTCAGATCAAAGCGACACCAAATGAATCTTTTAAAAAAAGCTTATTTTCATAAATAATATCTTCCCTGACCTATTTTTGTAATTAATTATTTTTATGTTATAATTATAAAAAAGCTTAAGTTTTATATAAATTATTATTTTTTACCTACATCGTAAAACACCCAATAATACCAAAAAATTCATTTAATTACAGAAAAAGGGCCGGATTGAAAAATATTTACGGGAAAGGGCATTTCCCCCCAAAACGCTTCCACATCTCGTTTTGAGGGAAAGAACAAACAAGCGCATCCCTGGGACAGCTTTGAAGACGACAAAGAAAGCAAGCGTCCCTGTGCGCGCTTTCATCGCCAACGGTCAAATTTTTTTCCCTACAAAACCCCTCAACCCTTTTTTTTTTTCACACTTTAATCTTTCTCTCAATTTTCTCTCAATTCTCTCTCAATTCTCGCTTAAAGTCCTTGAAATTTACTCTCAAATTCAAAGTAGTCCTTGACTATTTAGAAAAAAGCCATTTTTTAATTTTTTAATATATTTTTTTTTGAAAATTTTTAAAATTTTTGATCGTATTACAATGGCCGGGGAATTACTTCGTCTAGACAGCAAGCACATCTCCGTCGAGCAATTGAAAATGGTAAGTTGTTAATTTTAATTTTTCAATATTTATATAATATTTTTTAGGTCTATGTAATTTTAATTAATTTTTATTTTATAATTTTTTAAACAGTTTGTAGATCGGGTGTTGGAATGTTACATTCGCAACATGCATGGTCCCACATCGCCGTTGATCGAGAATTACCTACGGGAAGTGAGTTTTTGGCACGTGGCCACGATAGGCCGGGGGTTCAAGTTGGAGCCGCCTTTGATCAGTACATTGATAGAGAGGTCGAGACCCGAGACGCACAATTTCCATCTTCCATGCGGAGAGTGTACCATCACTCTGGAAGATGTCTGATTCTGATTGGGATTGCTAGTGGGCCAATTCGGTAGTCACTAGGTCCGCAACTTCTGGTGACTGGGGAGCTGTATGCTACGAGCTTCTGGGTGCCATTCGGATAAAATTCAAGGAGCTCGGATCGACATGGCCTGGTTACGAGACACATTCTCGGAGCCGTAGGAGGGTTCGACCGAAATAGAAAGAATATGGTATGCTCGAGCATACATTCTTCAGATAATTGAAGGCTATCTGATGCCGGACCTTTCTAGAAACCTCGTACACCTAAGATGGCTGTTGAAACTTGTTGATTTCAAAGCAGCCGGTGAATTGAGTTGGGGGTCAGTCGTGCTATTGAGGTTGTATCAGGAGATGTGGGGGCGACGGGGCGAGTAAAGCGAAAATTGGAGGTTGCCTATCACTACTGCCACCGAACACGGGCACTTTCGTGTTTTGCCTCCCACTAACAGAGTTTCGGCTTGGGGTCGTGTATTCCTCTCGAACAGTAGTAGATGTTGAGTCGCAGAAAGATTACTTGGATATGAAAATTGTACATATACCTCGAGATAGGGTGATCCACTGGCAATATGAGTCTCCACCATTGCCTCAAAGCTCCGAAGACCTTTGATGTCGAATGAGTCATATCTCACCGAATCAACCGAAGCGCAAAATCTATACTTAATAGACTGAACTTTCATTGGCATTGTTCCTAATATTTTACGACTAATTCTTTTGCGAAGTTCTACCACATCGACGTTCCGATTAAAACTCAGTCGCGTTGTGTTCTCCGATAAGAAAACAACACCATTTTCGGTGTCACAAACCTCACCATCGTAGTAAATAACATCATTAATACGTTCAGTCATTTTCATTTTTTTTCTTTTGCCTCAATTTCCCTTATGCAACCTGAGAATGAAATTTGGCTGATTTATAGTCTAATTTTCTTTGGAGACTATCAGAGAAAAGAGCGCCCACGTGGGGCGCTTTTGATTACTCTTCCGACAATGCACCTGTTGGAAGCGTTTTGCCACCTTGTTTGTTCGAAACATCTTCTCAAAATAATTTTCTTGGAGACTCATCAGAGCAAAAGAGCGTCCACGTGGGAGCGCTTTTTAGTACTCCTGCTGACAGTGCACCCTGCTGGAAGCGTTTTTGCCATTGTTTGTTTAGAAATGTCTTCTCAAAATAATTTCTTGGAGACTATCATAGCAAAAGAGCGTCCACGTGGGAGCTTTTTGATACTCTCTCGACGATGCACCATCTTTGAAAACGTTTTGGCCATTGTTTGTTGAAACGTCTTCTCAAAATAATTTTTGGAGATCTCAGAGTAAAAAAGCGCCCACGTCGGAGCTCTTTTCGATTCTCCTGGACAGTGCCTCCTTCTTGAAGCGTTTTTAGCCATTGTTTGTTCAGAAACGTCTTCTCAAAATTATTTTGCCAGATACAACTGCCACAAAATTCAATTAATTTTTTTGGGCTAATATATTTTGCCCAAAAACCCTAAATATATATTTACCCTAGCCTAGAAACCTAGCATATCATATTGTAATTGGACTGGGGAGGCAAAACGCAGCGTCCCGTCGGGCCAATTCAACGAAGAAAAGCGTCCCGGTGGCGCTTTTTGTTTCTTCCCAAAACGCTACCGACGTGGACGCGTTTTGAGGGAAATGGCCCTGTCTCGTAAATATTTTTCAAACCGGCCCTTTTTCGTAATTAAATGAATTTTTGGTATTATTGGGTGTTTTACCTATTATTTAAATGATTATTACATATTAATTTGGATATATCTCTGTTTTTATTAGATTAGGTTTGTCTATTTCAATATAATGAGAAAATGCTTTATATTTATATAGCAATAAAAAAGTTATTTTATTATGTGGTAGAAAAATAGTATGTATAAAATCTTATCCCATTGGAATTTCTCTTTACTTGAAGTTGAGATCAATTGTGTTGATCAGAAATTAAAATTTTAACTGTCGAATTTTTTTTTTGAAATTGACTTTTATTTTAAAAAACGAAAAATAGGAGTCGCCACTAATCTTTTTTATGAGGTGTAATCGGGTCAATTCGTAATTCGATCGTTTTAATAAAATGTTTGGTTTACTAAAACAATGGTTTTTTGGTCTACAAAATTTAGAAAATGGGTTCGGGAGTCGGTTACGGACGAGGAAGGATTAGCACCCTCGTGACGCCTAAAATTGGTACCTAGTTGATTACTTGATGTCTTAGTGTTCGAAAGTTGAAAACTCGAAAAGAATTTAAAATATGATCCCTCTTTATTAATGTTACTTAACTAAATTAATTTTTACTAAAATGGGTTATTTCAAGCTAATCGAGAAAAAATGATCATGCCCCGTAAGTTAGGACACAATGCCTTAAATCCTCGAGAATGAGAATAACCGCCGATTGATCATTGCTTGAATCTTATTTTTATTTTAAAGTAAATATTCGACTATCTCGATTTTAGAAGGAAGCCATATTCCTTAAGTTAAGAACATGACTTTTCTAATTCCAAAATAATGAACATTTACCTCGGTTAATTTTCCTTTTTTGTACATCACACGAAAAGAAAAAAAAAACGTAACACATAAGGTGATATGCATTTAATTTATTCGGGCGAGGTATGAAAATGGAAAAATATGTTTAAATATAGTATATGATATAATAATAATGAAGTAATGTGAAATAGCTACATGTGTAGAACACTAAAATGATAAATAATAAATAAAAGAACCAATATAATTATAACAATAATAAGAATATTAATTCATGGCATTAATAATAAAATAAATTAATTAATTAAATAAAAATAAAAATACTAGATGCCTCATGACGAATATAAATATAAATAATATGGGAATAATAGAAGGAATGATATAATATAAAAATAAGATGAAAATAAAATAAAACCAACAATAGTAAATGATCGAAAAATGTAAAATGAAAATGAAAATAAAATGATAACAACTTTATTTTTAAACATGTAAGAAAAATAAAATAAAAATAAAAAATAATAAATGAAGGAATAAATAAATAAAATTTTGTAAAAGGTTGAAGTTAAATAGATGATGGACTAAATTGGAATTTAAATGAAATTACAAGCATAAATCATAATAAAAAGAATAAATTAAATAAGGAAACATAAATGAGGACCCAAATAAAATCCACATAAAAGAGGAGGGACCAATTGGAAAATTATTCCCTGGCCCTCTAAACGCATCGTTCCATGGGGATGCAAATGAAATAAAAATAAAATTATGGGGTAAAAATAAAAAAACTAAATTGTAAATTGTCCAAAAAATGGAAGGACTGAAAGGGTAAATAGACCCTTAGTCCAAAAACACGCGGATCCTAAGGTTACTGGGTTGGGTAATCGGGTCGGCCCCTAAAACGATATCGTTTTGGGGCCTTCCGAACTCCTCCAAGACAACGTCATTCTGTCTGCTTATAAAAGCCAAAAATTTCCCCAAAAATTTAATTTTATCCTGTTTCAGAAAAAAAAAAAAGCTCTCCTCCTCTCTCAAAGGCCCCAGGCATGTTTTGGCTCCGGCCATTGACCAACGTGGTGACGGCGACGCCATCATCCATGGTGGCTGGAAAGCAAAAATGGCCATTTTTCTTGGCCTTTTGATTTCCCGACCTTAAAAGGTGTCATCTTTCATCGGAGATGACGGTCCTCGGCCACCCACGACGGCGGAATGCGAAAAGTCGATAAGTTTCAACTTCCTTTTTTCTTATTTTATGTTTTTTAAAAATATAAGTAAAAAAATAAAGCAAAAAATAAAAAGGGTGAAAAAGAACACCTTTTTTAGAATTTTGATTTCCGATTGCTTTTTTTTGTATTCAATTTTCTCCAAAAATTACATGCCATCACAACAGCTTTTATAGTCGATTATATAATCGAACTGTTGTTTTTCACTGTTCTTTTTATTGTTTTCTCACTGTTCTCTGCTGCTATCTCTTTATTGTTTCTGTCTTTTCTTCGTCCTTTTTTACAAGTATTGGCGCGTGGTCAACGGTGGTGGCAGAGGGTGTCAGACGGCACGGGCAGTGCAATCGAGGAGGTTGCGACACTAAAGGCTCACATGGGATTGGAGTTTCAGTTTTTATTGAAACTGAGTTTAGTTTTTGGGCCAACGGGCCGCCTAGGGTTTTTAGTTTTTGGGTTTGTAAATTTGGCTTTTGGGTTTGATGTATATTGGGCTACATTTGTTGTAAATGGATTGCGGACTATTATTTTTTTATATTTTTATTTTGTTTGTTTTTTTTGGGTTGGGCCCGGGCAAAATTGGGCTTCTACAATTGCCTCTCTTTGCTCGTTGTCGTGTAACGAGAATGGAGCAAAGACTTTAAGAAGGTCAATTTTGCCTGGTCTTACCGAATCTTGATTTCCTTGGTGCTTCTCTTTTCCAAGTGGCTTTATTCAATCCCACTGCAACTTCAGGGGTGTAGAATTTGTTGATTCGATCTACTACACTGCAACTTTAGGGAGATGAGATTTGTATCTTCAATCTACTCCACCGCAACTTCAGGGAGATAAGATTTGTAACTTTGATCTACTCCAATGCAACTTTAGGGAGATAATATTTGCTATCTTCAATCTGCTTCACTGAAATCTCAAGGAGATAAGATTTGTGGCTTTAATCTGTTCCACTGCAACTTTAAGGAGTAAGATTTGCTATCTTCAATCTGCTCCACTACAACTTCAGAGAGATAATATTCACATCTTCAATCTGCTCCACTGCATTTTCAAGGAGATAAGACTTGTAACTTTAACCTGCTCCACTGCAACTTTAGGGAGATAAGGTTTATAGCTTTAATCTGCTTTGCTGCAACTTTAGAGAGATAATATTTTCTATCTTCAATCCGTCCCACTGCAACTTCAGGGGTATAAGATTTGTGGCTTTAATCTGCTCCACTGCAACTTCAAAGAGATAAGATTTGTAGCTTTAATCTGCTCCACTGCAACTTTAGGAAGATAAGATTTGTATACTGTAGCTTTAGTTTATTCCACTGCAACTTCAGGGAGATAAGACTTGCTATTGTAGATTTGATCGAGCTATTGTAACTGCAGAGGTATATGACTTATCGTTTCAATCTGCTCCACTGCAACTTTAGGGAGATAAGATTAATGGCTTCAATATGCTCTACTGCAACTTCAGGGAGATAAGATTCGCCATTATAACTTCAATCCATTCTACTGCAACTTCAGGGGAATTGGATTTGTAACTTCAATCTACTCCACTACAACTTCATGGAGATAAGATTTGTTATT
Organism: Gossypium rotundifolium; assembly: GCA_025506655.1. Taxonomy (NCBI): domain Eukaryota; kingdom Viridiplantae; phylum Streptophyta; class Magnoliopsida; order Malvales; family Malvaceae; genus Gossypium; species Gossypium rotundifolium. Next base: position 17,311,252 of record CP106732.1, read on the forward strand.
ATTTTTTAACTTGCTCCAGTGCAACTTCAGAGAGATAAAGTTTATGGCTTTGATCTGCTCCACTGCAACTTCAAGGAGATAAGATTCACCCTAATGATTTCAATCTATCCCACTACAACTTCAGGGGTATAGGATTTATGACTTCTCTGATCTGTTATACCATTTTCTGGGGAACATGACCTGTAGAATCCATTGATGGGCGTATTTATGCTAAGTGATTAGGATGTCATGATCAGAATAAATCATATGCTCCTAACTAGATGTGTATGAATGATATTTGCATGAATGCAGAATGTCATTTTTCGAGAATGATCCCTTTTTAATGCTTAGGTTTTCATTGCTCATTGTTCATCAAGGTTCTATCACTGATGTGTTATCATGCCTTCTTGTTTAGTTGGCATCTTTGACAAAAAAATCTGAAGAAATAGTCACAATTTAGACTATTCTTTCTCAAATGTTTCCAACCCTTAAGTTTGGTTAGTTCTAACTAGTGGTCCTGTTTTAGGTCCTCGTACTATTTAGAAGCCTTTCAGAGTAATATGCAAAAAAAAAAAAAAATCCTTTTGTTTGAATATTACTAGTCCATTAATCGTTATTTCAATGAAAAATGCTTGAAAAAGATCAAGGTGGTCAAGGTTGAAATTTACTAGGAGCAAAGCTCGAAATGAATAGATTAATCAAAATAGAAAATTTACATAAATACAAAATGAATAAGATGAAAACAGGTGCCCCAGATATTGTAGCATGAGCTTCTCCGGACAAACTCCTCGAGGACCCTTTGAATTTGATATATGTTTAGAAGACCTAGAATACTTTGTTGATGCCCCAAGATGTAGCATCCCCCCTTCCTATTAATTTGGAGAGGACAAGACTACCACATGCCCCATCTTCGATCAAAATTTGAATTGCCTTTTCTTGAGTTTTCAACTCAAAACCCCTTTGGCCTTAAGGTGCACTTTGCGAGTTTTCACCTTGGCCTCTTCTTTTTTTTTTTTTTTTTTTAAAGTAAAGTATTTCTTGACTGAATCAGAATTCATAGGATTAGGCAGGATTTTACCATCTATTTCGGTTAAAATCAACGCTCCTCCATAAAAGGCCTTCTTTACCACATAAGGTCCTTCCCAGTTTTGCATCCACTTTCCTCTGAAGTCCTTTTGTATGGTAATGATCGTTTTCAATACCAGATCCCCCTCATGGAATTCTCTGGGATGAACCTTTTTGTTGTAAGCTCGCATCATTCTCTTTTGGTACATCTGACCATGATGGATGACTTTCAACCTTTTCTCTTTAATCAAGTTTAATTGATCATATCGGGATTGGATCCATTTTGCTTCATCCAACTTCAATTCTGCCAAAACCGGAGAGAAGGAATCTCGACCTCAATGGGTAAAACTACACCCATTCCATAAACCAAAGAGAAAGGCGTTGCCCTAGTTGAGGTCCTGATAGATGTTCGATAAGCATGGAGGGCAAATGGTAGCTTCTCATGCCAATCTTTATAAGTCTCCGTCATTTTCCCCACGATCTTCTTAATATTCTTATTGGCTGCCTCCACCGCGCCATTCATTTTTGGGGATATGGTGAAGAGTTGTAGTGTTTGATCTTGAACTGACTGCAGACTTCTGATATTATTTTGTTGTTGAAATCTAGTGCATTGTCAGATATAATCCTTTCTGGCATTCCATACCAATATATGATCTCTTTCTTCAAGAATTTATTGACTCCTAACTTTGTGACATTGGCATATGAAGTGGCTTCTACCTACTTGGTGAAGAAATTAATGACCACAAAGATGAATTGATGCCCATTGGAAGCTTTTGGCGATATCGGCCCAATGACATCCATGCCCCACATAGAGAAAGGCCATGGAGAAGTCATGACATGAAGAGGTGAATGAGGCACATGAATTTTGTCTCCATAAGTTTGGCACTTATGACATCTCTTGGCGCAAATAATACAATCTCCTTCCATGGTGGACCAATAATACCCGTATCTCATGATTTGCCTGGCCATTGTAAAACCATTAGCATGTATTCTGCAGACACCCTCATGGACTTCTTCCAAGATTTTCTTAGCCTCAACAACGTCCACACATCTTTGTAGTACCTGATCCTTTCTTCTTTTGTATAAGATCTCCCCATTTAAGACATAGTCACTGGTCAGTCTTCTTAGCGTCCTTTTAACATTCTTAGTTGCTTGGTCAGAGTATTCATGATTCTTCACATATTGCAGTATATCATGGTACCAAGGGTGATCATCCTTTTCTTCTTCTTCGATGTTGTAACAATGATTCGGAGTCTCATAAATACTCATCTGGATAGATTTTACATCCTCTTGTTTGTTTAGTTTGACCATGGAAGCTAGGGTAGCCAAGGCGTCAATCATCTGATTTTCGTCTCGTGGAAGGTAGCAGAAGGTGATGTCATCAAACTCTTTAATTAATTTAAGAACTAGCCTTCGATAATCGATCAACTTGGGGTCTCTCATATCTCATTCACCTTTGAGTTGATAGATCACTAATACAGAATCCTCATATACCTTCAGCATTTTTATCTTACGTTCTATGGCTGCACGGATACCCATGATGCATGCTTCGTATTCTGCCATATTGTTCGTGCAATCAAAATCCAATTTATTAGTAAAAGGATAATGTTCTCCGTTTGGGGATACCAGGACTGCCCCGATTCCGTTACCCATAACATTTGACGCTCTGTCAAAATTTAATTTCTAAGGATGTCCTTCTTGAGCATCTTCTTCAGTGGTTGCAATGTACATTAGATCTTCATTCAGGAAATTAAAGTTCAAAGGCTCGTAATCTTCTAAAGCTCTAGTGGCTAGAAAATCTATTATTGCGCTCCCTTTTACTGCCTTTTGGTTTACATAAACTATAGCAAACTTGGAAAGTAGAATTTGCCATCGGGCTATCCTTCCATTCAAAACAGTTGACTCTATTATATACTTTAGAGGGTCCATTTTTAGATTAGCCAAGCTGTATGGTACATCATGTATTGTCTCAGTCTTCGGGTCATCCAGATTAAAGTACAACACAACTTTTCAATCGGCGAGTATCTTGTTTCACATTCAGTGTACTTTTTGCTAAGACAATATATTGCTCTTTCTTTTCTCCCTGACTCATCATGTTGGCCAAGCACGCATCCCATGGAATTTCTAAATATTGCCAAGTACAGTATCACGGCTTATCTAGGCTAGGTGGCATCAGTATTGGTGCCTTGGACAAGTAATGTTTGACCTTGTTGAAAGTCTTCTGGCACTCTTCATCCCAAACGCTTGGATTGTGTTTCTTAAAGAGACGAAGTATGGGGTCGCATTTCTCAATTAGTTGTGAAATGAACCGAGCGATGTAATTTAGTCTTCCTAGAAAACCTCAAACTTCTTTTTGAATGCGCGGCGAAGGCAACTCCTGTATAGCCTTAACTTTATCTAGGTCGATCTCGATCCCCTTTTCATTGCCTACAAATCCTAGCAATTTTCTCGACCTAGCCTCGAAGGTATATTTTGCTGGATTGAGCTTCAGCTGGAATTTTCTCAATCTCAAAAATAATTTCCTCAAGACTTTCACATGCTCTTTTTCTATTTGGGATTTTGTGATCATATCATCGACATAAACATCAATTTCTTTGTGTTTCATATCATGAAATAAAGTTACCATGACTCTTTGATATGTTGCTCTCATATTTTCAGTCCGAATGACATCACTGTATAACAAAATGTTCCCCACATTGTTACAAATGTGGTCTTTTCCATATCTTTAAGATGTATCTTTGTCTGGTTGTATCTAGAGAAACCGTCCATGAAGGAGAACAGTGAATATCTTGCTATGTTTTCCATTACGGTATCGATGTGAGATAATGGGAAATTTTCCTTTGGGTTAGCTTTGTTTAAATCTCTATAGTCTACACACATTCGTACTTTCCTACCTTTCTTAGAGACAGATACTATACTGGCTACCAACTTCGAGTATTTGACCACATGTAGGAAACCAGTGTCAAATTGTTTCTTTTCCTCGTCTTTTTTTTTTCAATAGGACATTGAGCCTCATTCTTTGAAGCTTCTGTTGAACTAGTTTGCACTCTTCCTTTATGGGGAGCCAATGTACCATGATATTAGTACTTAGACCAGGCATGTCTTGATACGACCATGTGAAGACATCTTTGAATTCTTGAAGTAACTTAATAAGGTCTCGCTTTGTCTCCGCGGTGATACAAGTTTTGATATATACATATTTCTTTTCTTATCCATCTCCTAAGCTCTCAATTTCTACTAAATCCTTGTGAGGTAGAATCATTTCTCCTCTTATTTTACCATCCTTAACAAATCAGGAGATAGGTTACAATCTTGATCATGTTCAGAGTCCTGAGGTTCCGCTAGACACATATCTTGCACAAAAGGAGATTCTGAGTCAATAGGAGTGTCGCTCATATCATTGATATCTAGAGACCTATTATAGTAACGAAAGAAGACCAAATAACAAATGAATCTAATAATAACTATCTCTGTAGTATGAGAATGAATGAAATGAAAAAAAATAGAAGAGTATTTGCCAAGTGGGACACAGAGATGTATTGTTTTTATTGAAATAAAAAATAATAGACATGTGCCTTTTTCACAAAAGGATTCTGTTGCTCCCAAACTTAGAGCAATAGGTGTGTTCTCAATATTAATCTGAAATGTCCTAAAAACTATAGGTATCTCTTCCACAATTCAGTTGATCAGAATACTTCCAGGGATGTAGAAACAAATTCCTAATAGTTTTTTAAGTTCTTTCTTCAAAGGACAAACATCTTTCCTTTCCGAACCCTCGGTATCTTCAAAGAATTCCAACTCTTTATTATCCATTAGGCTCTGTACCAGAGTTCTGAACTCGACGCACTATTGGATTTTATGAAATGTAATTTTAATGAATGGAAAAGATGCATGCAAAAAGCGTTGATTGTAGTTCAATTCCATTAGAACAACTGTACTAGAAAACAAGTTTTTTTACATAAAGCGGATACATATACGGCCTTGCCTTCACACTCAAAACCTTAACTTTCCTAAGAAACATAGCTAATTCTCAGGTTCGATCCTAATCTGATTCATATTTCAAGTTTTGAACGGCTGGGGTCTACAATTGGTCAGCCACTTCTCGTACTCGGACCAAAGCTTTGCTTATAACGTGGTCCATATCTTTGACTTGCCCCTCTCATAGGATGTTACATTTCTCTTGTTGCCTTTTCTTGGACCATATTCGCGCGGTCGTGTTGTCTTCCACTTTATCAAGAAACCCATTTTCCATGGCAAGCTCTCTATTTAGCAACTGAATGTGAATCAACACCTTTTTCTATGATGAAAATGCAATGCAATCACAGTCAAAACAAAACAAGTCAGTACACTTCATACAAAGCCATCAGAAGCAGCTTGGAAGAATGATCTATATCAAGACTGAAGATCTCCTATCAATTTCTCTTGAAGTTTTTGGGTTTCCTTATGTTTTGTAGTTTTTCTTATTTTAAGATGTTTCCCTCTATTAGTATGAACTAAATCCCTTAAATACCTAGGGGGATGAAACCTAAGTTTGATCTTATTACTATTTGATTTATAAGATAAATACTTGTTCTTATTCTTAATTGTGAGTTCTTATTCTTGTTTTTATAATTTAGGTTATTGATTCAAGTCAAATGTGCTTATGCAGATGAGCAAAAATCCATGTTTAAGAGTAGATCAACACATTTAAGCGGAGTTGAATGCAATCCTAGATATAGGACGACGTAAATCTACCGGATTAGAGTCAAATCTAATAAGCAAATCCATAGATCGAGTTAATGCAACAATAGGGTTTTAATTAGAAAGAGATTTCAATTAATCAACCTAGAGTTAGTTGTTTTTAGTCTCGAAAGAGATATTAACATAAATAAAGGATTTCTACGGATTAAGTCAAGTGAATAAATCATATGAATCAAAAGTAATAAGTAAAGTCTAGGTGGATTCTTCCTTAGGTATTGCCTCTCTCATAAAGTTGTCTAAAAAGTATTTTCCCAATTCATTCTCTGCCATGCTTTTAATTAATTTTAGTTTAAAAAGAAATCACTCCAAATCTTAGGCTAAATAATAAGAAGATAGTAATTACTAGTACTCTTGGTCCTTTTGGATACTATATTTCCGGTCTTACCATAATTATACTATTAAACGATAGGTACGTTTGCCTTTATTATGATCATAGTTAGTTAGAGACACATCAAGTTTTTGGGGCCGTTGCTGGGGACTAAGATATTAGGAACACTAAATTTTTATTACTTTAGCCATTTTTTATTTTTATTTGCAATTTATTATTTTACTTTAATTGGCTAATTTGTCTTTTATTTGCTTCTGGCAGGTAATTTTAGTTTATGACTAGAAGAAACTCGTCAGGACCTTCGCTTTTTGAAAGTGAGATAGAAAGTACCGCTCGCAGAAATCATAGGGAGATAAGGCGAAGTCTACAATACATAGAAGAAGCAAGAGGACAAAACCAATATTACCGAGGAGATGGCTGATAATAATCCACTACCTCCGGTGGTTGCCGAAAATCCTACTCCTCGTACTTTGTATGATTATGCTAAGCCTAATTTAACTGGGGCTGAATCGAGTATTGTTAGACCTGCTATTGCTGCAAATAATTTTGAACTGAAACCTAACACTATTTAAATGATTCAACAGTTTGTTCAGTTTGATGGTTTGTAGGACGAAGACCCAAATACTCATTTGGCCAACTTTTTAGAGTTGTGCGATACTTTCAAAATTAATGGCATTTTTGATGATGCCATTCGTCTCGGTTGTTTCCCTTCTCGTTAAGGAACAAAGCTAAATAGTGGTTGAACTCGTTACCACGAGGATCAATCACTACATGGGAACAAATAACCGAAAAATTCTTATTGAAATATTTTTCGCTGGCTAAAACGGCTAAGTTAAGGAATGATATTTCTTCTTTTGTGTAGATGGATTTAGAAACACTTTATGATGGATGGGAGAGATACAAGGATCTACTGAGAAGATGCCCTCACCATGGGTTACCATTATGGCTACAGGTTCAAACCTTTTACAATGGTGTGAATCCCTTAACTAGGTAATTGATTGATGCAGCTGCCGATGGAACCCTAAATAACAAAACCCCTAAAGCGGCTTATGAGTTTATAAAGGAGATGTCACTGAATAACTACTAGTGGCAAGTCATGAGAACAAAGCTGACAAAAGCGGATTGTGTTTTTAACCTCGATGCAGTCACTATGCTATCAAACCAGGTAGAGCTTTTAAGTAAAATGATTGATGGTTTGTGTGGTTCTTCGCAGGTACATCCAGTGATGAAGTGCGATACGGATGGAGGAGGAATGGGCAATACAGAATATCCATCTTACAACCCTGACATGGAGAATAATCAGCTGAATTATATGGTAATAACTCTAAACCTCCAAATAATCCTTATAGTAATATATATAATCCAGGATGGAGGAACCACCCAAATTTCTCATGGGGTAATCAAGGGAATCAAAGACCGCAAACCCTTCCAGGTTTCCAATTACCCTACCAGCAAGAGAAAAAGCCGAATCTTGAAGATATGCTAGCAAAGTTTATTTCGGTGTCAGAGACTCATTTTAAAATACCGAAACAGCGTTGAAAAATCAGCAAGCATTAATTCAAGGGCTTGAGAATCAAATTGGACAGCTGGCTAAGCTAGTTTCCGAAAGGCAACCAGGTAATTTACTTAGTAACACCGAACCTAACCCAAAAGAGCTTGTGAAGGCGGTTACACTAAGGAATGGGAAGGTGTTGGCTGAAGCCGAAAAGAAGATTCCACAAGAAACTGATAAGGAAAAAGGTGAGGAAGTAAACGAGAATGTAACACCGGTACTTAAAGAGTTTAAACCACCGATCCCATATCCGACAAAGTTGAAGAAAGACCACATGGACGCATAATGCGGTAAATTTCTTGAAATTTTTAAACAATTACATATTAACTTACCTTTTGTTGAAGCTATTTTGCATATTTTAAAAGGAAGTTTGAAGAGATATCAATCGTGGAGCTTAACGAGGAATGTTCAGCTATTCTCCAAAATAAGCTACCAACCAAATTGAAAGATCCAGGAAGTTTCACTATTCCCTGTTTAATTGGTAGTTTAAATATTGAAAAAGCATTAGCTGATTTAGGTGCCAGTATTAATTTAATGCCTTATAAAATGTTCAAACAGCTTGTTCTTGGGGAACCAAAACCCACTAGGATGAGTATCCAATTAGCTGATAGATCTATTAAATATCCTAGGGGAATTATTGAAGATGTGTTGGTAAAAGTTGACAAATTCATATTCCTTGTTGATTTGGTTGTGCTTGACATAGATGAGGACGTTGAGGTGCATTTAATTTTAGAACACCCATTTTTAGCTATTGCTAGGGCTGTTATTGATGTAGGTGATGGTAAACTTGTGCTCAGCAAAGGTGACGAGGAAATTATTTTTAAAATTTATGATGTTATGCGATACTCTAGAGAGCAAGATGATTCCTATTAATATATCGATGCTATTGATCATTTTATTCAAGATTCTTTTCAGGAAATCATACATAAAGACACGTTGGAACTGTGTCTTACCCAAGGTGAGGAGGCAAATGATGATATCAATGAGATGGGGGACATATAAATCGAGTTAAATTCGAATACTTATTCCCTAAGACAAAAGAAGTATGAGGGCATTGAAATAAACAACAAACTAAAACAAAAACCCTCTATGGAAGAGCCTCAAAAATTGGAATTGAAACAGTTACCAAATCACTTAGAGTATGCATTCCTCGGAGATAATTCTACACTGCTGGTAATTATTTCCTCAGAATTGGAACCCAATGAGAAAGACAAGTTACTACAGGTACTAAAAGAGCATAAAAGAGCCATAGCTTGGAAGATTTCTGACATTAAAAGGATAAGCCCATCGTTTTACACCCATAAGATTTTAATGGAAGATGAATATAAACCATGTGTGCAACCTCAAAGACGATTAAATCCCAAAATGAAATAAGTTGTTAAGGCTGAGGTAATTAAACTTCTAGATGCTAGAGTTATTTATCCTATTTTTGATAGTACTTGGGTATGTTCTGTGCAGGTTGTTCCAAAAAAGGGAGGCATGATTGATAATACGAGAAGAATGAATTGATCCCAACAAGACGATCCACAAGTTGGAGAGTTTGCATTGACTATAGGAAGTTGAACGATGCCACGAGAAAAGATCACTTTCCCTTACCTTTCTGATAATACTCTAGAATGTCATGTTTTTATGTGCTAATTGCATATTTATTTTGAGTATGATTCTACTAATTTGGGTTTTTTATGGTATTTTATTTTATAGGCACTAAATTGGAAGCAAAAGAGAAATTAAAGGCCAAAAGTGTGAAATTAAAGACAAAATGGGCCAATGTGCGATATAAGAAAAAGATTGGTGCCAAAAGTGCTAGCATGGAGGGCAGAAGGGTTGAATTGCAAAAAGAAGAGATTTTTATTTTTCAAACTCTATTTTAATTATATTAGGATAATTAATAAGGATAATTATTGAGGATTATTTATTTTCTTTATTTATCTCTATTTATCTTTGATTAATTGTAATTATCTTTAGGAGTTTGAGTAGTACTTGTCCACCTATCTTAGCACTATAAATAGGGGATGAAGTGACTCAAATGGTTGTTCATCTTTTTCTGAAAATTCTCTCCCCATAAGTCTTTTGTGCTTTCCATATTTTCTTTCAATAAAAATTCTCTTCTCCATTCTTATATATTTATTTTCTTTTACATCCCATCCATGAGCCACTAAAATCCATCTAGCTGAAGGTTGTCGAATACCCCAAAGAGGTTCTTGAGGCTTAGAATTCGTACTTAACTTCTCACCAAGTATTCATCGCTTCTCCGCATTACGGGGCTGACGCTTCCATCCATGTCCCTTTAAAAATGATCTTTTCAACGTGAGCAAGGAACGACTGCTTTGTAAAAGAGACAAAATGGCGTAGGATTCACCATTGAGAAGCGTTGATCTAGCATAGATGACTCCATAAAAGCGATTGCAGGTTAGAGTCAGGTTTCCTAAATTGTAAGTCTAAATTCTTGAAGCTGGTGGTCGTAGGCATCCTCTTTTACTATAACTGGCTTACTTGGGTAGATGAAGGTCATCTAAAAGCTGAAGATTGAACCCAAGGCGGAACGAGACAACCGGAGGCTAGAATCTCGCCAAATGAGAAACTCACTCTTCTCTAAACACTTTTATTTTCCTTTTAATTTTCTCAATTTACTTTCATGATTTCAATTCACTTTATATTCTATTTTTATTCCAAATCCAACCTTTTTATTCTGTTATTTTTATTTTTTCAGGAACGCAGGTTTTCTTAGGCACGATTCTACCAGAATTTCGAGAAACAAGCATTCGTATAATTCGGTCCCTGAGGATTCGACCCTACTTCCCCTTTAATGTTATTTTCATTATTTTGCAGGGAATATGATATATTTGGTGCATTCAATGACCCATCAAATTTTGGCGCCGTTGCCAGGGATCGGTAACGTAGTTGTAACAGCTCGAATTTGGGGCTAGTCGGAACAGTGGTCTCGAGACCACTAACCCGAGATTGAGGAGAATTATTTTAGTATTTTTTTATTTCTTGTGGTGTCAATATATGATTATATAGAAATTTTGGTGCCTTAATTTTTCTAATAGCATGACCAATTGAGAAAAAAAGGACTAAATCGCATGAGATGCAAAAGTTCTATTTTAAGGTAGGGGTATCAAATAGCCATAGATTGTAATTAGAAGGATTTTAGAATGAAATTAGGCCATCTTTCATGAGTTGGCCGGCCATACAAGCAAAAGGGGGACAAGACATTAAATAATAGTCAATTTTGTGGAAATTAGGTGATAGCATGAATAAAATAAAATAAATAAAAGATGTTATCATCTTTCACTATTCACTCATCTCTTTCCACCGAAAATTGAAGAGGAATAGAACTCTTGGAGCTTCAAACTTTTAGCCACTCAACTCTTATTCAAGTAAGTAATTTAGGTGGTTTTAATTGGTGATTTTTGTGTTTTTGGAGTCCCCAAAGCATAATCTAGCTAATGAGGGTAATTTGTGATATGGTTGAAAGTCCAAGGACTTGCCATGAGGGTATTTATGTTGTTAATTGAGTTTTTATGGAAGAAAATAAATGTTGGGGAGATGTGAAACAACTTTTGTGAAAGGTGTTGTTGTGAAAACACCTAAATGAGACTAAGATGTAAATGTTATAGTTTGGTAATAAATGCATGAAATAGCAAGATTTGTGGGTTGTTGTAGAAGGAATAAAGGTTCAGCTAGACTTAATTATTGAGGAAATGTGTTGAAAAATAAATTACGAACTTAGGGGCAAAATCATAATTTTGCCAATGTACAAGGGCATATTGGTCATTTTGCCCAAATGAAGAATTTGGTGTATTGTAATCATAGGAAATCTAAAAGAATGCATGATTATAGATCAAGAAAAATAAAGCCCCAATCGAAATCGAGGCAAGAATGAAGTCGAGGACTAAATTGCGCTTCTTCATACATTTTGTATATTGAGGTAAGTTTGCATGATTTCTAAGCTTTGTGATTACTATCATTTAATTGCTTAGTATAATATACGTTGCTATTTTGTAATGCCTATTGTTTTTGTGAACAAAGAGACTAAACATGAGCAAGCCCCGATAGAATATGAATTCCCCAAAATACCCGATATACCACACAAGATATCATGTAAGTCTAAGGCAAGTTTGGCATTGATCAAGATATCATGTAAGTCAAAGGCAAGCTTGGCATTGATCAAGATATCATGTAAGTCCAAGGCAATCTTGGCATTGATCAAGATATCATGTAAGTCCAAGGCAAGCTTCGCATTGATCAAGATATCATGTAAGTCCAAGGCAAGCTTGGCATTGATCAAGATATCATGTAAGTCCAAGGCAAGCTTGACATTGATCAAGATATCATATAGGTCCAAGGCGAGCTTGGCGTTGAGTAAGTTATCGAGGGCAAGACTTCATGTAAGTTCATGTCAAGACATTACCTTAAAACCAAGATGAGAAATTCCATATAAGACCATGCCTAAGACATGGCTTTGGTAGCATGTTAAGTGGGAAGAGATCTAGTATCCTCGGGTATTCGTAAAAGTTCATCAGACAAATAAACAAGGTTAATAATGAGGTAACAAGAGGGCTAAGAAAGTAAAGCTAGCATCAAAATAAATTAAATATTACTTATGTTATGAATGAAGAATTAGAGATCATGATGATTATCGTTTAAGTATGCTGATAAATGTGATCAAGTGATACAGGTATCATGTTTACTTTACAAAAATGAGTATAGTGAGCATCATGAGACATGTAAGAACCAAGTATGAGTAAGAAAGCTTTAGAGCTGGAATTACGATACCATTGATATGCTAAATGGTTTTCATCAGGCAAGTTTATTGATATATGTTTTAATGTAAGCTTACTAAGCTAAATGCTTACGTTTTTAATTTTTCCTTTCTATGTAGTCCCGCCAAGCTGACTTGTGGATCATTGAAGTCGGAGCTCATAGCACACTATCAACTTACAATTTGGTATATCCAAATTACTTCATTTTGTATGGCATGTATAGGAAACATTCATTTTGTGGACATGTTTTAAGAAGGGCCTTTGTAAAGGCTATCAAGTTTATTATTCTTTTGTATATGGTTAAGTGATTGGCCAAATTTGACTAAGCACGTATGTTTATTGAGATCAATGAAGCATGTAGTATCATTTATAAAATTGGGTTATTATTGCATCGTTGAATTGTGTATGGATATGATCTTCATTTCAGGGTGGCTAACGGCTTGGTAAATAGCCTATAAGTGCCCACATGGTTGGACACACGGGTGTGTGTCAAGGCCGTGTTAACCCTGCACCTTAGTATTATTAATCAGAATAGGCCACGGAAAAATCCCACGGCCGTGTGTATGTGCCGTGTATGACACACGATTTGAACACGGGCATGTTCCCAGACCGTGTTGATTTAGTCAGATATCAAGGATTAGCACACGGTGTAAGCCCACGGGCATGTCATGGCCATGTGAAATAGTCAGTAGCTCCCCACGGTTTGAGGGTAAGGGCGTGCTTAAGGGTACACGGGCGTGTTCCAAGTCACACGAGTGTGTGAACCCTGCTTCAAAAATTAATTATTTGATTTAGTTTTGAAAGTTTTCAGACACGAGTTTAAGGCATCGTAGGCCCTTGTAATGTATGTGTTGACTAAGAAAGTGAACATTTTAAGTTGGAACGAATTTTATAGCCGTAAGTACATGTTTAAGTGAGTTCAAGCAGGGTAATGTCTCGTATCCAGACCTAACTTCTGTCTCGGATAACAAAGTGTTACATTTAGTGGTATCAGAGCTACAGTTTAGTCAGTTCTAGGACTAACGTAGCACGAGCATGAGTCTAGCTATACATGCCATACGTAAGAATGTTTCTATATTGATAGTGTGACGACTCTTGATGACTTTAAATTATGTTTATACATATAGAAATGGATTCCGAAGGGAATGTTGCGGATGACGTAGAAAGTAATGCGCCGGCTCCCGCTGAAGGGACAGTGCCGAGCGAAAATGAGAATAGACCCACTACGGTGAGTCAAAGGGGAGGAGAAGAGGCTATAGAAGCCTTCCACCATATGATGAACACATGGTATATAGAGTTCATTCGGGTGAACCCGAACGCACAACCCCCTCCACCCCTGCCTGTTCCACAACTTACACCAGTAGCCCCTCAAGTAGTAGAGGTGGTAAGAGGAGGTAAACCTCCAATTGATAGAATCAGGAAGCATGGGGCAGGAGAATTCCGAGCTAGAAAAGATGATGATCTAGAAAGAGCTGAGTTCTGGTTAGAAAATACCATCAGAGTATTTAACGAACTGTCCTGCACTCTTGATGAATGCATGAAGTGTGTAGTCTCGCTCTTAAGAGATTATTCTTACCAATGGTAGAGCACCCTTGTGTCAGTGGTACCAAGGGAAAGGATCTCATGGGAATTCTTCCAAGAAGAGTTTAAGAAAAAGTATATTAGCCAGAGGTTTGTAGACCAGAAGAGGAAAGAATTTCTAACGCTGAAGCAAAGCAAGATGTCAGTAACTGATTATGAGCGAGAGTTCATAAAACTCAGCAAGTACGCTCGCGAATGTGTATCCATTGAGGCCATTATGAGTAAAAAGTTTGAAGATGGTTTAAATGAGGACATTAAGCTGGTTGTTGCTGTCCTCGAATTAAAAGAATTTGTTGTACTAGTGGAAACGGCTTGTAAAGCCGAAGAATTGGTAAAAGAGAAGAAGAAGTCTGAAATGGAGTCTTGTGATTCTAAAAAGATACAGTGGAACAAGTCGTTCCAATCATCATCTAAGAAGTTAAGAGATTTTCCAGCTCGATCAGCTACTTTCACTGGGTTTTCAAGGAAAGATAAGAGTAAGCAGTATTCGGGAAATAAAGCACAGACCACTTTAGTTGCAAGTGTTGGAAATTTTAGATCTGACAGACCTGAATTTCCACAAAGTGGCAGACGCCATTTGGGAGAATGCCGAGCACATAAAAATACATGTTTTAGATGTGGTTCCCAAGACCATTTCATAAAGGATTTTCCAGAGATGACTAAAGAAGAGAGAACTCAGAACCCGAGATCTGAGAGTATGGTCAGAGGGAGACCGCAGAGGAACCCAGAAAATGGGGCAAGTGGAAGAGGTAAACCCAGAGAGCAGGCCGTGAGACCCAAGGGTAGAGCACCTGCAAGGACTTATGCCATTCAAGGCCACAAGAGGCGTCTTCTCCGATGTTATTACAGTACTTTTCTCTTTACAATACTAAAGTTATTGCTTTAATAGATCCGGATCCACGACTCTTACATTTGCATGAAATTAGCATCCGGTTTGGCGTGCCTATAGATACCACCGAATTTGTAATTAAGGTGTCTAATCCATTAGGCAAGAGTGTGTTAGTTAATAAAGTTTGTAAAGATTGTCCGTTGATGATTAGAGGTCATTGCTTTAAAGCAAATCTTATGTTATTACCATTTGATGAATTCGACCTCATTCTTGGAATGGACTGGTTGACTACTCATAATGTAATTGTTAATTGTGGGAAGAAATGCATTGAGATGAGATGTGAGAATGGGGATACTCTTCATGTTGAATCGGATGAACAAGATAAATCACCAGTGATAATTTCCCATATGATGGCATAAAGATGTTTAAGAAAAGGGTACGAATCATATTTGGCCTTTGTGTTGAATGATAAGGAGACAGAGCTAAAAATTAAGTCAAGATCTGCGGTAGTATGTGAATACGTGGATGTATTTCCAAGAATTACCCAGGACTCGCAGTTAGAGATTGAGTTCAAGATTGAACTAGCTCTCGATCTTGCATCGATATCCATTACTCCTTAGAGAATGGCTCTAACAGAGTTGAAAGAGTTGAAGTTACAGTTACAAGAGTTGACTGATAAGGGCTTTGCAAGATCAAGTTGTTCACCATAGGGTTCCCCAGTTTTATTTGTGAAAAAGAAAGACGGTACCATAAGATTGTGCATAGATTACCGTCAGCTTAATTAAGTAACAGTAAAGAACAAGTACCCATTTCCTAGGATCGATGATCTGTTCGATCAATTGAAACTGTGTTCTCCAAAATAGACTTGAGATTAGGATACTACCAGTTGAGAGTGAAAGACTCAGATGTATCCAAGATCATCTTTCGAACGAGGTATGGGCATTATGAATTTTTAGTCATGCCCTTTGGGTTGACCAATGCTCCTGCGGTATTCATGGATTTAATGAACCGCATCTTTAGACCATACCTCGACAAGTTTGTAGTCATTTTTATTGACGACATACTGATTTATTCCCAAGATGAGAAAGAGCATACTGAACACCTACAGACAGTTTTACAGATCCTGCGAGAGAATCAGCTTTATGCCAAATTCAGTAAAAGTGAATTTTGGCTCAAGGAAGTAGGATTCCTAGGACATATTGTCTCAAGGGATGGAGTCCGAGTTGATCCCAGTAAGATCTCCGCCATAATGGACTGGAAGCCGCCTAAGAACATTACTGGGATTAGAAGTTTTCTGGGCCTAGTCGGCTACTATAGACTATTTGTCAAGGGGTTTTCTATGATTGCAACCCCGATGACTAAATTGTTACAGAAGATCGTGAATTTTGAGTGGTCGAAAAGATGCCAAAAAAGTTTTGAGAAGTTGAAAACAATGCTGACAGGAGCTCCAGTCTTAGTGCAACCCGAATCAGGGAAAGAATTTGTAGCTACAGCGATGCATCTTTAAATGGATTGGGCTGTGTACTCATGCAAGAAGGCAAAATGATTGCTTATGCCTTAAGACAGTTAAAACCTCATGAGAAGAATTATCTGATGCATGACCTAGAATTGGCCGCCATAGTCTTCGCATTGAAGATCTGGAGACACCATTTATATGGTGAACGATGTCGAATTTTTACCGATCACAAAAGTCTGAAGTACTTGATGACGCAGAAAGAGTTGAACTTAAGACAAAGAAGATGATTAGAGTTGATAAAAGACTATGAGTTGGTCATCGACTACCATCCAGGAAAGGCGAATGTAGTCGCCAATGCTTTGAACAAGAAGTCTCTATTTACTTTAAGAGCATTGAATTCAAGGATATCCTTATCCGACAATGGCTCCCTTTTAGTTGAGTCGAGAGCTAGACCAATAGGCTCAGAAAGAAGATAGTGAGTTACAAGTCAAGAGAGCTCAATCGAGTCGGATCTTTGAATCGACTTTTGGATTAATTCGATGGATACTTGATGTTTAGAGATAGAGTTTGTGTACCAAGAAAGAGGGCTTATTCGAGAATTTTGTACGAAGCACATAACGGATGTTTGTCTGTACATCCGGGAAGTACAAAGATGTATAGTAACTTGAAACAACAGTATTGGTGGCCGAAAATGAAGAAAAATATTTCAGAGTTCGTTTCAAAATGTCTTATTTGTCAGCAAGTAAAGGCTGAACACCAACTACCTTCGGGTTTACTTCAGCCTATCTTAGTCCCCGAATGGAAATAGAACTGTATCACCATGGATTTCGTAACGGGATTACCGTTGTCGCCAAGTAAGAAAGATGCTGTATGGGTAGTGATTAATAGATTTACGAAGTCAGCTCATTTTATACTCGTACTGGTGGATTACTCCCTTGACAAGTTGGCAAACTTGTATATTTCAGAAATAGTAAGGCTCCAAGGAGTTCCCTTATCAATTATATTGGATAGAGATCCGAGATTCACATCCAGATTTTGGAAGAAGTTGCAAGAAGCGTTGGGTACGAAATTGAATTTTAGCACAGCTTTTCACCCTCAAACTGACGGTCAGTTAGAAAGGTTAATTCAAGTACTCGAGGACATGCTCAGATTTTGTGTTTTAGAATTCCAAGGTAGCTGGGGAAAGTTTCTTCCATTGGTATAATTTTCCTACAATAATAGCTTTCAGTCGAGCTTAAAGATGGTGCCTTATGAGGCTCTATATGGGCGTAAGGGCAGAACCCCTTTATTTTGGACTAAATTCAAGGAAAACCAAATTCATGGGGTTGATTTGGTTAAAGAAGCTGAAGGAAAAGTAAAAGTGATACGAGAATGTTTAAAACCGCATCGGATAGATAGAAGTCCTATGCGAATTTAAAGAGGAAAGAGATCGGTACCAAATCGGGATATAGTTTTCTTGAAAGTGTCACAATGGAGAAAAGTTCTCAGATTTGGTCGGAAGGGCAAATTGAGTCCACGTTTTATTGGACCTTACAATTCTTGAGAGAGTTGGGCAGTAGCTTACCGCTTGATGTTGCCATCGTAATTAGAGAAGATACATGATGTTTTCACGTGTCAATGTTATGACGCTTCGATCGGACCCTTCACATATAATTACTCCATCGAAATAGAGATCATACGACATGACTTATAGTGAAGAACCGGTCAAGATCTTGGCTCGGGAAGTCAAGCAACCGAGAAATAAAAGTATTGCCTTAGTGAAAGTTACGTGGCAAAGGCACGGAATAGAAGAAGCTACATCGAATGAGAAGAGAGTATGAGAAACCAATATCCAAACCTTTTCTTGGTAAGATTTTGAGACGAAAAATCCCTAAGGGGAGAGTTATAATGACCCAAATTTGGGGCTAGTCGAAAAGATGGTTTCGGGACCACTAATCCGAGGTTGAGGAGAATTATTTTAGTATTATTTTATGTGTTGTGGTGTCAATATATGATTATATAGAAATTTTGGTGCCTTAATTTTTCTAATAGCATGACCAATTGAGAAAAAAATGACTAAATCGCATGAGATGAAAAAGTTCTATTTGTAGGGGTATCAAATAGCCATAGATTGTAATTAGAAGGATTTTAGAATGAAATTAGGCCATCTTTCATGAGTTGGCCGGCCATACAAGCAAAAGGGGGACCAGAACATTAAATAATAGTCAATTTGGTAGAAATTAGGTGATAGCATAAATAAAATAAAAGAAATAAAAGATGTTATCATCTTTCACTAGTCACTCATCTCTTTCCACTAAAAATTGAAGAGGAAATAGAGCTCTTGGAGCTTCAAACTTCCAGACACTCAACTCTCATTCAAGTAAGTAAATTAGGTGGTTTTAATTGGTGATTTTTGTGTTTTTGGAGTCCCCAAAGCTTAATCTAGCTAATGGGGGGACTAATTTGTGATATGGTTGAAAGTCCAAGGACTTGCCATGAGAGTATTTATGTTGTTAACTGAGTTTTTATGGAAGAAAATAAATCTTGGGGAGATGTGAAACAACTTTTGTGAAAGGTGTTGTTGTGAAAACACCTAAATGAGATTAAGATGTAAATGTTATAGTTTGGTAATAAATGCCTGAAATATCTAGATTTGTGGGTTGTTGTAGAAGGAATAAAGGTTCAGCTAGACTTAATTGTTGAGGAAATATGTTGAAAAATAAATTACGGACTTAGGGGAAAAATCATAATTTTGCCAATGCACAAGGGCAAAATGGTCATTTTTCCTAAGTGAAGAATTTGGTGTATTGTAATCATAGAAAATCTAAAAGAATGAATTTCATGATTATAGATCAAGAAAAATGAAGCCCCGATCGAAACCGAGGTAAGAATAAAGTCGAGGACTAAATTGCACTTCTTCATACATTTTGTATATTGAGGTAAGTTTGTATGATTTCTAAGCTTTATGATTACTATCATTTAATTGCTTAGTATAATATACATTGCTATTTTGTAATGCCTATTGTTTTTGTGAACAAAGAGACTAAACATGAGCAAGCCCCGATTGAATATGAATTCCCCAGAATACCCGATATAACACACAAGATATCATGTAAGTCCAAGGCAAGCTTAGCTTTGATCAAGATATCATGTAAGTCCAAGGCAAGCTTGGCATTGATCAAGATATCATGTAAGTCCAAGGCAAGCTTGGCATTGATCAAGATATCATATAGGTCCAAGGCGAGCTTGGCATTGAGTAAGTTATCATAGGCAAGACTTCATGTAAGTCCATGTCAAGACATAGCCTTGAAACCAAGATGAGAAATTCCATGTAAGACCATGCCTAAGACATGGCTTTGGTAGCATGTTAAGTGGGAAGATATCTAGTATCCTCAGATATTCGTAGAAGTTCATTGGGCAAACAAACAAGGTTAATAATGAGGTAACAAAAGGGCTAAGAAAGTAAAGCTAGCATCAAAATAAATTAAATATTACTCATGTTGTGAATGAAGAATTAGAGATCATGATGATTATCATTTAAGTATGCTGATCAATGTGATCAAGTGATACAGGTATCATGTTTACTTTACAAAAATGAGTATAGTGAGCATCATGAGACATGTAAGAACCAAGTATGAGTAAGAAAGCTTTAGAGCTGGAATTACGATACCATTGATATGCTAAATGGTTTTCATTAAGCAAGTTTATTGATATATGTTTTAATGCAAGCTTATTAAGCTAAATGCTTACGTTTTTAATTTTTCCTTTTTATGTAGTCCCGCCAAGCTGACTTGTGGATCATCGAAGTCGGAGCTCATAGCACACTATCAACTTATAATTTGGTATAGCCAAATTACTTCATTTTGTATGGCATGTATAGGAAACATTCATTTTGTGGGCATGTTTTAAGAAGGGCTATTGTAAAGGCTATCAAGTTTATTATTCTTTTGTATATGGTTAAGTGATTGGCCAAATTTGACTAAGCATGTATGTTTATTGAGATCAATGAAGCGTGTAGTATCCTTTATAAAATTGGGTTGTTATTGCATTGTTGAATTGTGTATGGATATGATCTTCATTTCAGGGTGGCTAACGGCTTGGTAAATAGCCTATAAGTGCCCACATGGTTGGACACACGGGCGTGTGTCAAGGCCGTGTAAACCCTGCACCTTAGTATTATTAATCAGAATAGGCCACGAGCAAATCCCACGGCCGTGTGTGTGTGTGCGTGTATGACACACGATTTGAACATGGGCGTGTTCCCAGACCATGTTGATTTAGTTAGTATATCAAGGATTAGCACACGGTCTAAGCCCACGGGCGTGTCATGGCCGTGTGAAATAGTCAGTAGCTCCCCACGGTTTGAGGGTAAAGGCATGCTTAAGGGTACACGGGCGTGTTCCAAGTCACACGGGTGTGTGAACCCTGCTTCAAAAATTAATTATTTGATTTAGTTCCAAAAGCTTTTAGACACGAGTTTAAGGCCTCGTAGGCCCTTGTAATGTATGTGTTGACTAAGAAAGTGAAAATTTTAAGTTGGAAAGAATTTTATAGCCGTAAGTACATGTTTAAGTGAGTTCAAGCATGGTAATATCTCGTATCCAGACCTAGCTTCAGTCTCTAATAACGGGGTGTTACAGTAGTAATCTTATTTTTTTGTTTCTTATGACCAGATCTGCTCCAAGCACTCTTGCGTTTGACTCAAAAATTGAAAACACTGCAAGAGCTAATCGGAAAGAAACAAAGTTAAGGAAAAAGCAGTCAGCGGTGGTTAGGACTCAAAGCAATCCACCGCCAGAAATCAGAATCAACGATGAAGCAGAGTCTAGGGTTAACAAAAACCCTACTCAAACACTTGAAAGGAAAGCAGAAGAAGTCGATTCACTTGAAGAAGTGCTCAATTCTAGAGTTAACGAAAACCCTAATTTGGCACGACAATCAATGGCTCAAACAATTGACAATCGGTCAAGCTACGATAGAACAAGCGCCATCGTGCAATGCATATCCTACCATGGATACCAATTTTGAATTAAAATCAGGGTTAATTTAGTTGCTGCCAACATTCCGAGGGTTACAAAATGAAAACCCCCATAAACATTTGAAAGAGTTTCATATGGTTTGTCTGAGGATGAAACATCAAGGCATAATTGAGAATCAAATTAAATTGCGCACTTTCCCTTTTTCCCTAGCAGATTCAGCTGGGGAATGGTTATTTTATTTACCTCTTGGATCTATTACTACTTGGGCTGATTTATCTCTTTTATTTCTCAATAGGTTTTTTCCAGCATCCAGAGCAGCTGAGCTAAGAAGAGATATCGTGGGAATAAGGCAGAAAGAACCAGAGACTCTTTATGATTATTGGGAGAGGTTTAAAAAGTTGTGTGCGAGCTGCCCACAACACGGTATAACAGAGCAATCTCTCCTCCAATACTTCTATGAAGGCCTGAAGCCCATGGAGATGAATATGGTAGATGCCGTTAGTAGAGGAGCATTGGTCAATATGACCCCCCAACAAACAAGGGACTTAATCTCCACAATGGCTGTAAATTCTCAGCAGTTCTGACCTAATCCTGAACCTCCCAGAAGGGTTCACCAGCTAAGTAATTCTTTCATAGAAGATAGACTTGATAAACTTACTAATATGATGAATACTCTTGTTGCAGAAAAAGCTAAACCAGCTCGGTTATGTGGAATATGTGCTACACCTGAGCACACAACTAATGCATGTCCCAGTTTGAATGACGACACTATGACTCATTTGGATGCCGTGGGAAATTTTCCTGGCCCACCAAAAAGGCATTATGATCCCTATGGTAATACCTATAACCCAGGGTGGAGGGATCATCCTAACTTAAGTTATGGAGCTAATCCACGGTATAATCAGCCATACCAAAATCGACCTCTACAGCAGCCACAAAATCTAGGTAACTCTCTAGAGGCTCTTGTCAATAAATTAGCAGCAATGTTCTTGAGTTTCAACAGAAAACTAAGGCGTCTATAAGGGAGTTGACCACATCAATTGAGAGAATAAGTTCTCAAGGGAAGCTGCCATCACAAATAGAGCCAAACCCAAGGAAAAACGCAAATGCAATAACACTGCGAAGTGGAAAAGTTCTGGAATCGATTCCCGATAGAAATCTTGCCAAAGAAATCGCCTAGGAAATACCAGAAAACGATGAACATGTCCGACCAAAACCCCCATTGCCCAAGATTCAGCCTCTATTTCTAGAACGATTCAACCAGTGTCGAAGAGGTAAGGAGGACAAGGAAATCCTTGAAACATTGAGGAATGTCGAGATCAACATTCCGCTGTTGGACGCCATCAAGCAAATACGGAGGTATGCTAAATTTCTTAAAGAGCTTTGCACCAACAAGCGGAAATTAACTGGTAATGAAAGGGTGAATGTTGGTAAAAATGTGTCAGCAGTATTACAGCGAAAAATGCCAGCAAAATGTAAGGATAGGGGTATGTTTGCAATACCATGCAAAATAGGTCATTTGGGAATTAAGAAGGCTATGTGTGATCTAGGAGCCTCCATAAATGTAATGCCATATTATATTTATGAATCACTTAATGCAGGTTTTTTGACAAAAACAGGTGTTATTATTCAACTGTAGATAGGTCCGTTGTGCATCCCGAAGGAGTCCTCGAAGAGGTGTTGGTAAAATTTAACGAACTTATTTTCCATGTAGATTTTTATGTGATAAAAATGGAGGAGGATAGTATTCCTGGATCTTCAGATCTATTGTTGGGATGACCCTTCCTTAGTATGGATAGTACTAAAATTGACGTTCGAAGTGGAACTCTCACGATGGAGTTTGATGGGGAGATCGCGAAATTTAACGTCTACGATGCCATCAGCTATCCCAGTGAAATGTTAAGCGTAAATTGTGTGGACATAATTGACTCATTAGTGGAAGAAAATTTTGAGTTGCTTTATGATTTTAAAACTGACCTTGATGAATTTGAATTTTTTAATGAGTTATTATCTCCATGTACTAAGCTTTTACCTTCTATTATACAGGCACTAGAGTTGGAGTTGGAACCGCTTCCTGAGCATCTAAAATATGCCTTTTTGGGTAAGGATGATACCCTACCAGTAATAGTCTCCAATAGACTCTCCACGCATGAAGAGGAAAGTTTAGTTTATATCTTGAAAAATCATGAGGAGGTGATTGGCTAGAGCATTGAAGATTTAAAAGGAATAAGCCCTTTAACATGCACACACATGATCTACTTAGAGGATGACACGAAACCAAGGCAGGAGGCATAGAGACGACTAAATCCAACTATGATGGAGGTAGTAAAAAAGAAAATAATCAGGCTTTTAGATGCTGATGTAATCTACCCCATATCGGATAGCAGATGGGTAAGTCCGGTACAAGTCGTGCCCAAGAAAACGGGCGTGACAGTAAAGAAAAATGCAGAAGGTGACTTGGTGCCAACCCGGGTACAAAATGGGTGGCGTGTCTACATTGATTACAGGAAGTTGAACTCCTACACTAGAAAAAATCATTTTCCCCTTCCCTTTATTGATCAAATGCTTGAAAGGTTACCTGGAAAAACTCACTTTTGTTGTCTTGATGGATACTCAGGTTTTTTTCAAATACCGGTCGCGCTAGAGGACCAAGAGAAGACCACTTTTATGTGCCCATTTGGTACATTTGCGTATAGGAGGATGCCGTTTGGTCTTTGCAATGCGCCGCTACTTTCCAGAGATGCATGATGAGTATATTTTCTGAATATGTGGAAAAATTATCGAAGTTTTTATGGATGATTTTACTATTTATGGAAACTATTTTGATGAATGCCTTAAAAACCTAACGATAATTTTGAACAGGTGCATAGAATTCAATCTTGTCTTAAATTATGAAAAGTGTCATTTTATGGTAGGCAAGGGTTTAATTCTAGGCCACATAGTTTCTTCTAAGGGAATTGAAGTCGATAAGGCCAAAACTGACATTATAAATTCTTTGCCTTATCCCTCTACTGTTAGGGAAATTCGTTCTTTTCTTGGCCATGCAGGATTCTACAGCCACTTTATAAAAAATTTGTCAAAAGTGGCAGAGCCACTGTGTGAGTTGTTGCAAAAAGACAAGAAGTTTGAGTTTGGCCAAAAGTGTAAGGAGGCTTTTGATACACTTAAGCAGAAGTTAGTCTCTGCTCCTATAGTGCAATCGCTAAATTGGAAGTACCCGTTTGAAATTATGTACAATGCAAGCGAACGCAGTGTAGGGGCTGTATTAGGGCAAAGGATAGACAAGGAACCCCATGTCATTTACTATGTTTCGAAAACCTTAGATGCAGCACAGAGCAACTACACCACTACAGAAAATAAACTTTTTACCGTTGTATTTGCTTTAGATAAATTTTGACCTTATTTATTGGGATCTAAAGTAATTATTTTTTCTGATCATGCAACACTCAGGTACTTGATTGCAAAGAATTATGGGAAACCGAGGCTCATTAGGTGGATTTTGTTGCTCTAAGAATTTGATGTCGACATTCGAGACAAAAGGGGATGCGAGAATTTAGTGGCTGACCACCTAAGCAAAATAAAAGTACCTATTGACGACGTCCCTATTAAGGAAGAATTCCCTGATGAAAGCCTATTCTCAACCGAAGCACATCTCCCATGGTACGCAGATATGGTAAATTTTCTAGCCACAGGCTCGTTACCTACTGAGTTAGCACGTTCCGTAAGGAATAAGCTTAGACGAGAAGCTCGATACTACATTTGGGACGACCCATACTTGTGGAAAGACTGTTCAGACCAGATAATATGACGATGTGTTCCAGAAACGGAGGTAACTTCTATCCTTAATTTTTGTCATGCTAAAGCTTGCAGAGGACATTTTGGCCCTAAAAGAATTACTCATAAGGTGTTAGAATGCGGGCTACATTGGCCCACAATTTTTCGAGATGCGTATAACTTCTGTAAGTTTTGCGATAGATGCCAACGTACAGGTAACATCATTAAACAAAATTAGATGCCCCTATCCCCGATTCATGTATGCGAAATCTTTGATGTTTGGGGCATCGATTTCATAGGCCCATTCATTTTTTCATTTAGTAATATATATATATAATTCTCGCAGTAGACTATGTTCCTAAATGGATAGAAGCAAAGCCTACTCATAATGATAATGCCAAAACCGTTGTGGAATTTCTAAAACAAACTATTTTTTCTAGGTTTGGCACACCTCGAACCCTAATCAGTGATCGTGGCACTCACTTTTGCAATAAAGTCATGGAGGCACTATTGTCGAAATATGGAGTTCATCACCATATAGTTATGACATACCATCCCCAAACAAATGGATAAGTAGACGTCTCAAATAGGGAGGTAAAAACTATTTTGGAAAAGACAGTTCGGCCCAACCGAAAGGATTGGAGTCTTCGGCTTAATGACACACTGTGGGCTTATCAAACGACATATAAAGAACCAATTGGAATGACCCCATACAAGCTCATTTTGGAAAAGCTTGCCATCTTCCAGTAGAGTTAGAGCATAAAGTCTATTGGACGGTTCGACAATGTAATATGGAGTTAGACCCTGCAGGAAAGGCGAAGAAGTTAGATATCCAAGAGCTGGAAGAAATCCATAACAATGCTTATGAGAACGCCAGTATTTTTAAAGACAAGACTAAATTGTTCCATGATAAGAAAGTCGCTCAGAAGCATTTTTTGATAGGACAAAGAGTTTTACTTTATAACTCTGTATTGAAATTATTTCCAGGTAAGCTTCGATCACGATGGCAAGGACCTTTTGTTGTTACTGAAGTATTCTCAAATGGTGTGGTTGAAATAAAAGGTGAAGAATCAAGAAAGTGGTTCACAGTCAATGGCTAGCGGTTGAAGCCATTTTACGAGAATTTTTGAGCTCACTCTAGTGAAAAAATTTATTTAGAGCCTCCATAGAACAGTTTGAGTCGTCCAACTAATGACGTAAAACAAGCGCTTGTTGGGAGGCAACCCAATATTTATTTTTCTTTTGTTTATTTTTGTCTTTGCTATTATTTACTATTTATTGTTTTCTTTTCTTTTCCTTTAAATTTATTTTTCTTTTATTCTTTATCCTTGTTTAGATATTAATAAAATTCTCTTCTTTGATTAGGTAAAACAGAGTAAAAATTCTAAGAAAAAGGGAGACAAAACAGAGCCAAACAACCTCTATTTCAGGTTTTATTCCAGCCTAGAATGCCATATCCCTTGCAGCCAAGCAGTCTTATTCCAGTCCTAGAAACCCCTACACCTGCAACCAAACACCCCTCCTCAGCCAAATAAAACCCCCAAAAAGACAAAACCTAAAATATTTTCTAATTTCCTTTCAACCCCATTTCTTACCGTCGAACTCATCCCTCATTCCCTTCCAATCTCCGTTCACTGTTTGTGCTTCCAACGCTCGCCGCCGACCGTTCAGAATGGATAGAACACAGAGCTGTACTGCCACCGAACCTACGTTTACCGTCAACTCACACCGCCGTTGCCTATTAGCACCCCAAGCCCTCGATTTAATCGACGTTCCCTCTTCTTCTTCTTCTTCTTCCTCATCGTAAATCGACGCCCAACCTCGACCAACTCTCCCTCTTCCTCATTTTCTTCCTCTTTCATGACCACCGCCCAAGCCGTCGTGCCCTCACCATCATCGCCCTCACACGTAAGCAGTCTGACCGCCACACCAACGAAAGTGTCACCAGCACCTTGCCATCTCTTCTTCGCACGCCAGCCCCTAACTGTCAACCTCTGTTTCGTCCTGTGCCAACCGCCTCTGATGCCAACAGAACCTAGCCTACCATCACAACACGATGCAACACCCGAATTTCAACATGGGCCTTGTCATCGTCAATCCCGACGTGCGGCCCGGCGTTCGGGCTCTTCCTCGAACGTCTCTGTCGACTCCTTGACACCAACTAATGAGAACAAGCCCATGCCCTTCGAGGCCGAACATATCGTTCTCGCATCAATGTCTTACCCCCGGAGGGCCATTTGCACGGTAACCTTACTTTCACTTCCGCTATTGCTCGAAACAGGTATGATTTTCTTTAACATAAAACGGTAGTACCTTGTAAATGTCTGTCGATACCTG
This sequence comes from Gossypium rotundifolium, assembly GCA_025506655.1. NCBI lineage: Eukaryota > Viridiplantae > Streptophyta > Magnoliopsida > Malvales > Malvaceae > Gossypium > Gossypium rotundifolium. Next base: position 17,338,617 of record CP106732.1, read on the forward strand.
TTTTGGCTGCCTTGCACATTGAACCTGCTGTTACAAATTATTTCAAGAATATTGGCTGGGTTGAAAATTTTGATGTGCCTCATTCTGCCTATTATAAACTTATTTTCGAATTCTATTCTACTTTTCAATTTCATCGGGACAATCCTATTTTGATAGACACACCTGGTGTTGTCAAATTTAGGTTATTAGGTACCATGCATAGCTTATCTCTTATTGAATTTAATATTGCTTTATCTTTCGTAACTGAAGAGTATGCTATGTCTCAAGATTTTCAGAACAGTTTGTGTACATTTCCTACTATTTTTAAGGCTGTTGAGGCCTTTTCTTTGTTAACTAATAATGTCGAGTCTATATATAAAACACTGAAGGATTTATGGTTTCGCGATCCTGCCTTGTGTTATGTACACCGTTATTTAGCGTACAATTTCTCAGGCAGTCGAGATGCTCCGGCCAACGTCTCCAATACAGAATTATTCTTTTTATGGTGTATGTATACCAGTCGTCCGGTTAATTTGGGTTACTGGTTTGCACTTCAATTTGAGCATGTTATCAAAACTAAACGCCCTCTAATTTTAGGTTCTCTTATCACACAACTGTTATTTTCTCTACATGGTTCTAATGCTCTCATTTCAGACTTACATGTTGCTTGTCCGACCGATCCTTTAGATGCTCGATGCCTCGACTTAATGGGGCTACTTCTTGGCACTCCGTCATCCTTTCTCTTTGTCCCTCATGGTGTTCGTTCTACACCATCCGAACGAGTCTTCCGACAACGAAATCCACATGATGTACCAACACCCACTCCAGCCCAACCCCCATCGATTGTTGAGCAACGTTTAGAGCACATTGAGGCTCGACTCGACACTGTTGGCCAACAACTCACCGAACTCATTGCTATCCTCCGCAGTCGACAATAGCTTCAGAGGGAGTTCTTCTACACTTTCCTACCTATTTATTTCTTTTGCGTCCACATTGAGGATAATGTGTTTTAAGTAGGGGGAGGTAATTTTCGTATTATTATCGTCTGCTGATGTGATTATGTTTGCTGCTAGAGGCTCTATTTTGTCCATATTTTTTTATAATATTCGGTCGCTCTTCATGCCCAAGAATTTGACCATGACTTACCATTGTTTGACCCACATACATGATTCTTGGCTACTGAGTTAATTTTGATTCTATCGTTTATTTTATCTCCACTGTTTTATTTTTATTAGGCTAAAAATAATTATGATTAATAAGTTAACTCTATCTTGCTTTTCGAAAAATTGATCAAGTTTAATATCAAGTGGACACTTAATACATTTGCATGCCTAAATTATATTCATGCCTATTAGGTGGTTACTAAAACTTATTTTCGACACTTGATTATTTCTCTTAAGTCCTTTTAGAATTAAAATTTCGTGTAAATTTTGTTTAATAAATGTTTCCAAGGTTATGAGTGTAGCTTAGAACGTGACTGACTGAGTAACCGGGGTAGGGTGCTTGGGTTGTCATTCTACTTGGCGTCAAAAGGTTGTGTGGCGTGACGGGTAACACTCCGCTAACCAAGGTTATGAGTACTACTCGAATGTGGTGATTGAGTGCTTAAGGGTAGGGTGTTTGGGTTGTCATTCTACTTGCATCAAAAGGTTGTGTGGCGTGATGGATAAAACTCCGCTAATCGAAATAAATAATTTTTAGGAGTATGTTGGGCTAAAGTAACTTAGGGGTAGGGTGCTTGGGTTGTCATCTCTCTTCGCGTCAAAAGGTTCAATATATTCCTAAGTAAATAAATAGTTATATATATATATATAAATATAAAGAGAAAAAAATAATACTAATAAAATTTCAATTGGGGACTAAAAGAGGAAACAAATGGAGTGTCTTAGTAGGTTTGGTAATTTACCTAAGTAGCATGAAATAATTCAAGACGATTTTAATTTTTTTGTGTGTGTTAATTAGAAAACTTTTTCTGTTTTACTTAAAGCAAGCTTAGAAGTTCTCTTTATTTTTCATATGCATTCTTGACTAATCTTTATAAAACTTTGGAGAAGAATTTTTTAGGATCTAATTTTCACAATGGATAAGAACCATACTTGAAGGCAAGCATGGGCTAAGTAGGGGGAATTTGATAATACTCTAGAATGTCATGTTTTTATGTGCTAATTGCATATTTATTTTGAGTATGATTCTACTAATTTGGGTTTTTTATGGTATTTTATTTTATAGGGACTAAATTGGAAGTAGAAGAGAAATTAAAGGCCAAAAGTGTGAAATTAAAGACAAAATGGGCCAATGTGCGATATAAGGAAAAGATTGGTGCCAAAAGTGCTAGCATGGAGGACAGAAGGGTTGAATTGCAAAAAGAAGAGATTTTTATTTTTCAAACTCTATTTTAATTATATTAAGATAATTAATATTAGGATAATTATTGAGGATTATTTATTTTGTTTATTTATCTCTACTTATCTTTGATTAATTGTAATTATTTTCGAAAGTTTGAGTAGTACTAGTCCACCTATCTTAGCGCTATAAATAGGGGATGAAGTGACTTAAATGGTTGTTCATCTTTTTTCTGAAAATTCTCTCCGTATAAGTCTTTTGTGCTTTCCATATTTTCTTTCAATAAAAATTCTCTTCTTCATTCTTATATTTTTATTTTCTTTTACATCCCATCCATGAGCCACTAAAATCCATCTAGCTGAAGGTTTTCGAATACCCAAAGAGGTTCTTGAGGCTTAAAATCCACACTTAACTTCTCACCAAGTATTCATCGCTTCTCCGCATTACAGGGCTGACGCTTCTGTCCATGTCCCTTTAAAAGTAATATTTTCATCGTGTGCAAGGAACAGACGCTTTATATATTTTGAGGAGGTTGCACAGTCGGTTCTTTAACTTACTGCGTCAGAGGTTGGCGAACCCAAGAGACAAAATGGCATGGGATTCGCCATTGAAAAGCGTTGATCTAGCATAGATGACTCCATAAAAGCAATTGCAAGCTAGAGTCAGGTTCCCTAAATTTGTAAGTCTAAATTCTTGGAGCTGGTGGTCGTAGGCGTCCTCTTCCACTATAACTGGCTTACTTGGGTAGAGGAAGGTCATCTAAAAGCTGAAGATTGAACCCAAGGCGGAACGAGACAACCGGAGGCTAGAATCTCACCAAATAAGAAACTCACTCTTCTCTAAACTCTTTTATTTTGCTTTTAATTTTCACAATTTACTTTCATGATTTCAATTCACTTTATATTCTGTTTTTATTCCAGATCCAACCTTTTAATTCTGTTATTTTTATTTTTTTCAAGAACGCAGGTTTTCTTGGGCACGATTCTACCGAGGATTTCGAGAAACAAGCATTCATATAATCCGTTCCCTGAGGATTCGACCCTACTTCCCCTTTACTGTTATTTTCATTATTTTGCAGGGAATAGGATATATTTGGTACATTCAACGGCGCATCACCTTCATTGATCAAATGTTAGAAAGATTATCTAGGCATATGTACTATTGCTTCCTAGACGGACTCTATGGCTACTTCCAAATCCCAATAGCTCCTGAGGATCAAGAAAAGACAACATTTACATGTCCATATGGTACGTTTTCTTATCGTAGAATACCTTTTGGATTATGTAATGCTCCTGCTACTTTTCAGCACTGCATGTTAGCCATCTTTGATAAACTTGTGGAAGATATTATGGAGGTATTTATGGACGACTTTTTGGTATTTGGTAATTCTTTCCACCTTTGCCTTAAAAATTTAAAACAGGTTCTAATGAAATGTGAGAAAACGAACCTTGTGCTTAATTAGGAAAAGAGTCACTTCATGGTTTGAGAAGGGATAGTGTTAGGTCACAAAATTTCTAGTAAAGGGATTGAGGTTGATAAAGAAAAATTGAAACCATAGAAAAATTGCCTCCTCCTAGTTTAGTTAAGGCTATTAGAAGCTTTTTATGACATGCTGGATTTTATAGAAGATTTATTAAGGATTTTTCTAAAATAGCTAAGCCTTTAACGAAATTAGTAGAAAACGATGTGCCTTTCAATTTTAATCAGGAATGTTTAGATGCATTTAATACCCTCAAAAATAAATTAATAAATGCTCTAATAATAATTGCACTTGATTAGAATTTGCCCTTTGAACTAATGTGTGATGCGAGTGATTTTGCAGTAGGTGCGGTTTTAGGACAGCGAAAAGACAAGTATTTTCATCTGATTTATTATGCTAGCAAAACATTGACGGCCGCACAAGAAAATTATACCACCACAGAAAAAGAATTGCTAGCTGTGGTTTTTGCGTTTGATAAATTTAGACAGTATTTGATATTATCTAAAGTTGTCGTTTACACTGACCATTCAGCTCTTCGTTATCTTTTAACTAAATCTGATGCAAAACCTCGACTCATAAGATGGATTTTTTATCGTTGTTTTGTCGAGTTTTAAAATTTATAAAGAGAATGATCGAACCTAGAACCTAACTCTGACAACGACTTAAGGCAAGTGCAGCTATCGAACAGTAGTATAGCTTAGGCAAGACCGGATTGTCGAACCCACATGAACTAAAAGTACTAATACTAACCTTCTTTCTATTATTTAGCCTAAATATTAAGTGATTGATTGTTTAGGCTAAATAATAAGAAGATAGTAATTACTAGTACTCTTGGTCCTTGTGGATACGATATTTCCGGTCTTACCATAACTATAGTATTAAGCAATAGGTGCGCTTGCCTTTATTGTGATCATAGTTAGTTAGAGACACATCAGGACACAATGCCTTAAATCCTCGAGAATGAGAACAAGTTCCGGTTGATCATTGCTTGAATCTCATTTTTATTTTAAAGTAAATATTCAACTATCTCGATTTTAGAATGAAGCCATATTCCGTAAGTTAAGAACATGACTTTTCTAATTCCAAAATAATGAACATTTGCCTCGGTTTAAGAATTTCCTTTTTTGTACATCACACGAATAGAAAAAAAATGTAACACATAAGGTGATATGCATTCAATTTACTCGGGTGTGGTATGGAAATGAAAAATATGTTTAAATATAGTGTATGATATAATAATAATGAAGTAATGTGAAATAGCTATATGGGTAGAACACTAAAATGATAAATAATAAATAAAGGAACCAATATAATTATAACAATAATAAGAATATTAATTCATGACATTAATAATAAAATGAATAAAGTAATAAAAATAAAATAAATAAAAATGCTAGATGCCTCATGACAAATATAAATATAAATAATATGGGAATAATAGAAGGAATGATATAATATCAAAAATAAGATGAAAATAAAATAATAACAACAATAATAAATGATCGAAAAATGTAAAATAAAAATGAAAATAAAATGATAACAACTTTATTTTTAAACATGTAAAAATAAAATAAATAAGTAATAAATGAATGAATAAGTAAATAAATAAAATGTTGTAAAATGTTGAAGTTAAATAGAGCGATGGACTAAATTGGAATTTAAATGAAATTACAAGCATAAATCATAATAAAATGAATAAATTAAATAAGGAAACATAAATGAGGACCCAAATAAAATGCGCATAAAAGAGGAGGGACCAACTAGGAAATTTTCCTTGGCCCTCTAAACGCATCGTTCTACGGGGGACAAAAATGAAATAAAAATAAAATTAAGGGGTAAAAATTAAAAAAACTACATTGTAAATCGTCCAAAAATCGGAAGGATTGAAAGGGTAAATAGACCCTTCGTCTAAAAACACGCGGATTTTAAGGCTACTGGGTCAGGTAATCGGGTCAGCCCCTAAAACGGCGTCGTTTTGGGGCCTTCCGCACTCCTACAAAACGGCATTGTTTTGCTTGCTTATAAAAGCCAAAAATTTGCCCTAAAATTTCATTTAATCCTATTTCAAAAAAAAAAAAAGCTCTCCTCCTCTCTCTCAAAGGCTCCAGGCATGTCTTGGCTCTGGCCATCGGCCCTTTGTGGCGACAAATCGCTCATCATGCCGTCATTGATCCACAGTGGTAGGAAAGTAAAATGACCATTTTTCTTGGCCTTTTGATTTCTCGACCCTAAAAGGTGTAATCTTTCATCGGAAATGATGGTCCTTGGCCACCCACGGTGGCAGAATGCAAAAAGCGGTAAGATTTCGACTTCCTTTTTCTTATTTTATGTTTATTTTTTTAAAAATACAAGTAAAAAAAATAAAGTAGGAAAAAAAGGGTGAAAAAGAACACCTTTTTTAGAATTTTGATTTCCGATTGCTTTCTTTTTTTGTATTCAATTTTATCCAAAAATTAAATGCCATTACAATAGCTTTTATAGCTGATTATACAATCGAACTGTTGTTTTTCACTGTTTTATCACTGTTATCTGCTGCTATCTTTTTGTTGTTTCTGTCTTTTCTTCGTCCTTTTTTGCAGGTATTGGCGCATGGTCAACGGTGGTGGCAGAGGGGTGTTAGACGGCACGGGCGACGCGATCGAGGAGGTTGTGGCACTAGAGGCTCATATGGGATTAGGGTTTCAGTTTTTACTAAAATTGAGTTTAGTTTTTGGGCCAACGGGCCGCCTAGGGTTTTTAGTTTTTGTGTTTGTAAATTGGGCATTTTGGGTTTAATGCATATTTGGCTACATTTGTTGTAAATGGACTGTGGACAATTATTTTTATATTTTTATTTTGTTTGTTTTGGTTTTTTTTTCGGTTGGGCCCAGGGCAAAATTGGGCTTCTACATTAACTATCAATTTTGATATCTCTATTTTGAATTGGGTTTTGTTGGGATTTATGAAAGGCAAGAAATTATTTTATCTTTTATGTATGCTGCGAGACATTAATGATTTTGATGAATGCAACTCCCATTCAATTGACCCGTTGAACAAAGGAGAAAATCTTACGTAGATTCCTCCACCATACCATGTAATGACCTTCAACTACAAGCACGTAATTTTTATTAATAGCCTAATAATAATAATAATAATAATAATAATAATGATAATCACAGAAATTAGGTGAGATAGTAAAAGTCTCTCTTATCTAAATTAGTGGTTGATGGTTTGATCTTCACCCTGAGTATGGAATAGCTTTAAAACTCGTGGCTAGCATCTACCCCTTTAATGATACCGAGTTTTTTAGCAGTGTAAATTATGTGACCCATCCTTGAGACCAACTCCTATACCAGGTTAACTAAACGGTCTTGTAACACTCCAAAATTTTTGTGAATTTTCACACGATAAATTTTGAGATTTTCATTTTGTATTTTGATAAATCATTTTTGGAGCTTTAATATCAATTTTTTGAATCAAATGGGTGAACGTCCCATGCCATTTCCCAAAGCAATCACTCTGTAAATGTAACACCTAATACCTAACCTGATAAACCGTAAAAGTAACATATTTTAACCCCATTTTAGTATGCTTTTGGATGATTTAGCCCTTGATTTATGTAAAAAGGTGCTTTTAATCCTTTCTTTTCATGTTTATACTCAGGAAAGCACCTGAGGATAAAAAGAACACAAAATGGGCTTAAAACGGAGTAATTGGGCCTTCACAAGCAATCAACACGGCCTGGCCCAAAGCCCACACGACTGCGTGCCTCGCCAATTACCTGAAGCACGGCCTCAACTACGTAACACTGCAGTAGTGCGGCATCTATTCATCACACGGACGTGCTTGGTGATCTACATGGCCATGTCCAAATCGGCAGACACAAGCACGGCTAAATCTTGACTCACACTACCGTGCCCAAAGCGACAGAATCGAGACACTACCAACCACGATTTACAGGCGTGTGCCATGGCGTGCCCTACCATGGAGAGAGCGGTTTCACTTGGATTTGGATGCTTGAAGCCAAAGAAACATACTCCTAAGTCTACTCCAACACCCTAATAGTAATTTTACTTGAAGGAGATACTTAGGAGCCAAGTATAGCATCCCAAAGCCTATATAAACAACCCAAGGCAAACATTAAAGGGGAGCTTTTTGGTAGAGGCTTTTATCGAAGCGTTCATCTTTTAGGGAATCACTTGAAGATAGCCAGTTGATTCATCTCAGGAAGCCGAAACTCCATTCAAGACGGGGGATCTCTCTTTTAATTCCTTCAGGGGGTTTTATGGATTTCTTTTGTTTTGTTTATTCTTTTCTCTTGAGATGTTTTCGTATTTAGTTATGAACTAAACCCTCGGATACACGAAGGGATGAAACCTATGATGGATTTTGTTATTTGATTTCTAAATTATATGATAAGTACTTGGTTTGTTCTTAATTATGTTGCTTAATTTAATCTGATGTGCTTAGGTGGAGGAGAATAGACCTACCTAAGAGTAGATCTAGCACAATTGGAGGAGTTGATCGATTCGTCTAGAGATAGGGTTACGAGATTTTACTGGGATTAGGGTGAAACCTAATATGGGAATCCATTGATCGATTCTTTGCTTCCTTAGGGGTTATTATAAGAGAACTAGAGTTCCACTAATTAACCTAAGGTTAGGCGTTATTAAATCTCGAGAGAGAGTTTAATATAGGTTAGGGAGTCTCACGGATCAAGCTAAGTAAAGAAATCATATGGTTTGGGAATAAATAATAAGTGAAATCATAGGTGGATTCTTCACGAGGTATCATCTTTATCAACCGAGTTTTCCTAAAGTCTTTCTCCAATTCAATCTTTTGTCTTTGCATTTAGTCTAAGTATTTCGTTAGTTTAATAATTCAATCACTCCAAATTTCAGGCTAAATAATAGAGAAAGTGAGTAATAGTACTTTTAGGTTCCCTTGGGTTCGATAAGATATTCTTGCTCGAGCTATACTCTTTGTTCGATAGGTGCACTTGCCTCTATCGTTGTCACGATTAGTCTCTGAGTTCGATCACTCTTTTATAAATATTAAAACTTCATTTGTTTGACGCGATCATAACTCGATCACGGGTTACGAGCTACAGTGTGTCACATTCGTTTCTGGTGTAATTACGATCAGAATAAATACAATTTTAGTTATTTAACAATTAAATATGAACATTATAAGAAATTATTATGATAAGTAACATTTTCGGGTATTGTACAAGCTTACGAAAGCTTTAATACTAACCCGAGGTCGATTCAGACTAAATTGAAAATTTACAATATATAACAAGTGAGAATCACGATATCTAGGGCATTGTATTGCGATTTCCAAGACAGTAACCGAACTTCAAAACGTATCAGGTGGCGATATCCAAGGCTTGGTATCGTGATCTCAAATATAGTAGCCAAACCTCCCAACCTAAGGACCAATTTGGGAAATTTTCAAAATAAAACAGGGTTGGTATAACGAAAAAAAGGTTATGGTATTGCAATATTGGAGACAGAACACCAAGCCCCTATTTTTGACAATAAGCATATTTTGGTACCTATTTCAAAGTTTTCATTTCTACCATTCAAATATTAATCAAAATACACCAAAACATACCAAAATAAGTCTTTTAATAATTTCTAATCAAAACCATTTCAATTTGCATTCAATCTAATACAAAATGTTCCAATTCAATGCATACAATCATATGTCAACCAAATCAACCAACTAACCATTCAATTACCAAATCTTTCAAACCATCATGCCATTAATAAATGCAACTATTCATACCATTTCAAAACACATTTGGATGCCAATTTACACACATCATCTATTTGACCAAATTCCATGCATCAAGGTATGACCCAAAAGTATTTACATAGTTTAATATTAAAATGGGCACACTTAGGTACATGCCAAATAATTAGGGAAACAAAAGTATAAAAACATCGCTGAGTCCAGGATCTTTGATTGGATGCTAAAGTCGAAGCTCAATGTAACACCCTAAAAATCCGAGTATTTATATATTGCATGAATTGGTGTTTAGACTTTAAAGGAAAATTTCTTACTTTTATTTTCGTGTTTATTGGAGTCCTAAAGAAGAGTATAGCATAATTTGGAGTGCGGAATAATTTTAATATTTGAGAATTTATTGAAGAGAAGCAAGTGTCATTAATACTTAAGTAAAATTAAGTGTTAATAAGTGACATGAAATGAGTATATGGTATGGTGGTGTTGGTAGCATGAGTTGTAGCATGAGGGAGAGGTTGAATCCTTGTTTAGCATCTAGGTAAATTTTTATTTTAATTTTACGCACATGTATAGCAAGTGTCGGCCAAGAGCATATATGGTAAGTGTTGACCATGTTATTTTTGGTTAGTGTATCAAAGGATTAAGGAAATAGTTAACTTATGGCATGGAATCAAAAACTTAAGGAAAGATATGGAGACATAAGGCACATATCAAGGAAAATTTTGGAAACAAAATCATGGCCAATTGACCATGTTTTTGGACGGTAACTTAGTATAGGGAGGAGCCAATTTTAGTGTTAGTTTGGTTAAGAATTGAATTTTCTCTTTAGTCATTCCTAGCATCCTTGTGCAGAATTTTGCTTTTCTCTTCTCAACTTTTTCCTTTGGCCGAAATTGAACCTTGGTAAAGCCAAATTCTTTTGACCATTTGGTCACTTTTGTTCATCTTTTTGAGTTATCTCTTGTGCTTCTCTTTAGTGCCAAAATTGTTAGTACCAAAAGCCATTCTTTTTCTTTTCTTTTTACCATGGCCGAATGTACCTAGTTCCTAAAATCCATCTTTTTCTTCTCTTCTCTTTGAAATCAAACAAAATCATCACCATCTCTTCTTTCATATTTTATTTCTTTTCACTCAAAGTTTCTCCATTAAACACTCTCATGGCCGAATGCTAGAGTGCCCATAGCCGAATCTTTATTTCTTTTTCTTTGATTCTTCATAGCCGAAATCTTCATTCATCACAAACACCTTTCTCAATCCTTTCTTTTCGATCGTGGAAAATAGGTAAGGGATTCTTTGTTTTTTTTCCGTTTTTGATTAATTAATAGTGTTATAGCCGAATATTGACGGTGTTATGAAGGACCATTTGGATCGAAATAAACGTTCGTTCTAATAACATTTCATTCGTTATTATATAGTGCAATAACGGAAGATCGGAACTCAAGTGTTCGGGAGAATCGTAGAAACGTTGGAATCGATTTATTGTGGTAAGGAAATCACATCCTTTAAAGCCTCTAGTACTATTTCGATATTATCTTAGATTGAACTAATATTCCTTTGATCTTGAAGACTTTCAAAATAGGGAAGAAAAGGGCGGTGGTTAGTCATATTAAGAGGCGGATCAGTAAATCCCCATTTAAGCGAAGAAGCGGTTTCGACGATGCAGGATTTTCCATTTGGTTGCGGACCATCTTAGAAGGAAGTCAATTATTTGAAGTGGTACGAACTTAGAGCCTTTATATGTTGGTGGATTCTCGGTGACTAACGAACCAATAAATGAGGAGAAACCGAAAATTGAAGTGATTCAAAATCAAGAGGGTAAGATTTTGGATCTATTATAGATTAAGTATATTTATACGAAATAGTGTTCTAACGGATCGAAATATGTTTTAGGCGCCGAGGAGCGAGAATGATTAGTACTCTCGGTATCGAGGTGTGTAATTTCACACTTTTTCTCGGGTTGGATGTTAATTTCGGTATTGAAGTAAAATCGTAAAAGCGACTAGATCGGTATAAGCGTAACAAATGATATTTTGGCGAAAATACGTGAAAAGCGACTAAAATTGTGAAAATTACGAAAATGCCTCGAGAAATTACTTGTTAATATGTAAATTGTATGTTTAAGTGAAAATGGGTAGTAGAATATGCTAGATCGATAATTGGTAGAAAACTCATTAAATTGATAATCGGGCGAAATCCTGTTTGGATGTAAATTGAAATTTGAAATCTACTGCTAGATCGATAAATGGTAGAAAACTCATTAAATTGATAATCGGGCGAAATCTACGTATGAATGTAAATTGGGCGAAATCTGCTAGATCGATAAATGGGTAGTAAACTCGCTAAATTGTTAAATGGGCTAAAATACTTGCTAGATCGTAAAATTGGGCCTAGGTTGATAAATAGTTAATTAGGCCAAAATGTATTTATGGGCCTTAATAAAGATTTGGAAATATTAACTCTTGTTAATGGGCCTTTTAATAAAATTATTGTATGATCATAGTTTACTATTGCATACAAATTGCATGGGTTGGGAAATGATGAAGAGAAGAAGGCATTGCCAAAATCTAGTTAAATGGTTCACCACAAAATTATAGCTTTTGCCTCTAGTTTAATTGGCTCGCCACAAAAGTTATAAATGGCTATTTGCCTCTAGTTGGTGGCTCGCCACAAAATAATAATTGGCTCAATGCCTCTAGTTCGGTGACTTTGTCACAATCTAGTTCGGTGGCTATACCACAAAATATAAATTGGCTTAATGCCTATGATTGGTGTGATGGCGGGGTGGGTTGACTTGATCCCCAATTGGTGTGATGGTTGATGCAGGGGTGTGTAGCGGATGGAATTAGGTTTGGGAGGAAAAATTCATTTTACATGCATGCTATTAATTATGTTATTCATTACATTATTTTGCTTATGGGCTCAAGGCCCAAACTCAAGTAAATTGAAAGTCGGCCCGGTGGACAAGTAAGTGAGTTATACTTTGAGTTCTAAGTAACTCACCCCTTAAATTTTTCCATCTCGGTAATGGAAATTGGCGTGGACTTGGGCGAGAATGACTTCGTGGAGGCCATACTTGCAAAACATGGGTTTATTAAACTCGAACTTTTAATAAGTATTTTACTATATTGGGTTAATGTAATAAGGGCCTCTATAAATAATTTACGGATTTTTATGTGTGTTTGGTTTTAAACTATATTTTGGACTTTTAAATATGGGCTATGGTTATATGATGTTTTAATAAAATAAATTGGGTTTTCAAATATACGAAATTTCTTTATAAATATTTTATTATTGTTAACTCTTAAACAAATTACCTAAAGGTTTTGATAATACAATGATTAATGTTTTTTTCAACTAACATTTTCTAATATTCATTAAATTAAAATACTCATCGATTTTTATTAAACCGAAATAAAAAAATAATATTGTAGTTTTCAACTTATTGAAGGTTTTAAAATAGCTCGATTCATGTAACAAACCAAATCTAGTCTCAATGCATAGACCGGGTTTGGGGTGTTACATTTAATAATATCGAGCCGGTTTCAAAAACTAGGTCGTGGTTTGGGTTCATAAATAATTTACGCATGAAATCGTTCAATTATATTTTAAAGATCGTTATGGCACCACAAGCATCCAGGCAACAAGTCAAGTAAGTATTTATTGCTTAATGATTACTATGATATGATCATAGGAACACTCTAGAACTTCTAGTTTTAGATGTGAAAACCGTAGAGATTGAGACTATAGGATATGTTGCGAAAAAATAACTTTATATCTCAAATCTCATAAAATATCGTTAATAAACAGAAACAAATTTTACGATTCATAAAACTTGTAATCGATAAAACGAACAAGCTATCATGAGCACTAGAGGGCGTGGTCGTGGGCCTTGATGAGCGTGGCCGTGGTAGAGGCCGAGGTGCTACGTTGAAGCACCAAATCATATCTGGGAAGTGGGCCTTTGCGTCAATTGAGAGTGAGAGCGGGATCACGCGATCACATGGAAGAAGATAATGCATTGACTCAAGCAATCTTTGCGAGTCTTGGAAAGGTCATTGGAACTAGAATGGACCAACAACTCGTGGGTCAATTTGAGCGACTTAAGTCAAATAATGCGAAGTTTTTAGAGGAGTCTCGGTGTAGCTCGAATGTGGTGAATCTTGGCTCGAAGGCGTGGAGCGGATTATGGATGATATGGAATGCCTTTGTCGAGCAAAAAGCGAGAGGGCTATATCCTTATTAAGAGATGAGGCGTGTCGGTGGTGGCTCATTTGCATTCGAGAAGGCATCAAGTCGCACTAATTAATTGGGAATTCTTTAAAGGCGCCTTCCAAGGAAAATACGTTGGAGCGAGTTATGTAGGCTTCGAAGGAAGGAATTTCGAATCTTGTCCAAGAAAGTAAGGCAGTGGCGACATATGAAGGTGAGTTTTACGTCTGAGCCGCTATGCGGACAATTGTAGCAACAGATCACGAGCGTTGTATGCGTTTGAAGATGGACTTAATGATGAGTGAGGTCATGAACAACATCACCAATTAACTTTCAAACATACTTCAATTGTGCACACACAAGACATATATATAACATTTACGACCATATGAGTACTTATGTATATCAAATACACCTATTAGAAGCCACAAAGTCAGTAACATCCCAAAATGGGGCTATTTGGAAGTTAATTATTTTCTCGTATGAACTCTTTGAGATATTATTTATGGAATAATAGAGTTTAATTAAAGGCCTTGAGTTGGCTGGAATGGTAGAAATAAATACATTATTTGCTTTAAAGGTGGATAGCCTTAGTGGTTAGGGGTTATAAGAATAAATAAAGGAGTTTTTGTCACAAAACAAGTCTTGGAAAAGTGGCAAAAGGAGGCCACTTAAGTGTTGCAAGTGACGCCACCAAGGGAGCAAGGAGAGCCTTGGTTCGAGTCACAAAATCCTCTTTTGGCATTATGTTGGACGGCATAGGAAGGAGAGTTTCTTCTCTTTTAAACTCTTTATATTATGAGATAATTAAGGATTTTGTTTAATATTAATTTCAAGGATAATTAGGATGATATTAGTTCATTTCGATAAACAAAATAAAAGGTGATAAAGGAGATACTAGTTGATTTATTAGTTGATTTACTTGGGATTAATTCAAATTATTTAAACAAGTGGCTTGGAGTGATTCAAGGAAGATTGATGGATTTTGGACTCTTGGGAGAAGAGTTGGACGGCAAGGCTACTAGAGGGGGGTGCCGAATGCTTATAAAAACACCCACTTGATCACTTGTTTTCTTTTTTCCAAGTTTGCTAGCCGAATCTCCAAACCCTCTCTTCTTATATTTTTTCTTTTTACATCCTCTCCAAAACCTTGGCCGAAACCCTCTTTGCATCTTCCATTGCCGAATTCCCCTCCTCAAATCCCTTCTTCTTTTATTTCCTACTAGCCGAATCATCTATTCCCTATTTACCTTTCTTCTTTCTTTTTCACCAAAAGTCCAACCTTGTTTTAAACCCCCAGTTAATCTAATTTCTATCAAAGTGCCGAAATCCCTTTTCTTTATATTTTACTTGGCCGAATGGTATAGTGGCTTAAGCACATCGGGATTTCGCTAAGTGTTCAATCAATTGTATGGTAAGTAGAGTTGGCCGAATGCCTATGCTCCCTTTTTCCCATCTTTGTCGATTTTTACAAGGTGCTAAGTATCTATTTTTGAAACCGAATCTATCTAGGTGTTCTGGGATTTTGGAGGTCGTCAACTAAGTTCCATTCGTGACCAATCAAGTGGTAAGAATCGGTTTTCATGGGTTAGTTTGCAAATATTTAAAAGCCGAAGGCTAATGGCTTGTTTACTAACCGTGGTAATTGATGAAGCGATTAGAAACGAGTATTGTGATTAAGTATCCAAAAGCGTAGGGTAAGAATTGGGTTCAAAAGGAGAACCCTTTAAATTATTTAATTTGGCGAATAGGCCATGTGGCTAATCCATGGTTGGCCGAATGTAGGTACAAAGAGATCTAAGGTGGTCGACTCCTCCATTCGGGATTTAGGTTAATCGTGGTGACAGGTGTGTACATACACACATATAATTTGTTGATATGCTGTTTGTTGTGAATGCTAACTTGATTTTTATGTAGCATTGATAATATACCATATCGGTATAGTTGGCACGGGTAAGTCCACGAAAATGTGTATTTGTTAGTTGATGCTTTTGGTAAGCATGATGCATTGATACATGAGATTTAAGTATGTGATTGATGCGGGATTGATGAGTGGAGGGGTAGTATTATCGCGTCGACGGGCACCGTGTGTTTTGGTAACACACCGTAACTATATGTCACCAGAGGTTTGGTACCTCAGAGGTTTGGTACCTCATAGCGACTTGTCCACGTGGTTAACACCACCGTGGGTTGGCCCCACTTGAGATATGGGATCGTCGCGCTGATTTGGTATCACACGATGGGTTGGCCCCATCAAATGATCTGTGTCTATGGACACCAGTGTTTTGGTAACACATTGTGACTATATGTCACAAGTGGTTTGGCACCACCGATGGTTTGGTACCACAACAGGGTAGATAAAGTGGCGTTTGGATGGCTAGGTGGGACTTAAATATTCTGCATATTAATTGTTATGTGTTGTGTATGAAAAATATTTTAAAACGGGGGAAGGGTTACATACTGAGTCTTGGTGACTCACCTTCTCCATATTTTTTTTCCAGGTGATGCTTAGATCGCGGACTTGGAGCCGGAGGGACTTGAGGAGGCCATGCGGTGGATTTAAAATTAAATGGACTTTAATTTTAGTTATTTTAAATTTGGTTATTGGGTTGTTTTATTTTGGATGTAATAAGGCCTCATTATACTCTACTTTAGTTATTTTCTTATATGTTGGATATTTTATTTTTACTATAAATTTGAATCACGCGTTTTTTTAAAATTAACACGAAAATGTTTTATCGTGCCATCTAGCACATCTCAGTAGTTTGTATAATAACTTGACTTAATTAAATTTTCGAATTTAGTTCAAGAAGGTTTTCAACAAGATAACCAAAACGAGTTGTTTTCAACAAAACTTAAATTGGATTTTCAAATGGGTTTCAAAAAGTTTTCCCGTAACGACCCATATTCGGTCCTAACGTTTGGGCCGGGTTTGGGCTGTTACAAATTGGTATCAGAGCCCAGTTCAAAACTCGGCTGTGGGGGCCCAAGGCCCAAAAATGTTTTAGTAGGCCTTATTAATTGATTTTGGGTTTTAAAGCAAAGATGGTCCGAGTCTCCAAGACCGATCCGCCTGTAAGTACATCTAAACCTCTGTGTGAATTATATTCGTAGAAGGGTAGGAAGCATGGAACGAGATAGACTTATAGGAACTTGAACCCTAGGATTAGATTACTCGACACACAAATGTAACATAAGACTTAAAGAACGAAACCAACCTATGACTTAGTCACGAGCTAGGTGTGGTAACCCCAGACGCATGTCTAGGATTGGATCCTAAGAGCACAGTATTTAAGCGGTCGAGTGACTCACCACCTCTTCGCAGAATCCTACCCAGTGCGAGCTTGGGTTCACCCTAACTCGTAGGCTCAGCAGTGTGGTAACCTCTGCATGCATGTCTAGAAAGGTTCGGTGGGAGCTTGGTATTTAAGCGATCAGTGACTCACCTCCTCTCCACACTAAACCCGCTCTGGTGCGTAGCTTGGGTTCACTCGACCAAGAAGGCTCGGTCATAGGCTAAAGCATAATGACTAAAACCCGAAAGGAAATTATTTTGATTTTCGAAAAAAGAAGGAAACAACAAAACTTGGTCTTAAAACTTTTCAAATCACTCCTTCAAAAGTAAGAACAACTCTTTTTACAATGTTTTCCTGAAAAGTTTGATTTGTGGAAAATTACGAAAATGCCCTTAGGGCAAAATTACTAAAATACCTTGGTCCATAAAACATCAACTCAATGATTTTGTCCAAAATTTTAACTACTTCTCAAATATTCAACTCAGCTTTGGAAATCATCAATGAAACACTTTGGTTTTGGAAAATTACTAAACGCCTAACGTGTAAAATTACCAAACGCCTCGAGTACAAAAATTTTGCAACATCACCGTTTTAAGAAAGAAAATTCTCAAAAGGACCCTCAGAGTTTTACAATGGTTAAAACACCCTTGATTTACAAAATTACAAAATTACCCTGGAGGACAAAATTACCAAAATACCCCGGTTTTCAAATAATGCCATAACTTCAAACCTTATCAATTTTAATGATACCCTTCAGTGTTGGGAATTGCAAAACAACCTACTTTACTAAAGTTTTAAAATCTCTTTTATTACGAAAATACCTCGTAGGTAAATGACGAAAATACCCCAGGTTAGAAATAGCGTAAATGCTCAAGAGCGAATAGGTATGGAAAGTATTAGGAATGGATGCAAGAACCTCCTTGTGTGAACTAAGATAGAAGATCGAAACCTTGTTTGCACGGAAGAATCTCTAATTAAAATTTCTTCATAAAATTTCTTCATGAGTAATGAAGTGGAACAAACGCTAATACATAAAATTTCTCTTAATCGATTAAAAGCGCAGAGATAGAATGAGTTCTAGAGGACGTGACGCCGGGTGGGCGCGAGGGGTAGGATGACGTGTCCAACCCGTCAGTCGTGGCAAGGTTCCAAAACGATGTACCACCGCCACCACCACCTCCAAACTTTTGGAGCAGAGGAGCAGATCGACGGGAGGAGAGGCGATCGTCAAGTCGTGTTGCGAGTCCTCGAATGGTGGCTGGGCTGGTGGAAATTTAGGAGCTCTAAGTCTGTTCTCGAGCGAATTCGGTCCAACGAGTGAGGTGTTCCGGTGTGTCGAGTGGCACCAGTGTAGCAGAATCTTGGCTAGAGTCAACCGAAAGGATCATGGATGATCTTGACCGACCGAGGGGAAAAGCGAAAGGGTCAGATCACTTCTAAAGGATGAAGCGTGTCGTTGGTGGTGACGGTTCAAGATAGACCTTAGGTCAAGTTACCATCAACTTAAGGTGAAGGGCGATGTTCACAAGATAGCTTTTCAAACTCGGTATGGGCATTACGAGTTCCTAGTGATGCCATTCGGTTGACCAATGCCGGCGCTCATGGACTTAATGAATAGAGTATTTCAATAAGATTTAGACCAATTCGTCGTGGTGTTCATAGATCGACATATTGGTTTACTCAAAGACGGAGGAGGAGCACGACAAGCATTTACTGGATAGTTCTTCAAGTGTTGAGGGAAAATAATTATATGCCAAATTCAAGAAGTGCGAATTTTGGTGAGGAGGTGGCTTTCTTAGGTCACGTGGTGTCGTGGAAGGATTTAGTGGATCCCCGCAAGATTGAAGCGGTGTTGGAGTGGAAACCGCCTAAGTCGATGGCGTAGATGAAGTTTTCGGGTTTAGCGGTATTATCGGAGATTTGTGGAAGGGTTCTCTCGATCGCAGTGCCGATTGACTAAGTTGCTAAGGAAAGGTGTTCCATTTGTATGGTTGGAGAAGCGAAGAAAGTTTTGATAAGTCGAGGAAGATTCGACGAAGCTCGGTTTTAGTACAACCCGAAGGTGGAAATTATTCACGATCTATTGTGATGTATCTCACACTGGTTTGGGGTGTGTGTTGATGCAGATGGGAAGGTAGTAGCCTATGCGTCCCGTCAACTGAGACCGCATGAGGTTAACTATCCAACTCACGACCTGGAGTTAGCCGCAGTCGTCTTCGCTTTGAAAATATGCAGACATTATCTTTATGGGGAAAAGTCGGTAATTTACACGGATCACAAAAGTTTAAGGTATCTTCCGACTACGTAGGATCTGAATCGAGATGTCACGATGGATTGAACTATTGAAGGACTACGACTGTTCCATCGAATATCATCCGGGAAAGGCTAACGTGGTGGCTGACGCGTTGAGCCGGAAGGTGGTGGCGGATTTAAGAGCAATGTTTGCTTAGTTGAGCCTATATGACGATGGAAGCCTTTTGGCAGAGCTTCATGTTAAGCCAACGTGGATCGAGGAAATCAAGGACAAACAGTTAGTGGATGAAGGGTTAAGTGCCAAAAGAATGCAAGTTCAGGATGGTGGTTTAGAAGGGTATAGTTTGACTGGTGATGGTGTGTTATGTTCTCAAGGACGGCCTGCATGCCAAAGGATATGGAGTTGAGGCGGAAAATTCTCCGGGATGCTCATAGCGACCCATACGCTTATGCATCCGGAGGCAACAAGATGTATGGAGATCTACTAAACATTCGGTGGCCGGGTTAAAGCGTGAGATAACGAATTCAGAGAAGTGTTTGACGGTCGCCAGGTTAAGGTCGAACACCGATTGCCATCGGCTACTTCAACCCAGAAAGATCCCTCAATGGAAGTGGGAGCGGATCACTATGGATTTCGCTGGTCTACCCTTACCCAAAGAAGAAGGACGCGGTTTGGGTAATTGTAGACCGCGACTAAATCACTCACTTCATACCGTGAGAATGGACTACTCACCCGAAGCTAGCAAAGTTGTATGTGGCGAGATAGTCGATTGCATGGTGTACCAGACGCTTATCTCAGATAGGGACCCAAGGTTCACTTCGAGGTTTTGGAAGCGTTACATCAAGCGTTGCAGTACGCGGTTGATTTCAAGATGCCTTTCCATCCTCGATCGACGGCAATCCGAAAGGGTCATACAGATCTTAGAAGATATGTTGAGGGTTGTGTCCGGAATTCGAGGTAGTTGGGAGGAATTCTTACCTCTAGCCGAGTTCGCCACAACAATAGCTACCAAGCGAGTATTCAGATGGCACCATACGAAAATCAGATGGACTAAATGCCGAACTCCGACGTGTTGGATGTAATTGGGCGGCGACAAGTGTTGGGCCCGAATTAGTAGCAGAGACCAAGACAAAGTCAAAGTGATTCGGTCTCGTCTCCAGAAGCATCGACAGGCGTAAGTCTTATGCCGATCTCAAACGCAAGGAAATGGAGTATCTTTGTGGGGACAAGGTCTTTCTAAAGGTGTCGCCTTGGAAAAAGGTGTTAAGATTTGGTCGAAAGGGAAGTCGAGCCCAAGATTCATTGGCCCATATCTGATGTCGGCGAATAGGACCGGTAGCTTATCACCGAATCGCCAACGAGTTAAGTCGATTCATAATGTCTTCCATGTATCGATCCGAGGCGATATCGGTCGGATCCATCACATGTGGTGCCGTGATGTAAATCGAGGTTAACGCGACTTATCTTTTGAGGAGGAACCGTTCAGATCTTGGATAGGAAATAAAGGTTCTACGAGGAAGTCGGTTCTTAGTGAAAGTCTTTGTGGCGGAATCATGGTGTGGAAGAAGCTACGGGAACACGAGGATGTGATACTGGTGCAATACCTCATCTATTTTAGTTAAGTAATTTCGGACGAAATTTATTTTAAGGGGTAGAAGCGTAACATCCCAAAAATGGGGCTATTTGGAAGTTAATTATTTTCTCGTGTATGAACTGCTGAGATATTATTTATGGAATAATAGAGTTTAATTAAAGGCCTTGAGTTGGCTCGTAATGGTAGAAATAAATACATTATTTTCTTTAAAGGTGGATAGCCTTAGTGGTTAGGGGTTATAAGAATAAATAAAGGAGTTTTTGTCACAAAACAAGTCTTGGAAAAGTGGCAAAAGGGAGGCCACTTAAGTGTTGCAAGTGATGCCACCAAGGGAGCAAGGAGAGCCTTGGTTCGAGTCACAAAAATCCCTCTTTTTGGCATTATGTTGGACGGCATAGGAAGGAGAGTTTCTTCTCTTTTTAAACTCTTTATATTATGAGATAATTAAGGATTTTGTTTAATATTAATTTCCAAGGATAATTAGGATGATACTAGTTCATTTCGATAAACAAAATAAAAGGTGATAAAGGAGATACTAGTTGATTTATTAGTTGATTTACTTGGGATTAATTCAAATTATTTAAACAAGTGGCTTGGAGTGATTCAAGGAAGATTGATGGATTTTGGACTCGGGAGAAGAGTTGGACGGCAAGGCTACTAGAGGGGGTGCAGAATGCTTATAAAAACACCCACTTGATCACTTGTTTTCTTTTTCCAAGTTTGCAATGAATCTCCAAACCTCTCTTCTTATATTTTTCTTTTACATCCTCTCCAAAACCTTGGCGAAACCCTCTTTGCATCTTCCATTGCCGAATTCCTCCTCAAATCCCTTCTTCTTTATTTCCTACTAGCCGAATCATCTATTCCTATTTACCTTTCTTCTTTCTTTTCACCAAAAGTCCAAATTTTTGTTTTAAACCCCCACTTGAGATATGGGATAAATGCGCGCTGATTTGGTATCACACGATGGGTTGGCCCCATCAAATGATCTCGTGTCTATGGACACCGGTGTTTTGGTAACACATTGTGACTATATGTCACGGTGGTTTGGCACCACCAGTGGTTTGGTACCACAACGGGGTAGACAAGATGGCGTTTGGATGGCTAGGTCGGGAATTAAATATTCGCATATTAATTGTTATGTGTTGTGTATGAAAATATTTTAAAAGCGGGGAAGGGTTACATCTCGAGTCTTGGTGACTCACCTTCTCCATATTTTTTTCCAGTGATGCTTAGATCGCGGACTTGGAGCCGGAGGGACTTGAGGAGGCCATGCGGTGGATTTAAAATTAAATGGACTTTAATTTTAGTTATTTTAAATTTGGTTATTGGGTTGTTTTATTTTGGATGTAATAAGGCCTCATTATACTCTACTTTAGTTATTTTCTTATATGTTGGATATTTTTATTTTTACTATAAATTTGAATCACGCGTTTTTTTAAAATTAACACGAAAAATGTTTTATCGTGCCATCGGGCACATCTGTAGTTTGTATAATAACTTGACTTAATTAAATTTTCGAATTTAGTCCAAGAAGGTTTTCAACAAGATAACCAAAACGAGTTGTTTTCAACAAAACTTAAATTGGATTTTCAAATGGGTTTCAAAAAGTTTTCCCGTAACGACCCATATTCGGTCCTAACGTTTGGGCCGGGTTTGGGCTGTTACAAAAGCCATAATATAACATTTCAAAATCTACCAAAATATAGTTGGATAGTGTGATCTTCAAGTTGATTTGATTGTACAATTCCGCAACACAAAAACTACAGGAAAATAATAGAGTAAGCTTCAATAAGTTTAGTAAGTTCATAGGTAGTAAAATGGTATTATTCCTTGGTATCACAAATTAATTTAACAACACAACTAACTAACATTTAATCCCTTAATCACAATCGTATTAAGAGGTGAGCTCATAGTACACAAATCAAATAATCATTCAAGTTAAACAAGATCATTACATATCAAGTCACTACATGTTATCCATAGAATGAGTATATATTTTCAAGTCATCATCAAGACATTGTTATCAAGTTTTAATATAAGCTATTATATCATTTACCAACCACTATTCTGCCCAATGAACGAATATAACAGATACGAATACGCGATTATCCACCCAAGACAATCCAAAATGCTCAACTAAGCTAATCCAACTAAGAACACGTCTGGGCACCAAGTACCAAGACTGTAGGCTAACATCCCTCCAAAAACATGCTTTGGCACTAAGTGCCAAGCCCATAGGCTTTCCATTTGCCCCCCAAAAACACACCAGGATCATTGTAAATATAACTCAATAATCCCCAACAAATGTTGGATTCCAGTATACTTAGTGTAATATAACATGTCATATATCATCATTTCATCACAAGTCAATCTCGTATAGCGTGTAAAATAACCTATTGGCATGCTAATTGTATCCTATCCTATGTTAATTCAGGCTCGGTACAAATAACAGTATAATATGTCTCAATACAATTCATTTTCTCACCTTGTACCAATTTGCAATATTTAAGATTTCACACAACATTTACAACATACAAAATTCAATAGAAACATTACAATGTACATAAGAATATACCATATGAACTTACCAGGGCCAAACAATAGAGATAGCAATATCAGAGACTAGTTAACAATTTTCTCTTTTCCACAATTATCTATCGATTCTTGGTCTATACAGTAATTTTATTTCAATTTATTAGTCCCAATTACATTATAACATTTAATTTAATGCATATGACCTCCTATTAACATTTTTCACAATTTTCCTAAAATTTTACAATTTATTTAATTTAGCCCCTAAAATCGAAATAAGTTTATTTTGACAATTGAAACCTAAACCATAGTGCCAAATTCAATGACATCCTATACAACCCTCAAAAACTGAAATTATATAATAAAAAATCAAGCCAATTTCAACATTTTATCATTTTAGTCCCTAAACTCAAAACTAATCAAAATCACTTCACAATATAGTCCTATTTCATCACTGAGCTTCAAACTCAACCATTAACATCTAAAAAGCTTAAAAAACATCAATGGTGACTTTCCAAAACTTTAATAGTATTTCAAAATAAATAAAGTAAAGTGAAGAAGATGATGCTTGCATCTTTTGTTAAATTTTACATAATTTCTTAATTACCAAATTAGCCTTCAGTTAAAAATTTAATTTCACTAATCCATAAGTCATAACCATCCATTACCACTCCTTATGGTCTAATTACCATGTTAATCCTTCCACTTTAACCATTTAAATATTTTAAATAAATAAAATCCATACCAATTGACTTTTACCATTTTCCACAATTAGTCATTTTTCTTGAATTAACAATTCAAACGTCGAAACTACTAAATCAAACTTTAATGCGACACTCTAATAATCTCGTAAATATTAATTAAATAATATTTACAAACTCATATGTGAGAATTGTGGTCTTGAAACCATTGTTTCCAACACCACTGAAAATGAGTTGTTACAACCATTCTAATTTCATATATCATCATTATAACAAACATATACATATATCTCATTTCATACCATATTTCATTTCATTTCCAAGCCTATTGGCTCACCAATATGCGATTGGTTTCCAGGGCTTGTTTTGGCCCATTTTGCATGTCATGGTATTACATACTTCAATCTTAATACATCCCATATATCGATTTAACTAAGTCTTTTATATTTAACCTTATTAACCTGACATAGACTCAGAACGGATACATGGGTCTGTCACCTCGGGTTTCCTAGCAACGATGACACTATAATGATTCATAATACCACTCCGGATTGCTCGACAACAATGGTTTTCTCAACTCGATCAAACAGTCACCTTGGGTTGCCCGGAAACAATGACTCAATATATATAATCTACTATCCCAAATTTCCTGTTAATGATGATTATCAACAATACTTTGACCTTATGACATGCCAACTATATCCGACTCAGTCCGAACAACTAATGGGGTATTCCATTTCTGATTCATTATATACTGTTTAGTTTACAATTTAATAATCACCAATCAATAAAAAAATCACCAATTCATAACTAATATGACATATTTCAACCAATTCTATGCCAATTATCAATTATCAAGTAAATCTTAAGTTTTGTACTTTATTCAATTTAGTCTTTATCTTAGATCAATTTCAAACACATCTGAATCAGCTCAAATAGTCATCAATGACTTACCTTAACAATTTATGATGTGAAATGACATGAAAATGTAGTAATTAAATAGGTCTCGAATCATAAAAATACAAACAAAAAATTCCAAGTTATTTGTCAATGACTTTAGATTTTCCTTTCCCTCTCAGCGAATCTAGGTCGACATTAGCTATGGATTAGCATAAACACATACCATTATCAATAAGAATTCAATTCATAACCAATCAAATTTATACATTTTATAATTTATTCAATTTAGTCCCTAAAACTGGCACTAACTTAACTTTCAATTTAAAGCTTCAAATTGAATTCTAATTTTACTATTACACATTAGGGACCTCCTATTTCTCATTTCTATAGTCAATTTTACAATTTATTCAGTTTAGTCTCAATTGTATGAAACCATCAATTAAGCTTTACAATTTAGTCATTTTTCACATCTAAGCTTAAAATCTATCAATTTAACACCTAAAACTTTCAATTATCAACAATGGAATTTCATCAAAACTTTATTAATTTCTCAAATTAATCTTTGGGTTAGCTAAATTAAGCTCCCAAGATTAAAAATCTATATAAATCAAAGGAAAATGACTAGGGACTTACTTGAATTTAAGGTTAAAAGCTTGAAACTCTTTAATAATGGCATGGACCTCTTTTTTCTTTCTCAAATTCAGTTGAAGAAGACGGAATTCTCTTTCCATCCATCGAATTTTAACTTATATACCGTGATTAAATTATGATATAGCTTAATTAATCCTTAGATTAAATAAACCTCATTTTAATCATGCTAATGGTCTCCTAATTATACCCTCCACTATTATGATATTTAACATGGTATAATTTTTATTTTTAGCTTTTGGTTAATTTCAATTTAAGTCCCCAAGCCATTTACTAATTAAAAATCTATAGCGATTGGACTTTACAATTTAATCACTCGGCCCTAATTAAACACTTCGGCTAAATTACTTATCTAAAATTTAATTCACCTATATAATAACTTCGTAAATATCTTTACTCAATATTTACAAACTCTATTTATAGAAATGAAGTCCCAAAATCACATTTCTCGATACCACTAAAAATCGAAACGATACAATTGATTTCATCTTAACTATGCCATTAGATGACCCTTTCACCTTTGCTAATAATAATCATTCCCTCACAACCCAAAGCTAAAGATGCAACTCTAATAATATAATTATTTCCCTTTTATCTTCTAATAATGACCAAATTAATTTAAATCTAACATCTTGCTTTCCACATTTCATTTTTTGTTCTTTTAATTATAATAAATATTAAAATTTTCAAGGCTTTGATTAGATTCTAATATAAAATAATATTTTTATTAAGAAAATAAGGTAAATAAATAAAATATAAATTCGAAAACCTCATCTTCCTAATGACTTGGTCTACCATATTTTTTATTTTTAATGTTCTATATGCTCTTGAAAACCAAATTAAAATCAATAAACCAAAATTTGATTAATAATAAAGAAATCATTTGCATAGACAATGTACATATCTACACAAAGCACGTGGCTTTTAAGTTATAATATAGAAATTAATAAACTATTAAGATAAATAAACCTTTTAAACTGAAGGATGGCTTGAGTCCGTCACCGGTCCAACTGGCAAATTACTTAAGGTCCCTTTACCATCATGCGTGGCCACCTTTGGTGATTTCATGGAGGATGCTTTATTAAAAAATGGTTGTGTCATGCTAAAACCCACAGGTCTGATTTGGCACCATGGTCCAAGTTCCCTTTACTACTCTCTCCATCTTCTAATGCTCGATACCCTCGGCGTGAACTCCTTTCCCTAGGCAACACCAAGCTTGTTGCCTAATTCAACTTTTGGTTTATTAATTGCTTCCGAACATCAACCGGTAATCTTAAAGTGAATTGATCAGTATTCTCGCCTAGTTGGACCAAAGAATGTCCGGTAGAGTGAGATTGCAAGAAAGAAAGTTTACGTGAGCGTCCAGATCTTGATCTACGTGTACGGTTCCTATTTAAAGTTACATTCAAATTATTCACTTCAACCTCCGAAGCCACTTGAGCCTCTACCTAACAATTAAAAACGTTGTTATTTATGCTTATTTCTTCTTCTGGTTCTAACTTACTGCCATTGTTCTGAGCCTGAAGGTCTAACTCGGCGGCAGTGTTATTTAAAGCAATGATTTGACTCATAGGGTCACCTGGTTGACGAATGAGATCGGCTCTACAAACGGGGCAAGTGGTATGAGAAGTTAACCAAACGTCAATACATTTAGGGTGGAAAACATGGTCACATTTGGGTATCAAACGCAGCGTTTCATCGTTTTCAAATTTTTTCAAGCAAACTGCACACTCTAGAGCTCCCTTGCCTATCTTATGACCCTTAACTTTGGAGTAAACCATGATGGGGAAAGTCTCAATCACCGATGTGTCTAGCCTACGCGTTCCGTGTATTGAACGCCTGACAACGGGGTGAATACTCTATTTGTTAGTGTAGACGTTGGAACAATTCCATATGTAAATGGCGAAAAGACCCACGAAAAAAAAGTGGTGATCAAAATAACGATGATTACGGCCATGGAAGGGCTGAAATGAGCGTAATTCTCTTTGTCTTGGTGGAAGTTTTATGCGACAGAAGGCGGCAGAGAGAGGGCAGGAAAAGCAAGAAGAAAAATGATAAGACTCCATGGTGGGTGGTGTACGACATGGTGAGTGTCGTAACCATTTTTTTGATGAAACAGTAACGGGGTTCAACTTCGAGTTTTAAAAATGAAAAAAAGAGGAGTCGCCACCAATTCCTTTTTGTTGAGGTGTGATCGGGTCACCTCATAAAACGGTTGTTTTTAATAAACAGTTTGATTTATCAAAACAACAATTTTGGTCTACGAAATCCAAAAAACGAGTTTAGAAGTCGACACGACGAGGAAGGGTTAGCACCCTCGATACGCCCAAAATTGGTACCAAAATGATTAATTAGTGTCTTAACGTCGGAAGTTTGAAAAGGTTTTAAAATACAGATCCTTTAAAAGGTATTAGGATATTTGAGATTTCTTTGTTCCGAGAGGGTACAAACATCACATCCAGCACGTTAGGACATGATATTCCTAACCTTCGTAATCAAAGCTATCTCATGATTTTACGAAGTTTATCAAAAGGATGTTTAGTTATTTAGTTAAACGGAAAATCGCGACCCAGCACGTTAGGGCACTATTCCCCGAATTCCTAAATACAAAACATTGCCTTTATTTTAAAACCTTTAAATGGAGTGTAGCAATTCTACAAAATGTATCATATCGTATTAAATCAAAGAAAAAGGCTCGAGTCAAAACTTGAGATTTCTTTGTCCCAAAAAGATATAAACATCACATCCAGCTCGTTAGGACACAATGTTTTAATCTCTCGTAATCAAAGTCGTCTCGTGATTTGCGAAACTTCGTAAAATGGATGTTAAGTTATTTAGTTAAACGGAAAATCGCAACCCAGCACGTTAGGGCACTATTTTTCGAATTCCTGAATACGAAACATCACCTTTATTCTAAAACCTTTAAATGAAATATGATGATTTTCAAAATATATTTTATGTAGTAATAATATGAAATTAAGAAAGATAAACGTAGATATAAATATAGTAAATATAAGAGTACTAATAATAATATGATAATGATATAAAACAATGATAATACTATACCAATATGAATAATACATATATATAATATTAGTGGTAAAAATAGAATAATAAAATTAGTGATGAAAATTAGATAATAAAATAATAAGATATAAGATAATGGGAATAATATAAAAATAATAGTAAGCGAATAATAGTAAAATATATATTATAAAAATATCTTGATAGTAATAATAATATAAAGAATGGTGACAATAATATATTTATTTGATAATAATAATAATAGTAATAATAATAGTAACAATCGATAAACAAAACGATAAAGGAAAGGTATATATCATATCTGAATAATAAATAATACGGATGATAATAAGGTAGTAAAATAGTAATAATAATAGTACTAATAATGTGAAAATGATAATAATGGAATAATAATAGAAATAATGAAATAATAATAAATAATAATAATAACAATAATAAATATAATAATAATGATAAAATAAAATATTAAATGATAGTAATTATAATAAAATTGCAAAATAATTGAAAATGGGCTAAATTGCATTAAAAGCGGAAGTTTTGGGTCAAATTGTAAATAAAGTAGAGATTAGGGTTAAAACATGCAGCGTGAAAGTGGGGACCAAAGGGCAATTTTCCCATAAGTTAAAACGCGTTTGAGGGGGATGAATCAAACCGCATGAAATTGCTGGGCCAATATTGCAATAACTAAAGATTTGATTTTAAAAAACACAAAAATGCGGAAGGGCCATTAGCGTAATTTCCCCTTTGGCTTAAAAACACGCAGATCCTTCAGTCGGGTCGGGTCACGCTTGTAAGTTATAGGGCTAAATGACATCATTTTGGGGCCATGAATCAGCCCTAAAGCGGCGTCGTTTTGAAACCTTTATAAAACCAAAATTTCCTTTATTTCTTCATTTCATTGCTTACAAAAAAAATCCTTCATTTGTTTTTTTCTCTGGGGGTTGGTCTCCGTGGGATTTTTAGATCGTCACACGGCTTGTATCATCACGGCCACCATGCATGGTCGAAAGTTCAAAAAGAGGTAAAATTTTTTATTTTTTATTCCTTTTTAATATCCTTTAATAATATGCACACATATATGTCGAGGAAAGAAAAGGAATGCTTCGAAAATAAAAGGGGAGAAAATCACCTCTTTTCGCCTCTGTTTTAGGTTTTTAGTCGATTTTAGTGCCTTAATCTCTGTCTCTTTTTTGTGCTTAATCTATTTGCGCTTGTATTCAAACTCTTTTTGTATAGTATTGATTCAAAAAACTGAAAAAAAAAAGGTCCTTTACAACAAAATGTAAATCGGCTTTTATAGCCATGCTTTGTTACTTTCTGTCTTTTCTTTTAAATGTTTGCAGGTGCTCTTGGGCGGTGTTGGGCGGTGGACATGACCGCGGTGACAGAGGGGCGACGTCAAAAAGTTAGGGCAAGTGGGTGTCAGGGGGTTCGGTCAGAAGCAGAAGATGAATGGCCTCAGGCCATTCAATGCTGCGGCGCAGGACTCCTTAGGGTTCCCAGAACCCTAAGTTCAAATCTTTGGGCAATTGGGCCAGTGGGTCAAGGGTTTTGGGCTGGGTAGGTTTTTTAGTGGGCCATCGATTTGGGTTTTGGGTTTTTAGGGTCTGTTGGGTTTTAATGTATTGGGTTTGGGGTTTTAATTTTGGGTTTGGACCGGGCAAAATGGGTTTGTACAGCTGCCCCTCTTTGCTCATTGTCCTGTAACGGCTATGGAGCAAAGACTTTCAAAAGGCCCATTTTGCCCGGGCCTACTAAGCCCCGACTTCTTTTGTAGCCTCGTTTCGTCCATCGTATCTTGTTGCTTTGACTCGCACCATCGCCATTTCGAAATGATAGGACTTGCAGCTCCAATTTGTTGTTACGCCTTTAGGGAGATAAGTCTTGCATCTTTGATCTGCTCTTTCAATCTGCTCCTATAACATCAGGAGCGCCAGACTTGTTATCTTCAATCTGATCCCTACAAACTTAGGGATCACCAGACTGATGTCTTTAATTTTCTTCCTGCAACTTCAGGAATGTCAAATCTGCTATTTTCAATCTGATCCCTACAAACTCAAGGACCACCAGACTGAATCTTTGATCTGCTTCCTGCAACTTCAAGAATGTCAAATCTACTTTCTTCAATCTGATCCCTACAAACTCGGGGATCACCAGACTGATGTCTTCGATCTGCTTCCTGCAACTTTAGGAAGGTCAAATCTGCTATCTTCAATCTGATCCCTGCAAACTCGGGGATCACCAGACTGAATCTTCGATCTGCTTCCTGCAACTTCAGGAACGTCAAATCTACTTTCTTCAATCTGATCCCTACAAACTCAGGGATCACCAGGCTGATGTCTTCGATTTGCTTCCTGCAACTTTAGGAAGGTCAAATCTGCTACCTTCAATCTGATTCCTGTTATTTTCAATCTGATCCCTGCGAACTAGGGGATCACCAGACTGATGTCTTCGATTTGCTTCCTGCAACTTTAGGAATGCCGAATCTGCTATCTTCAGTCTGATCCCTACAAACTCGGGGATCACCAGACTGATGTCTTCGATTTGCTTCCTGTAACTTTAGGAACGTCAAATCTACTTTCTTCAATCTGATCCCTATAAACTCAGGGATCACCAGACTGACATCTTTGATCTTCCTGCAACTTCAGAAAGTTCAAATCTGCTATCTTCGATCGGCTCCACTGCATACTCAGGGAGATGAGATCTGCTCAACTGTACTGTCCTCTTGAGGACATAACCTGTAGAATGAGTACATACTTATGCCTAATGATTAGGATGCCATGATGAGTCAGAATGTTATGAGTATGATTCCTATTTAAGGTGTTATCATTCATTTATCTGTCAAGGTTTTATCTTCGTTTCCCTTGCAGTGACCATTTTCGCATGAATGACTTGCCCCTGTGGAAATTTTGAAGCCTATTTTAGGCCTTAGAACACGAGCCTGCCTTGACTTCTAGCTGTCTTCCCCGAGAGTCATAATTCCTACTTGAAGAATGTTCGACTTGGTTTGTTTTAGATTCGTTCCTCAACAATTTAGGGTTTTTGAATCTTTCCTTATCGAAAATTGGCCTGTCGTACTTTTTCTAAGTGACCAAGTAACATTATTCACCCTTGCCACAATTACTGATCGGGCGAGAAACTTCAAAGAAATGGTCTCTATTGAGACCCCCTTTCTCCAATGTCTTTATCTTGTGTTCGTGAAAGTTCTAAACAAATGTTCTGTTTCGGCTTCTTGTTTTATCTAGAGATTTCCAAAGTGATACGTGGAACTTTCCTTTGTGAAATCGTTAGATCATCAATCATTGTTTCAATGTAGCATGTTAATGACGGATAACAGTAGGTCGATTTCAAAGAGAATTATAATGAATTATCTATGAAACAAAGAAAATTGATTGGGGACATATCCTTTTTTTACGGAGAGAAGAACCCAAAAAATGGTAAAATAAACAACATGGATCAGACGCCCTAGACATTGCCAATTGGGCTTTTATGTACAAACTTCAAGAAGACTGCTTTGAGCCTATCATGTGTTTAGAAGACTCGAAGTATTTTGTCGATGCCTCGATATGCAATGTGCTTCCTCTTCTGTTGATTATAGTGCTGCAATATCGCTATGTGTCCATGCAAAATTTGAGCTGCCCTTTGCGGGTTTTCAACTCAAAAAGCCTATTGGTCTCAAGGTGCCCTTTTGCGGGTTTTCACCTTGGCCTCTCCATTTTTTTTTTTTGAAGTCTCAAAGTGCCCTTTGCGGGTTTTCACCTTGGCCTCTTCTATTTCAAGCAAAGTATTTTTTTACTGCATCTGAGTTCACGAGATTGGGCAAGCTTTTCCCGTCCATCTCAGTCAGAATCAGTGCACCTCCCGAGAAAGCTTTCTTTACCACATACGGTCCTTCCCAGTTCGGCATCCATTTCCCTCTGTGATCCTTTTGTTTGGGAAGGATCTTTTTTAGCATGAGGTCCCCTTTGTGAAATTCCCTTGGGCGAACCTTTTTGTCGTAAGCTCTCATCATTCGCTTTTGGTACATCTGACCGTGACGGATAGCCCTCAATCTCTTTTCTTTAATTAAGTTCAACTGGTCATATCGAGCCTGGATCCATTCAGCTTCATCCAGCTTCACTTCTGACAATACTCGAAGAGAAGGTATTTCCACTTCAATAGGTAGAACTGCCTCCATCCCATAGACTAATGAGAAAGGCGTTGCCCAAAGAGAGGTTTGGACGGACGCTCGATAAGCATAAGCGAATGGTAATTTTCATGCCAATCTTTGTAAGTCTCAGTCATCTTTCCCACTATCTTTTTGATGTTTTTGTTGGCTGCTTCCACTGCCCCATTCATTTTTGGACGATACGGAGACGAATTGTGGTGTTTAATGTTGAATTGGTTGCAAACTCCCGCTATCGTACTGTTGTTTAGGTTCAATGCGTTGTCTGATATGATCCTCTCAGGCATTTCATATCGACAAATGATCTCCTTCTTCAAAAACTGACTGACCGCTGACTTAGTGACGTTAGCATACGAGGCAGCTTCTACCCACTTGGTGAAGTAGTCGATGACCATGAAGATGAACCGATGCCCATTTGAAGCTTTCGGTGAGATTGGTCCAATGACATCCATGCCCCACATGGAAAATGGCCATGGGGAAGTCATAATGTGTAAAGGTGACGGAGGCACATGAATCTTGTCTCCGTAAATTTGGCATTTATGACATTTTTTGGCATAGTTGATGCGCCTCCTTCCATGGTAGACCAATAATATCCAAACCTTATTATTTGTCCGCCATTGTGAAACCATTGGCGTGAGTTCCGCAGACGCCTTCGTGGACTTCTTCCAGGATTAACTTAGCTTCGGCGGCATCCACACATCTTAGCAGCACTTGATCTTTCCTTTTCTTGTATAGGACCTCTCCATCCAGGAGGTATTCACAAGCTAGTCTTCTCAACGTCCTTTTATCGTTCTCAGTTGCTTGGTCTGGGTACTCACGATTTTTCACATACCGCAGTATATCGTGGTACCATGGTAGGCCAGTTTTCTCTTCTTCCTCAATGTTGTAGCAATGGGCTAGGTCCTGATGAATGCTCATTCGTATAGGCTTCATATCCTCATTCTCGTTTATTTGAACCAGGGCGGCTAAGGTGGCCAGAGCATCAGCCATCTGGTTTTCGTCTCTGGGTAAATAATGGAACGTGACGTCGTCAAACTCTCTGATCAAATCTTGGGCTAATCTTTTATAGATGGCCAGTTTTGGATCCCTGGTTTCCCATTCCCCTTTAAGTTGATAGATTACGAGGGCAGGATCTCCACACATTTCCAATACTCTGATTTTACGTTCGATAGCGGTGCGGAGACCCATGATGCAAGCTTCATATTCAGCCATATTATTAGTGCAATCGAAATCCAGTTTACAAGCGAATGGGTAATGGTCTCCTTTTGGGGATATCAAAACTGCCCCAATTTCATTGCCCACAGCATTTGATGCTCCGTCAAAATTCAGCTTCCAAGGATGATCTTCTGAGGCACCCTCTCCAGTGTTTGCCACATACATCAAATCTTCGTAAGGGAAATCAAAGTCTAAAGGCTCGTAATCTTCAAGGGCTCTACTGGCTAAAAAGTCCGCTATAGCACTCTCTTTTACTGCCTTTTGGTTCACATAGACTATTTCGAATTCGAAGCGTAATCGCCATCCGCCATCTTTCCGTTCAAAGTGACAGACTTCATCATGTATTTCAGAGGATCTAGCTTCGAGATGAGCCATGTCGTATGATACAGCATATACTGCCTCAATCTTCGAGTTGTCCAAATCAAGGCACAACATAGTTTCTCGATCGGCGAGTACCTTATTTCACACTCAGTGAATTTTTTACTAAGGTAGTATATTGCCTTCTCTCTTTTTCCTGAATCGTCATGCTGACCCAGCACACATCCCATTGAATTATCGAGCACTGTCAAATAAAGGATTAATGGCCTGCCCGGATGAGGCGGTGTCAATACTGGGGCATTGGACAGGTATTGCTTTACCTTGTCGAAGGTCTTCTGGCATTCTTCATCCCACATGCCCGGATTGCATTTCTTAAGAAGACGAATATGGGGTCGCATTTCTCATTCAGTTGTGAAATGAACCGAGCAATGTAATTTAGCCTTCCTAGGAAACCTCTAACTTCTCTTTGGGTACGTGGTGGAGGCAACTCCTGTATGGCTTTGACTTTGTCTGGGTCAACCTCAATCCCCTTTTTACTGACCACAAATCCGAGCAACTTTCCAGACTGAGCTCCGAAGGTACACTTTGCTGGATTAAGCTTTAGTTGGAATTTTCTCAACCTCAAGAATAGTTTCCTTAAGACCTGCACATGTTCCTCTTCGGTGCGGGACTTGGCGATCATGTCGTCGACATAAACCTCAATTTCTCTGTGTATCATGTCATGAAATAGGGTTACCATGGCTCTTTGATATGTCGCTCCCGTATTTTTTAGCCCAAACGGCATCACTTTGTAGCAAAACGCCCCCCACGTGGTCACAAATGTTGTCTTATACATATCTTCAGGATGCATCTTTATTTGGTTGTATCCTGAGAAGCCATCTATGAAGGAGAACAACGAATAACCCGCCGTATTGTCTACTAAGGTGTCGATGTGGGGCAACAGAAAATTGTCTTTCGGGCTAGCCTTGTTTAGATCCCTATAGTCTACGCACATTCGCACTTTCCCATCTTTCTTTGGGACAGGGACGATATTAGCCACCCAATCTGAATACTTAACCACTTGCAAGAATCTGGCGTTAAATTGTTTCTCGACTTCTTCTTTTATTTTTAACAAAACATCCGGTCTCATTCTTCAAAGCTTCTGCTGGACGGGCTTATATTCTTCTTTTATGGGTAACCGGTGTACTGCGATATCAGTGCTTAATCCAGGCATATCTTGATACGACCATGCGAATACATCCTTGAATTCTTGGAGTAACTCGATGAGGTATTGCTTGGTCTCTACCGTGATACAAGCTCCGATCTTTACTTCTTGTCTTTCTCCCAAGTTCACCACTTCCACTGACTCTTTATGCGATAGGATATGTTTTTCTTCTTGCTCTACCATTCTCAACAAATCTGGAGGCAAGTCACATTCTCTATCATGTTCAAAATCCTGAGATTCCTCTAAACACATATCTTGCTCAAAATGGCCCTCTGAATCTGTAGTATCATTGCTCATATCATTGATGGCTAGGGACCTGTGATGGGTATCAAGGGATATACAAAGAATAAATGAATGGAAGGATAACTATTCACATGATATGAACAAGAAATGAAAAAAGTTTCTTAGAATTAAAGATGCATTTCATTGTAACAAAATATTTGAACATGAGCCTATTTCACAAAAGAAATCTCATTGTTTCTAGGCTTAAAACAATGAGTGCGTTCTGAATATTACTCTGTATAATCTCTAAAAACTACAGGAAATTCCTCTGCGGTCCAATTGTTTAGAACGCTTCCTGGTTCGTACGGGCGAATGTCCAACATGTTTCCTTGATCAGTTTCCTCGTCGTGTATGGCATTGATGTGAGGAAGATTCTCCAGGTAGATTATTTCTCCTGACACGAAGGTACGGGATATGTGGGGGAATGTCATTGATTCCCACTTGACGTCCTCTCCGTTCAACCTTGCCCTTCTTCTTTGTTGTTTCTTCTCTATTTCTTTCCTCATTTGTTTCGCATCCGATTTGAAACCCAAGCCAAAACGGTCTCTTTTCTCTTTCAGCATCGGGGTCTGAACTTTTCCTTAGAGATGTTTGCCCAATCTTTTTCCTGGTAGAGCCCCTTTTCCTATCATCATTCGTAGGCCCATCCTTGTGGACTTGGATAGCTTAAGCACCGGGACTTCATTTCCTTCCGAGATGAAAGTAGCATTGACAAACTCTAAGGATCGAAAGGAACATTCAACGACCTCCTCACTTGTTTCCAGATATGGCGCTTCGTTGGTCACAGTAGCTATGATGTCTTCTTCAGTATTTATAGTTACCGATCGGTTTCGTTACGACGGTTTACGGTGTAGTGGCGAGGCACAAGACCGTCGAATGAATCCAAGGCCTTCCCAATAAGTAGTTGTAAGAGGGCTTGATGTCCGTGACCAGAAAATCTACTTCATATGTGTTAGGCCCGATCAACAATGGCACGTCCATTCTTCCCATCACTCTTCTTTCGGTACCATCAAATGCTCTCACTATGTTCTGGCATGCTTTCATGTGGGAGCTGTCTATAGGCAACCTCCTCAGTGTAGCCAAAGGTAAGACATTTAAAGCTGATCCATTGTCTATTAACACGCTTGGCAGAGTGTATCCCTTGCAACGAGTAGTTATGTGCAAGGCCTTCGTTGATCCCATGCCTCCTGGTGAGATTTCATCATCACTGAAGTAAATAAAATTGTCAGCATTTATGTTACTAACCAGACGATCCAACTTATTAACGGATATATCCTTAGTAATGTAAGTTTCATTCAGCATTTTCATCAGTGCTTCACGGTGTACTTACGAGCTTAATGTTAGGCTAGCATGGATATGCGAGCTGGTTGTTTGCTTGTTGCTCTACCACGTTATACTCATTGTGTTTCAAGAATTTCAAGAATTCTTTGGCCTCCTCTTCTTTTTCTGTGTTCATTGACTAGGCCTTTGATTCCTCTTTCTACCTAGTCAAGACAGATCTTTGGTTTCTTGGTTCGCGCTTTTATTCTTGGGTCGCACCGCCCCACTCACGTGTATAGGACCCTTCATTCTTGCCTTCCTCGAAATGCTAGTGGAGCTTTCGCCTTGTTATCATCACATTACAATTGTAGTCCCAGGTTACCTTTTTACTGTCTTTGTAGGGAAAAGAAGCAGGTCTCTAAATTATAATATTTGGCCTTCAGTGTACCCCATTTTCCGTGTTTCGCGAGATGATGATTCTTGGGTGATTGACTCCAGGCTTCATCGATTCTTCCTCGGTCACACATACATTTCTTTCCTCTACTCCTTCTTCATAAAACTCCAGTTCCTTGTTGTCCATAAGGTTTTGCACTAAGATTCTAAACTAGGCACATTCTTGAATCTCGTGCCCTTTTATTTTATGGAGTTCGCAGTAGTTCTTTGTATACCTCCAGTTTTTCGTAGGATCTGAATCTATCAATCCCCTCTTCGTCATCTCCTCGCAGACTACTCTCAATGGGGTTTTCACCTCCGTGACGTCCTTCTTGATCTTTTTCACCACCTTCTCGCCAATCGTGTTTACCCTTCCACCCTCGTGATTGGGTAGTGGGTTCCCCTTTTTCACCAAGTTGTCGAGTGTTATGACCCCCATCTTTATTAGCCTCTCGACTACCTTTTTAAAGGTGAGGCAATTCTCTATCGAATGCCCCGCTACCCCTGCATGGTAATCGCATTGAGCGTTAGGGTCATACCACTTAGGGTATGGCGGTTGTAATGGTTGCAAATAAAATGGGGACACGATATGCTCGTTGAACAAGGTCTGGTATAGCTCCTTGTACGTTATTGGAATTGGCGTGAATTGAATTTTTTTAGTATTCGGTCTGGTTTTCGATTCCTGTCTTGCTAGACCTTGTTGTCTAGAGGTGACTACCTTTGGCCGATTAACTATGATCGCTTTGTGTGTGTTTACGTTATTTCCTTCACCGTCTTTCTTCTTAGGAGCGGCCCTCCTAGCGCTTTCTCCTGCCTCGATCTTACCGCCCCTTATGGCATGTTCGATCATCTCTCCCGCCATTACTATGTCGGTAAAGCTTTTAGTCGTACTCCTTATCATATGAGTTATGAAAGGGGCCTTCAAGGTGTTAGTGAAAAGCATGGCGATCTCCTTTTCCAAGAGCGGTGGCTGCACTTGTATTGATACCTCTCTCCATCGCTGGGCATATTGTCTAAAACTTTCGCCCGGCTTTTTCTCCATATTTTGGAGCGTGATTCTATCAGGAGCAATATCAGCTACATGGCCATAATATTTCATGAAGGCCTGTGCCAGGTCCTTCCACGTCTTGATTTGGGCACGACTAAGCTGGTTATACCATTTGGCGGCAGACCCGGCCAAACTGTCTTGAAAATAGTGAATCAGCAACTGGTCATTATTAAGGTGCCCCGCCATCCACCGACAGAACATTGTGATGTGCACCTCAGGACAGCTAGTCCGTTATATTTCTCGAACTCTGGTGTTTTGAACTTTGGCGAAAGGACTAAGTCCGGGACCAGACTTAAGTCTTTTGCGTCTATCCCGTAATGATGGTCAGTTGTTTCTATTTCTTTAAACTTTTCCTCTAGCCACTTGCAACGGTTCTCAAGTTGCTTTGAGAAATCTATTTTTGCCTTATCCATTTCTGCCAGTTCATCGAAATCGGGAACCACAAGGTTAGCCAGACTTTCCCATGGGTTAGTACCCGAACCAGTCGGGAGGTGGGCTGGTATCGCGGTACCAACCTGATATTGTGGTCTAATAGTAACAGGCGTCCTTTGGGGATGCACCTCCGGTGGCACTTGGGTATTAGGCGGGGTAAAACCCGGAGGGTAAACAAGGTCGTCATTATCGTTTCCCAAACTAGTAGCAACCCCCTTTCCTTTCTCACGTTCATTGGCCAACAACTGCGCCAACTGATTCATCAAGTTACTCTGAGATTCCTGCATTCGTTCTATCATGTCCTGTTGTATCTTGATTAATCGTTCTTGCATCTGTTCTTGTATTTCCTTTTGCATTTGTTCTAGTCTCTCCATTCTTTGATCCATGATTTTTTTTTGCCTCGTGTATTGTAGCGATGTTCCAGGGTCACTGTCATAATTTAAGGTTCCTTTGTGAGATTTAATGCACATGATGCAATGTAATGCTAATGCATGAAATGTATGCAAAAAAAGAATTAATTCTGATTCAATTTCTTTTTAGAATAACTTTTCTAGAAAACAAGTTTCTTTACATAAAATGGATTACATATAAGGCCTCGCCCTAATACTTAAGGCCTTGACTTCCTCAAGAAGCCCAGCTAACTCTTGACCTTGCTCTGACTTTGATTCGTAAAATAAACTTAGTACATCGACTCGGACTGTTAAGGTTTGTAAGTGATCCGCCACCTCTCGCACTTGAGCCACGGCTTCCTTCTTAATGTAATCCCGATCTCTGACTTGATTTTGAGAGTGATAAAGTTGCTGCTTCCAACGCTCCTCATTGACTTCAAGAAGCTCCACTCGTAGCTCACAACCATGTAAAATAGATTCTAGCTCTTCGATTCTCGCTTTTATTTATTCAATTTTACTCAGATTAGCCTTTAATTCGACTACAGAGTTACGGCTACGATACTGATACAATGATCTTTCCAGTTCTATCACCCCGAGCCTTTAATTTCTCTTTTTCGTTTTGAGTTTCTACCAAACTTCTTTTCAGAGTAGCTTCTCGAACTTGAGTATCTCGGAGTTCCCTTTCCCATTGACTGGCTCTATGTTTTTCCTCTTTAAGTTCTTGACGCCATTGCTCTGACGTTTTTCCTAATCCAGCAATTTTCATTGACCTTCGTAGCTTCTTATAGTCTGTTTTCAAACTGTCCAAATCTTCCTCAGCTTTATTTTTCCCTTTCCTCAGCTTTTTGGCTTCCAGCTTCTGAATGTCAACATCCAATCCTAACTGCATTTTCTCTTCTTCTAATTGTTCTATTCTTTTTCCTAAT
The DNA here is from genome assembly GCA_025506655.1 of Gossypium rotundifolium. Taxonomy (NCBI): domain Eukaryota; kingdom Viridiplantae; phylum Streptophyta; class Magnoliopsida; order Malvales; family Malvaceae; genus Gossypium; species Gossypium rotundifolium. The sequence goes on from CP106732.1 coordinate 17,379,002, forward strand.
TCCACATTCTTTTTCTCAAAATCCTGTTTGATGATTTCGAGCTCCGATAGGATTACTTGCAGGTGCTCTTCCACCGATCGGGCATTTTCTTAGCCTGATGTGGAGATATTGTCGTTGATTCTCTGACTCCACCATCGGTCGTATTCGGGGGTTATCATCGGGTTAATGGCAAACCTTTTCATTCTATGAGTTTGACTCCAAGCACTTGCTATTTCATAAACTCTCTTCTTACAATTGTCTCCTTTATACTCAAACTCAGATGAATTAGACCACGTGTTGCGGTATAAATTGTCTCGATCTATCTTGTCTCAACACGAGAAGAGGAGCATATCCGATAGCTCCCATATTCCCGAAGAGAGGAACCAGTCAAAATCTCCACACCGATATAAGATCTCATCAGAATCATTAAAAGAGCTTTCCATTCTACGTCTTCTTCTTGTAGGTTTTGCCGAATCATCATCCATTTTTCTTCTGTAAGATCGTCTCGCCTTGGCGTGGCTGCTAATTCTTTTAGCGAGGAATAGTCCTCGGAGAAGATTCGACACGATGCCTTTTTCGCTTTCCAAAAGTGACTGTTGAACCATGCTAGTAAGAGCTGTGCACAACCGGTGAATCTTTCTTTCGCCGCTCTTCGGCACGATCTTAGGGACCTGAAAGTTTCGGCCAGAATTGTAGGAATGGGTGTGACTCTTCTATCCAATCTGTCGAATAAGTCTGAGACCGCCTCGTCTACATGCCCTAGAGCTTTGGGGAAAATAATCAGTCCATAAATGCTCAAGGCAAAAATGTCAACCCTTTTCTTCACGTCAGGGTGCGCTATGATCAAATCCCTTAAATTTCTCCAAGGGATGCACTTACAATCTCCTTTTTGTTTTATCCGAGCTGCAACCCACTGCTCGCTCATTCCCGTAATATTCATCAGCTTTTTTAAGAAGGTGGGGACATTAACAGGTCTTGCATAAACTTTGTCAGTTTGAATTTTTGGGCAATGGAGTAAAGTCATGTATTCTTCTATAGAAGGTACCAGATCCGCTTTCCAAAGTAAAACAACTATAAGCGAGGATTCCAAAATTGGGCTATAGCTCTAATAAGTCTTTGGTCTACCTTGATGTCGAGTAGATAAGGCGATCACCGTAATGACAAGAGAATAGTTGCTTGATCTCGTCTTCCTATGACTCCATATCTCTTTCATCTCTTGAAGATTATTTTGAGTTACACTGATACGTGTGAAGTCCCATAATTCTGACATGTGCCCTTCTATAAGACTATCACCTTTTTCTTGTTGTACTGTCTCGGTCCATATTCGGACGGCCGCATTGTCTTCCACTCTATCAAGAAACCCCCTTTTCATGACAAGCTATCTATTTAGCAATTGAATGTGAATCAACACCTTTTTTTTGATGAAGATGCCATGCAAAAATAAAATGAAGCAAATCAGTATTTCATACACAGCAAGCAAAGAATAAAAATACCTAATCTGGTAACCACTAGGGTTTGGCATGGCTCTACCTAGGGTGGGTTCTAGGGCTTACTATATGAGGTTCGATTCTAAAGAAGGGTACGAACCAAGAGATTCCTCGATCCTCACCCATTATAGGCTCATATGGATGAGTTCGATTCGAGGGAATACATTTCCTATGGGCACGGAGATAAAAATCTCATGAAGACATAGGTACGGATGTATCCCAAATGCGATCCACTATCCTGCATGGAGGTGAAAACCTCACGAAGGAGTAGCTTCTCACTCCCACTTAAAGGTGTGACCACAACGGTCATGCAATGCAATGCCGAACTTAAAATAACATGCAATAAAAGGATAGTAATTTTCAAATCGAACTTTCAAATTTTCGACAAAAGACAGAAAATAATCAATTTATGGCTTGACTTTCTAAATCATGTCCCCAGTGGAGTCGTCAAGCTGTCGTAACCATTTTTTGATGAAACAGTAATGGGGTTCGACTTCGGGTTTTAAAATGAAAAAAATGGGAGTCGCCACCAATCCCTTTTTGTTGAGGTGTGATCGGGTCACCTCAGAAAGCGGTTATTTTAATAAGCAGTTTGATTTATCAAAACAACGATTTTGGTCTCTAAATCCAAAAATGAGTTCTAAGTCGATACACATACGAGGAAGGTTAGCACCCTCGATACGCCCAAAATTGGTACCAAAATGATTAATTAGTGTCTTAACGTCGGAAGTTTGAAAAGGTTTTAAAATACGGATCCTTTAAAATGTATTAGGATATTTGAGATTTCTTTGTTCAGAGAGGTACAAACATCACATCCAACACGTTAGGACATGATATTCCTAACCTTTGTAATCAAAGCTATCTCATGATTTTCTGAAGTTTATCAAAAGGATGTTTAGTTATTTAGTTAAGCGGAAAATCGCGACCCAAAGACGTTAGGGCACTATTCCCCGAATTCCTAAATACAAAACATTGCCTTTATTTTAAAACCTTTAAATGGAGTGTAGCAATTCTACAAAATGCATCATATCGTATTAAATCAAAGAAAAAGGCTCGAGTCAAAACTTGAGATTTCTTTGTCCCGAAAAGATATAAACATCACATCCAGCTCGTTAGGACACAATGTTTTAATCTCTCGTAATCAAAGTCATCTCGTGATTTGCAAAACTTCGTAAAAGGGATGTTAAGTTATTTAGTTAAACGGAAAATCGCAACCCAGCACGTTAGGGCACTATTTTTGAATTCCTGAATACGAAACATCACCTTTATTCTAAAACCTTTAAATGAAATATGATGATTTTCAAAATATATTTTATGTAGTAATAATATGAAATTAAGAAAGATAAACGAGATATAAATATAGTAAATATAAGAGTACTAATAAGAATATGATAATGATATAAAACAATGATAATACTATACCAATATGAATAATACATATATATAATATTAGTGGTAAAAATAGAATAATAAAATTAGTGATGAAAATTAGATAATAAAATAATAAGATATAAGATAAAGGGAATAATATAAAAATAATAGTAAGCGAATAATAGTAAATTATATATTATAAAAATATCTTGATAGTAATAATAATATAAAGAATGGTGATAATAATATATTTATTTGATGATAATAATAATAGTAATAATAATAGTAACAATCGATAAACAAAACGATAAAAGAAAGGTATATATGCGATATCTGAATAATAAATAATACGGATGATAATAAGGTAGTAAAATAGTAATAATAATAGTACTAATAGTGTGAAAATGATAATAATGGAATAATAATAGAAATAATGAAATAATAATAAATAATAATAATAACAATAGTGAATATAATAATAATGATAAAATAAAATATTAAATGATAGTAATTATAATAAAAATTGCAAAATAATTGAAAAAGGGGCTAAATTGCATTAAAAATGGAAGTTTTGGGTCAAATTGTAAATAAAGTAGAGATTCAGGGGCTGAAAACACGGGTGCATGAAAGTGGGGGACCAAAGGGGCAATTTTCCCATAAGTTTAAACGCAGTATTTGAGGGGGGACTGAATCGCAAACCGCATGAAATTGCTGGGCCAATATTGCAATAACTAAAGATTTGATTTTAAAAACACAAAAATGCGGAAGGGCCATTAGCGCAATTTCCCCTTTGGCTTAAAAACACGCGGATCCTTCAATCGGGTCGGGTCAACGCGCGGGTTATAGGGGCGAAACGACGTCGTTTTGGGGCCACTGAATCAGGCCCTAAACGGCGTCGTTTTGAAACCTTTATAAAACCAAAAATTTCCCTTTATTTCTTCATTTCAGCTGCTTACACAAAAAAAATCCTTCATTTGTTTTTTTTTCTGCAGGGGTTGGTCTTGGGATTTTTAGATAGATCCATGGCCAAGTGCCATGCATGGTGGTAAAGTTTAAAAAGAGGTAAAATTTTGTATTTTTTATTCCTTTTTAATATCCTTTAATAATATGTACACATATATGTCGAGGAAAGAAAAGGAATGCTTCGAAAATAAAAGGGGAGAAAATCACCTCTTTTCACCTCTGTTTTAGGTTTTTAGTCGATTTTAGTGCCTTAATCTCTGTCTCTTTTTTGTGCTTAATCTATTTGCGCTTGTATTCGAACTCTTTTTGTATAGTATTGATTCAAAAAACCGAAAAAAAGGTCCTTTACAACAAAATGTAAATCGGCTTTTATAGCCATGCTTTGTTACTTTCTGTCCTTTCTTTTAAATGTTTGCAGGTGCTCTTGGGCGGTGTTGGGCGGTGGACATGACCATGTGGCGAGGGAGGGGCGTAGAAAGTCGAGGCAAGTGGGTGTCGGGGTTCGGTCGAAGAAGAAGGCGAATGGCCCAGAGCCATTCAATGTCATGACCTTGAGACTCCTTAGGGTTCCCAGAACCCTAAGTTCAAATCTTTGGGCAATTGGGCCAGTGGGTCAAGGGTTTTGGGCTGGGTAGGTTTTTTAGTGGGCCACCGATTTGGGCTTCAGGTTTTTAGGGTCTGTTGGGTTTTAATGTATTGGGTTTGGGGTTTTAATTTTGGGTTTGGGCCGGGCAAAATGGGTTTGTACAGTGAGGAAAGGAGCTTTGGAGACGGATAAGATAGTGAAAGGAAAACAAGGCAGTGGGGTTTTAAATGATAGGAAGAAGAAGAAGAAGAAGGGCTGGGCCAATTCCAAATATGGAGTTAATTTCTACGGTGTTTCATTGAGGGCAATCACAGTGGAAAGAATGGTTGAGTCATTTGTTTGACGATGGAAGTAGCTTTCTAAGTAAAAGTATACTTTTCACTCTTTATGACGTACAAAATGACAATTTTTTTATGTTACAATTTAGACTAAATGTGCATATTTACATTTTATTCTTTATATTTCATTTTCATTCTTTATTTTATTTTTTTAAAAGAAATTTATTAATTCATTTCATAGATGGGACCAATTTGGGGGGGGAACAACAAATATCTGTCACAATTCAAGCACCATATGTCTGAAGTGATTATAAGCATTTAAAAAGATAAGAAAATCAGCCTTGGATAGTCTGAAGTGGCCGACAAAAATCGATAAAATAATTAATCATCTACCAAATTGGACAGGAGGACAACAAAACCATCTCTAAAATCACTTGCAAAAGCAATACTACATGCATAAGTAATACTAAGAAGGTGCTACAATAGTAAACAAAAACTTCTAAAAGTGAATAGTTATTAAATAATGGAAAAAAATATAAAAGTTAAACAACACGGGTCTATACTAACTAGTGAAATAATTTTTTATTCTGAAATACTCAAAACAGAAGTTGGCAAAGAGCAACCCACTTTCCAAAATAGACTACTAGTGGTTGGTGGAGTTTCAGCGACGATAGGCACCGTAATATGTCAATCAAAACTTGTGAAGACAACAAAGATACTCACAAAATAGCTTTGCAAACTAAAAATAGAGAAGACACATAGAGTGAATGAGAAGAAAGAAAGAGAGGATTGATGGGAGAGAGAAAAAGGTGGGCGGTAACCAACTTAGAAGCTACCACCACTGTTGGACAAAACTCAAAAGAAAAAGCAAACGTTGGAGAAAAAAAAGTTTTTAGGGTTTCTACTTTCTTTATTTTATTTTTTTGGTCAAGATTTCTAGATCGAATGTATATTAAAAAAATATTAGATCAAAATTTTAAAATTACGTATATAATTTATTAAACAAACAATATAAAAATCTTAGGACTTTTTTTTTGACCCACCTATTGCCTCTAAAACATGTTTCAATGTCATGTGAGCAGTTGTTCAGTTGTTGGCTGATGTTGCTTGTCCCCCTCATCTCTTATCTCAATGCTTTTCTCCTACTTCACTCCAATTGTCTTCCCTTTTTTTAGTTTGTTGATGTTATCTTTTCTACTTTCATGGGTTGTGACGGAGAGATGTTGGTGTCTGTCATCACTGAATCTTTATTAGCCACCAGCAATTCCTCTTGGAAAATGGGTTCGCTCTTAAATGGTGGCTCTTCATCGGCTCCTTGATTTGTTTCTATTTTGAAGATATTTTAAAATATGAAATGATTTCACATATTGATTTGGAGTCGTTGTTTTAAGTCTTATGAGTTTTTTTTTTTCCTTTTATCTAATAAGTCTTCCCTTTTTCTTATGAAACGGTGAATTTGTCTTGTCTTGTCCTATCATATCCAAGTTTTAGTTTTGCAACTAGTATTTTCATATTCAAGTGCTTTTAGGGATAGATTTGTTGTCATCCTCTTTAGCTTTGTGGAGGCTTAATTTTCTTATTGATTATGCTTTCTACTTTTGGACCTTTCGGGGATGGTTCTCTTATCATGATAGGTGCCTGCAATCCCCTAAATATGTCTTGCTTGAGTTGTGACAACTTTGGACCCTCTAAGGCTAGTTCTCATAGGTGCTTATAGTTGCCCTAGACATGTCGTATTTGAGTTGTAACAAAGTTGGTTGTCAATGTGCTGGAATTGTTTTATTCTTGCTGAAGCTGAAGCTTTTGTTCATGTTGACAAAGCTTGTCTTTTATTGTCGATGGTAGGTATTTCTTGTATCTTTATTATTATTTTTTTTGGAATTATATGGTCTCATTCATGTAAATAAACTTTGGTGTATATTATATGAACAATTTAGATCTGTCATGTTAAAAGATAATAACTCTCGTAATTTTAATAACACACATAAGATATAAGTTATTTATAAAGTAGATACATATATATTTAAATTTTGATTCACGTATTTTAAATATGTTTCATGTCAAATTTGATATGACATTTAACATTATTACCCCAAGTGGTAGCATACTTGCATAACAAAAAAAGAAAAAGAAAAAGCACCTTACCTGTGTAAGTGAAGTGTTCTTACTTTGTGAACCCACCACTAATGCCTCTTCAAGTACTCAAAATCTCAGCATAGTTGGGAGACAAAATCCTCTATCAAGAGTAATACTGTACGTGTTGTGAGATTCGTTAATTTTAAGCAAATGACACTTTAAAAACATTTCCTAAATGAGTAGAAAATTTCTCAATAGAACACTCAAACTAAGGACTAAGATGATGGAAGAATTATATTACTTTAATAATTTAAAGATTGAATTATAAAGTTTAAGAATTAATTTAGAATTTGGAAGTACTTAAAATTTTAACGAGGTTGGGCCGTTTCGCCTGATATTTTAATCATATTGTAAGAGTAGTAATCGTAATCATTAGTAAATCATACAACTAATTAAAATTTGTTTTGGGTTCCATACAACTTTTTAAAACATCATTATCCACTGCCATTGCTATGCTAATAATTTAATTAACTTAAATCTTCTTACGTGTCTTACAAGGCCAACTTTTCTACTGAAAGAAAAAGAATCTTTGTAAAAGTTTTGGAAGACTCGTTCTGTTTTGATTTGTATTGTTTGGAATTATTTTTAGTCATGATAATATAATATTTTTATTTTTAGTCGTAAATAAAAAAATATAAACTATAATTATGGGAATTAAATGAGATAGTAAGAGTCATTCTTACTTTAATTAATGGTCAAAAGTTTAACCTTTATTTTGAGTATATAGTAACTTTAAAATTTGTGATCAGCACTTATCTTTTATTGAACTTATAAATATGAAAATTAATAACTGAACTGATTCTAATAAATATAAACAGTTAAATTAATGGCGAAAACTATACACTACTTCCCTCATAATACCAAAAGAAATAAATATAGAAATAGGTCAAAATTCATGTTTTTTTTTTTTTTGTTGTTTTTGTTTTAAAGTCAAAATTCAACTTTAAACTTTGATAATGATTACTATATATATAAGTTCATATTCTAGAAGTATCAAATTCCCTAATTAATGGGGCGTCGAATATAATAACTACGCCTTTGGCAGCTATGCTAGGCCTCTTACATTCATACCTTCCTCTTAGCATCCATTCAAATTTAACATGGCTTCGATTCTCCGTCGTTTGTTGTCAATACTTTATATCACTCCTTATATTGATAAAATTTAAAATTTAATATTTAAAACATTTTTATTTAAAAATCTTACTTCAATTATTCACATTGTTAGTATTATCTTAATATTATTTTTCATCAATCTCCATTATTTTTAGAATCGAATCAAACCAATTAAATTGGAAATCAACTGAGGTACCGGTCTGGAATAATAGGTTGGACTAATTGTAGGGATGAAACCAAAAAAAAATTTAGAGGCTGAAATTAAATTGTAATTTTCACGATAGTTAGAGTATAATTTCACCCTTTTAATAGCCTATATCTTTATAATTTTTAAATGATTAAATTAAATTTTATTATTTTTAAGGACCAAATTTTTTATCAAAATTTTCATTTTAGAGGGGTCGGGGGTCCCTGCCAACCCCCTAATTACGCCCCTCACTGACCCTGAACAGATTGACTTGGGCTAAAAAAATCAATTGAACCAATGGTTTGAACCATTTAAATCAATTTTCTCTATTTTTTTAATTTTTTAATTTTTATAATAATTTATTTAATTGAATTGAATAAATCAGTGATATAACCGGTTCGACCACCAATTTAATTCTAAAAACTTTAATCATATATCATGTCATATGAGGTAGTTTAATCAATATATAAAGTAAAAATTTTGGTAAAAATATTTATAATTTAATAAGTAGATTATAATTTTTAAAAATAAAAAACTATTTTTTAATTAAAAAAACTTAAGTTTTAAAATTTAACACGGGACTAAATTTCAAATTCAGTCATAAAAGGCGCATTTTTACAGCAGGTGAGCTAAATAAAATGAAAGGTATGCTATATGCCCAGATATCTTTCCCAAATATGATATTAATAAACGATAGACCGGCTGCTAACGACCAAAATTATACAGACATGTAAGATGCCGGAGCAGCCAAATTTTAGGCATATTAAATTAGATAAGCTGTTGACCATACATTTAACATGAGTTGTGTTGTTAATTTTCATAATTTGAAATACTATTGTTATATCAGGATCGAAGTTAGAAATTTTTTGTAAGGGACCTCAATTAAATTATATATTTTTATGATAGTAAAAATATAATTTTACCATTTTAATAGTCTATATATTTATAATTTTTAAATAATTAAATCAAAATTTAATTATTTTTTGGGCTCAAAGTATAATTATACCATTATTAATTTAAAATTTTATACAACATAAAATGGCCTAAATAAATTTTTTTCCATTTTGGGGGACCTACCAACCCCCTGGCTCTGCCCCTGACCCTACACTTTGAGACAATATCTCGAAACCCTCAAATATCACTTTTCAAAAATTAGGACAAACACCATCTCTAGTGGACAATCCATCCACAAAAATCCTCCTTTAGAACTTTTTGAGAAAACTATTCAAGAAGATTCATCAAAGTCAAGCCACACAGATAGGCTTCAATCATCATTTACAACATCAAGTCCATTCAACATGATTGACAACCTATTTATTGTCACCCTAATTGCCTTATTTAGACTTGTCATGTTAAATCTTTATCACCTTTGGTCACCTATAGTCGAATGATGTGGCACACATTGAGATTCCAACCCAAGTATATAAGCCAACGCCCATCTCAAAATAAGAGGAACTCTCTCTCTCTCCTTTCCATCTCAACCTCCAAACCACCACATGATACATCACCTACAGCAACTCTTCACCCAACCTTAAGCTGGGTGAATTGTCTGTCACCACCACAACTCCTCCCTTGTCTGATCCAAGCATCAACAACCAAAAATAAAAGTTTAATCTTTTTTATCAACTAATTACATTAATGTAGATTTATGATGATAAGACTGGTCACATATTAAGTCATTCTCATATCGCATAAATCAAGCAGTGCCTTCTTTAGATAGTATACATTTTCAAAGTCATCGCATAGTAAATGAGTCTCGTATCACGTAAATTAAGTAGTGCCTTCTTTAGAGTGCTACATATTTTTAAAGTTCTATCATCCACTTTTAAGAAAGGTAAAATTGCATCTCGAACCTATGAATGGTACAAATGTAGAAAGCTTTTAAGCAACACTAAGTAGCTAATCCAAGTGATATGAATGTTGTTTAAAGACTTTCTAATATTCTTGGCTAATTTGAGATTCTGACAGCTATATATGGTAGACACCACAAAAGGCAGCATGAAGGATATGGAGGGTGAAAATGAAAGCTGAGAGAAGCTCTTTCTTTTAATGGGATTCTCTTCATAATGGAATCATCAATCATGATTTTAAAAGAGTACAACTTTACCGAGCTTTCAAGCAAATAAAATAGCTGGCAACCAAGTAATGCCAATACGCGTACTACCAAAGTAACCATTTAGAGCTATTTATATATATACAGTAAAGAAGTATAGCATATTGAAGTTTAGTTTTATCAACAAGAAGATATATATATATATATATATATATATATATGTTTAAGTTGTTTATTGTAGCCTAAGGAAAAAGAGGTGTATGTGTTGATGAAGCCAAGCTTAACATATGTTGATAAGAGCATACCTTTTTATAATTCAAAAGAAGCACTTTCCAAAAATTAAAATAATTATACAATTCAAACCTTGAAATATTATATGATTAAGATCTTTGGGTTAATTTATGGTTTTAGTCTCTAAATTCTGAATTTAATTTTTAGTTTAATTTGATATAATTTAGCCAATCTATTTTTAGGGTAAACTATAAAAATAATCACTTTTTTTTGTCTCAGATTACATTTTAGTCACTTATGTTTGAAATGTTACGTTTTAGTCACTTACATTATCATTTTGTTACGAAGTGGTTACACTACCGTTAAGCTCCGTTATGTCTCTAATTTTGATCCTATATGGCAGTCTAAATAGGTTTTAAATGCCAACTTGGATGTCTTACGTGGCAATCCAAATTAAATTTATTTAATTAAAAACCTATTTTCATCCCAGCGACTGGACATCCAAGTTGGCATTTAAAATTCATTTGTATTGCCACATAGGACTATCGTTAGGGAGTTGGTAACATAGTTTAATGGTAGAGCGGCCACTTTGTAACAAAATGACAACGTAAGTGACGAAAATGTAACATTTTAAACATAAGTGACTAAAATGTAATCTGAGACAAACAAAAGTGACTATTTTTATAGTTTACTCCTATTTTTATGATGTTATCAATTAATTTAAATAGTTAATACTGTTCAAAATTTTTAGTTAAAGTATTGGAGCGGATTTTTTTTTAAATAACTCTATTAAGAAAAAATCCATATCGAGATGATAAGTTGGGAAGCATAGTTTTAAGAAAAAAAGTATTTGCATATTTAAAAGTGTTAATTATAAGTAACTAAGTATAAAATTACAAATTTGGGCATAATAGAAGGATTAAAACCATAATTTTACCTGAGTTTTTTCATAGTCAGTCAAATTTTCTAGAAGTTGACTTTTTGTTGTTAAATTAAATTAAATTAATTGGTAATTTCAGGTTTTTTTTCCGATTCATGATGTTTAGCTCCAATTTTGCATTCATATTTGGACTGAATTGCTTTTACCCAACGTATTAATTAATGGTGATGAAAACGGGACATCCTTTGAACAGTGCATTTAAGGTTAGATATGCTATTAATAAATTTCATAAAGAAAAGAGTAAATTACAATGGTCACTAAACTTTTATAAATTTTCATTTTTGGCACTGAAAAAGAAGTTTGTAATAAGGGCACTACGATAAAGAAATGTTTTCATTTTGAGAAAGACAATTTATTGTACATTCATTTTAGTCACCGGACTTTAATAAAATTTCATTTAGATCATATTTTTTTAAAGAATTAACTTTTTTCTTTTAAAAAAAATCTTTTTTTTTTTGAAAATTGTAGAGATAAATTGTAGCACCCGATTTTCTTTAATTTCGACTTTTGTAATTTTGTGACACAAATATCTATCTGTTTCATTGGTTATATGTTCTGGGACTGTCTGAGAAGTTTTGGGTTCAAGCCTTGGCTTAGACAAAATTTAATGTTTCTAAATGAATAAAGCCTTACTTTTGTCCAGTAGGCTTAAGTTTTATTGTTTGTAGTATTATATTAGAATGGGTTTGTTGGTTTGGTGGTTAAGTGGAGTGTTATTGTGTAGGAGGTCTTGGGTTCTATTCTCTGGGATGGTAAGGGTTATAATTTTGCTCCTAATTTCAGCTAGAGTTGTGTTGATTAGGGATACTGAGTAGTGGATGTGTAGTGAGGGATTGTGGGAGTGGAAGTAGGAGGGAATTAAGGGATTTGGGGGAGTCCAATTTTACCTAACAACTTTTTTTTGAAAATTTCGGTTTTCCTCTCCCTTCTCAAAGGAAATTTTGCTGTTCATTCTTTTCTTTCCCTAGTTGAAATCCTCCTTTCTCTTCACTCTTTTTTTGCTTCCTTTTTGGACGGCAGCCGTACTCCCTCCCCCATCTGTGGCGTTCTTTGAGTAACTTTGGTAAGTAGTTCTTGTGGGTTGTGAATTATGATGCTAAGTTTTGATTAGGGTTATTTATTCTGATGTCTTGGCAGTATCATACCTCTGTGATCAAGACTCGTCTCGTACTGCTTCATTAGCAAACCGAATTTGAAGCGTTAAGGGTAAGTTTCAATCGCTCTTTGACTGAGTAATTCGTTTGGGTTGGTTTTAATTCGACAATTAAGTGAGTAATTGAATGGTATTTTGGTCGAATATAGGTCCTAGAGTGCTCGAAAATCATTTTAGCTTTAATCGAAACCAGGTGTGTATCCGGAAACGCAATAAACGAGGTTTCAAAAAAGCTAAAACCTTTTTGTCGACGCCACACGGGCGTGTGGTAGCCCGTGTGGTGGCCCGTGTGCAAGGCTGTAAGCCATAGCACGACCGTGTGATCAACGAGCCAGGCCGTGCGCTGGCGACACGGCTGTGTGATTGTCGAGTGAGGCCGTGTGCAAGACACAGGCTCGACCGATTGGGCCGTGTGGGCCACACAGGCAGGCCACATGGGCGTGTGAGGCCATTTTTCTGAAATGTTCTGTAAGGTTGCACGGGTCGGCCAAGTCTACTGTGAACCTACTGAAGGGTCGGTAAACAGTAATTAGACCCGTAGTTATGTGATTTGATTATGTGAAATCTGTGCTAAGCATATACTGATTTGAATGTATAATTTATTATCTGCATATTAGTATGACATTCTGTGTATGTTGCATTACATCGGGGTAGGTTGATGACTTATTGTAGGAAGTGTCTAAAAGGCTCTTAAGCCTGATATCTAGCAGATCAGCTGCGAATTTCTAATTATGTGTCGCATTCGATACATCATGGTGTGTAAGGATGGGTGGGTTGATTTTATCCCCACATGGTGTGTAGGGTTGGACGGAGTTGGTGTGTAGAGGCTGGTGGGTAAGATTCTGCTATTCTGTTCTGTCCTGCATATTATGTTTGAGATGGGCTAAGGCCCTATAAAATATCTGATTCTGTATTTGAGTGGGCTAAGGTCCACACCGTTTCTGTAATGGGCTCGGACCCGAATTGTAAATGCATGACTGTTTTCTGACATTATGCTGTGTGCGTGTTTTCTGTGGGGATCACACACTGAGTTTGCGAAAACTCACCCTTTTCTATTTAATCTGTTTAGGTAATCTCCAACATTAGACGGTTCGATGCGGCGGAGGACTTGACAATGACCACGGTTCTGAACTTTTATGGTTTTTATTTTTATTTATGGTTTTTGATTTTATCCGGGAAAAGTTTTACCGTAAATAGCCTTTACGGGTTTTTACTTTAATTTGGGATTTTTATTTTGATTTATAACTGTTAGCAGTAGGATAAAACGCGAGATTTTAAAAATACAAATGTTTTAACAAAATATCACGAATATGCAACTTATGCAAAAACTTCCACAATAAATGACATTTTGAAAAATTAATAATGTTTTAAAAGTGAACAACTTTTTTATAATGACTCACGTTTTGAAAATGAATAACACGTCTTGGAATTGTCATTAAACAACATAAAGTGGTTAAATAAAAAAGGGGTTTTCATCGATATCACACTTTACGGAAAACACTTTAATGTGACACAGTTAGATTCGGCCATAGCGTTTAGACCGGATTTGAAGTGTTACATAAACTCTAAAATTTCCCTTGTAACTTAATTCGTGGTAAAAACTCAAATTTTCTTTCAATAAAAGTCCAGATAATTTATATATATATATACCTAAAATTGCAAGGCTTTGATTAGATTCTAATATAAAATCATATTTTCATTAAGAAAATAAGGTAAATAAATAAAATATAAATTCGAAACCTCATCTTCCTAATGACTTGGTCTACCATATTTGTGATTTTTAATGTTTTATATGCTCTTGAAAACCAAATTAAAATCAATAAACCAAAATTTGATTAATAATAAAGAAATCATTTGCATAGACAATGTACATATCTTCACAAAGCACGTGGCTTTTAAGTTATAATATAGCAATTGATAAATTATTAAGATAAATAAACCCTTTAAACCGGAGGACGGCTTGAGTTAGCCATCGGTCCAATCGGCAAATTACTTGAGGTCTCTTCACCATCATGCGCAGCCACCTTTAGTGATTTCACGGAGGATGCTCTATTAAAAAACGGTGGCGTCATACTAAAAACCCACCTGTCCGATTTGGCACCACGGTCCAGTTTCCCTCTATTACTCCCTCCATCTTCTGATGCTCGGTACCCTCGGCGTGAACTCCTTTCCCTAGGCAACACCAAGCTTGTCGCCCGATTCAACTTTCGGTTCATTAATTGTTTTCGAACATCAACCGGTAGTCGTAAAGTGAATCGATCTGTATTCTCGCCTGGTTGGACCAAAGAATGTCCGGTCGAGTGAGATCGCAAGAAAGAAAGTTTACGTGGATGGCCAGATCTTGATCCACGTGTACGGTTCCTATTTAAAGTTACGTTCAAATTATTCACTTCAACCTCCGAAGCCGCTTGAGCCTCTACCTGACAATTAACAGCGTTGTTATTTATGCTCCTTTCTTCTTCCGGTTCTGAGTTACTGCCATTGTTCTGAGCCTCAAGGTCTAACTCGACGGCAGTGTTATTTAAGGCAGTGAGTTGACTCACGGGGTCACCTGGTTGAGGAACGAGATTGGCTCTACAAACGGGGCAAGTGGTATGAGAAGCTAACCAAGCGTCGATACATTCGGGGTGGAAAACATGGTCGCATTTGGGTATCAAACGCAGCGTTTCGTCGTCTTCGAATTCGTTCAAGCAAACCGCGCACTCCAAAGCTCCCTTGCCGATCTTATGACCCTTTACTTCGGAGTAAACCATGATAGGGAAAGTCTCGATCACCGACGCGTCCAGCCCACGCGTGCCGCGCATTGAACGCCCGGCGACGGGGCGGATGCTCTGTCTGTTGGTGTAGACGTCGGAACAATTCCGAATATAAATGGCGAAAAGACCCACGAAGAACAAAGCGGCGATCAAAACGACGATGATTACGGCCATGGAAGGGCTGAAACGAGCGTAATTTTCTTCGTCTTGGTTGAAGTTCTGTGCGAAGGAAGGCGGCGGAGAGAGGAGCAGGAAGAACAAGAAGAAAAGCGAGAAGATTCCATGGTGGGTGGTGTACGACATGGTGAGGAAAGTAGCATTGGAGAGGGATGAGAGAGTGAGAGAAAAACAAGGCAGTGGGGTTTTAAATGAGAGGAAGAGGAAGAAGAAAAAGGGGTGGGTCCAATTCCAAATATGGAGTTGATTTCTACGGTGTTTCATTGAGGGCAGCCACAATGGAAGGGATGGCTGAGTCATTTGTTTGACGATGGAGGAAGCTTCCCAAGTAAAAGTAGACTTTTGAGATTATTTTTTTTGAATAAAAATCCAGATAAATTTCTTTTTTACCATTTATTTTGAGTTGTTTTTAGTCGGTTCAAAGGCATCATGGAATCGGTTTCCAGTTAGACTCTAAGGAAGGCAGCAAGAAATTGCTGGGGTTAGGCTTTTTTTTTTTTTTATAAAGCAAATTTGTGATTCTTTCGAATCTGATTTTAAAAAGAAAAAGAGTAAAAATAATCATGCAAGCATATTTAAAAAGTTCCAAGGTAAGTCCAAATAATGATTCTAAATATAAAGATTACCTTGCTTCTTCAAATCCAAAAAATGAACGAATTTTTATTAATGAAAACAATCAACCTTTTTACTAAAGTTTTAATATAAAAATAAACTTATGGACATCTTATTTTCACTATCCTTGTATATGTACGTGGCCGGATCACCTGGTCTGAAGGTTCACCTGTAAAGTGAGAGAATTTAAATAAAATTATAAGTCTAAACGGGCCATAACTCAAGCAAACTTTTTTTAATCCGGTTCGACCCGAATTTGTAAAAAAAACTATTGCAATTTTTTTACTATTTTTATTATTTTGCTATCATTTTATTATTATATTGTTATTATTTTTGAATATTGTATAAATCTTGTTCTATTTTAGATGCATTTTCTTGTTAAGTTGTACTTATCTTAGTGTTATTTAAGTATTTATTTTTTATTTTTTCAATTTGTTGAGAATATTTATTTTAATATTTTTAATGTATTTGATATAATATTTTTAAAATTTATTTTATATAAAAATTTTAATACGGATGAACCAAACCAAGCTTAAATTTTAACATTTTATCTTAGTCAAGTTTTGATAAAATTTTAAATTCATTTTTAAATCGAGACTAAAAATAAATCTAAATTTTTATTTAACCGGACTTAGCCCATAAATAACTCTATTCATGGCATTGTTTTAAAAATTAATTAAGAGAAATGCTCTTTGAATATTTTAAGCAAACCCAAATGGCTTAGAAGAAAATTCAAAATATAAATTGAAAAAGCAAGCCATAATATGAGGTTTTATATATTGAACAAGTCAAGTCACCCAACATTTTGATTTGACTGAAAAATAAAGATATTCTTTTTCTTCTTTTCTTTTCACATTTTAATAAATTTATTTATTTATTATCAAAATTGACATGAATTGAATGTTTTCAATTTCTCATTCTTTTTCTAAAAATTAGTGTATATAATCTAATAAAAATGGTTTGTCATTTCAACTTATTACACAATTTTCCTTATCCATATAATATAAAATAAAATCTACTTGACACAAGATTGAAAATTTGAAACTTTATAAACATACAAAGAATAAATTTCAAAAATTGAAATAGAGAAATTAAATATGTAAGATCCAAGAAAAGTGGTATAATTTCAACCGTAAAATAAATGTCAATATTGGTATTCATTATTATTCATCCACTATTCGATTATTTGTTTGAGTTTTAATTTTACGTTGTTTATACTTTGAGTTCGCATGTAAGGTATTTGTACATCTTTTTATAGGCAACACGATGTGGGTTCGCATCACCATGTAGGTAAATTCATATCGTGCAAACCTAAATTTAGAAAATATGTGTCAA
Source organism: Gossypium rotundifolium (assembly GCA_025506655.1). Taxonomy (NCBI): domain Eukaryota; kingdom Viridiplantae; phylum Streptophyta; class Magnoliopsida; order Malvales; family Malvaceae; genus Gossypium; species Gossypium rotundifolium. The sequence continues at coordinate 17,396,359 of CP106732.1, forward strand.
CCCTAGAGTAGATTACGTGACGGCATACATAAGAATCTACTTAGGACATTACATTTAAGAACAATAAATATATCATATAAATATATGATTTAATCCCTTTCAAGAACACGCACTCTAAAATACTCAAAAAATATAAAAATAATATTTAAAAGTTTTAATCTATTTAAAATAATAAAATAATCTTTAGAGTTGAACCTAAACAAATAAATTATTCTATTAGAATATGAAGCAATCGATGAAAGATGTTAAATCATGTAATTTTTTCAATTTAGCATTTGAAATTTCAAATGTCATATATGTTCTAAACTCTTAATAATATATATTATGACAAGTCAAGCAATCTAGAGAAGTTATAGTGTTTTATATATAGGTGAATGCACCTATAAATTCACTCTAGGTATTAGATTAAATGGTAAATTATAAAAATAGTTATTTTTGTTTGTTTCAGATTACATTTTAGTCACTTATGTTTGAAATAATGTTATGTTTTAGTCACTTACGTTATCATTTTGTTACAAAGTGGTCACTCTATCGTTAAGCTCCGTTATCTCCCTAATGGCAATCCTATGTGGCAATTCAAATGGGTTTTAAATGCCAACTTGGATATTTAATTGAGATGAGAATAGGTTTTTAATTAAATAAATTGAATTCATTACACCTTGAACTGGAAAACAAAAATCGTTCATCTCATTTTTTTTTAGTTTTCTTTTCCATTTTGACTGAAAAAACCATTCTCATCCTAGTTGGACATCTAAGTTGACATTTAAAACTTATTTGGACTGTCACGTAGGATTGCCGTTAGGGAGGTAACAAAGCTTAATGTCACTTCGTAACAAAATGATAACGTAAGTGACTAAAATGTAAAAATTTCAAACATAAATGACTAAAATGTAATCTATGTAACATCCTGAAATTGGGCCTAGTAGAATTGGGCCCAATAGGCCTTGAGAATGGGAACGTTTAAAATTTTTTAGATGCATGTAGCACTTAGAATGTTATGGTAAGGTATTAATGGGCTTGTGCATTGTGTGTAATGTTATGTTTAATATGTTAATTTGAGGTTCAGTTGGGCCCAAAGAATTGGGTCAAAATTTGGCAGGCCAAGGTGAGCTAAGGGGGACGACACAAGGCTATAATTTAGGGATTATTTTGTTTAATTAATGAGGATAACAAAGCTGATAAAATAAAGGAGAGTTGGTGCAAATGTGGCCTCTTATGGATGAGTGTTTTGATAGGGATAAAGGATAGAAGGATAGAGGAGAAAAGATAGGAGTTATCTTACGAGTACAGAGTTGGCGAAATTCTATCTCCGGAGGGGTGCCAAATTCCCTATAAATAGGGGTACCTCTTCAATTCGCATTTTGAACCCATTCTCTTCTCTCATCTTTCGTGTCAAAATTTTCGATTCTTCTTGGTAATCTCTTTTCTTTTGATTTCTTTTGAAAGTCAAACCCTAAGTATTCTTTCTCTCCACTTTCTTTTCACTTTCCTTCTAAGTCAAACACTTCACTTAGTTTTTCTAAAAGCCAAAATGCATCAGTTCATCTTTTCCGGATTTTCATAAAAGCCAAAATCGCTAGATCTCATCTTCCGTGGTTGCCGAATCCTCTTTAATGGAGTCTACTTGTCTTGGAATCTAAAGGAAACAATAGGTAAGTGTTGATTTGGGATTTCAATGTTCTTCGGCTTTTCAAAGTCCTTAGCGAATGGCTATTAGAAACTAATCTCTTATTTCACACTTCTTTTCGGCATTCCGGGATTTGAAGAAAGAGGCCAATCGCATAGATCTCTAAGTTATAGAATCGTGTTACTTTCTGGATTTCAAGGTAAGAGGATTTGTTTATTTATATATAAACTCGGGTAGAATACTAACCATGGTCGAATATAGGAGAGGGCATATTTTCACAGTTTTCTCGGCTTTTAAGCAAAGTTATAGATTGAGGATAATAGATCCGGATAGCAAGGACATCGATTAAGAATATTGGATTTCGCATTATCAGGTGTGTAATACTTCCCCACCATCTAGATCTAATTAATTATATATATATGTTCATAAGTTTTATATGTTACATTAAAAGTCAAATCTTGATTTAAATAATGGACCCTCGTGTTAGTAAATAATCGATTATATGTTACAAGTAAATTATTGTAAATGTTTTAAATTATTGTACATGTTTGCATGGGTTGGGTGATGAAAGGAGGAAGTATATGTATATGTATATGTATATGTATATGTGTAGCGATTTTCTTGTGATTTCTTGTGAGCGGCTAATGCCGTGATCTCGCTATAAGGGCTTCAACCAATATATGTTGATGAGCAAGATGACCGCCATCTTGGCTTGTAGTGTGTTGGTTGATTGTAGAAATCCCCAATGGTGTGTTGGTTGGTGCGAGGCGTGTAGCGGATGGAAACCTAGGCAATTGGGTTGAGTTTTGCATATTATTTGTTTCCTTGTAAATGAAATTATTATTATGTTTTATGAGGCCCAAATCTAGTGGTGCATGAGGGTTGCACATCGAGTCTCATGACTCACCCAGTTAAACTAACCTTTAGGTAGCATTTAGTGCATCGGATTTGGTGGAGAGGAGTGCAAGGTGGCCATGCAAAGAATATGTGGATCCGCAAAAGACTCAAGTTAATTATTTTTATATTATGTTTTATTTAATGAATTTTAAACCTCGTTGTAATAAGGCCATGGGCCACTAGTTTATATCTTGTTTTATTATGGGATAAATTATTTTTAGTTATTCAAACATTTATTTTAATTAAACTAAGGCATGTAATTAAGTTTGGGTTTTATTCATAAAGACATATTTTATATAAATTACATTTGGGCTTTCTAACAACACGATTTGTTTTACAAAAATTTCCTTAGTGACATATCAGATCCGATCGTGGTGTTTGGGCCGGGTTTGGGGTGTTACAATCTAAGGCAAACAAAAGTGACTATTTTTGTAGCTTACCCAGGGGCGAAGCCTGAAATTTTTTTAGGGGGCCTAAATGAAATTTTAATTTTTAATAGTATATATATTATCATTTTTAAAGGATTAAATTAAATTTTCATAATTTTAGGGGGGCCAAAGTGTAATTTTACCTTTAAAATTTTAAAATTTTTTAAAGGGCCAAAATAATAATTTTCTATTTTAGGGGGTCAGGGCCCTACCAACCCCCCTAGATTCGCCTCTGAGCTTGCCCTAGATTAAATTAGTCCCTATATTATTAAATAGATGAAATGAAAATTAAATTAGCATAGGCTTACAATTTATTGTTTAAAAATTAAATGAAAATTAATTTTTTCATTTATTATTGAACTTTAAACAAAATATTTTATCTACGGAATCATAAGAAGTTTTGAAAACATAATTCTATTAAACAATAAATGACATATTTTAAATAGTAAATGGTAATTCTATTCCATTTTAGCCTTATTTGTTTTGCTTTTTATAATATATAAATTAAATTGATTAATTTAATAGTAAATAGACTAATTTGATCCATTCCTATAATAAAAAGACTTGCTAGTTACATTCACCTATAGATAGCTTTAAATTGATTTTTAAAATAATTTTGTCTAATAGATTACACCAAAAACAGAAAATTTTATATTGGTAAATATCAAATTAAATTTGGTTAAAATATGTTATAAGTTTTTGTATTCTTTAAAATTTTAGAATTTAGTCACTTGTATTTTTATTTCCTAGAATTTAGTTTATTTATTTTTAGATTTTAAAATTCAGGTTCAACTGTTAACATTTTTTTTGTTAATTCAAGTTATTACAATATCTCTTTTTTAATTTACATAACTACTAAGTGATTTTTTTTTTTTTTTTTATTTCAAAATATCACACAATAAATTTAATAAAAAATTTAACAGTTTTAACATTTAGATATAAGTTTTTGAAACCTAAAAGTAAAGGAACTAAAATCCTAGAAATAAAAGTATAAGAATTAAATTTTAAATTTTCAAAAATATAAAGATTTATTATATACTTTCATCAACCCTTAAATAAAGTCATTCCAACTCATGTTTTTTTGAATTAAAAAAAAATTGATGTAAGATTTTAGAGTTCAGCGACTTGCATGTTGGATGGCCCAAAAGCTAGAACCATAAAAACATAGGCCCATAACAGCTTGGGCCTTTTGGACGTAGGAATTCTAATGGTGCATTTTTCCTATGGTATTTTGGGCCTATTTCAAGTTGAAATGAAAGCTAATCATGGTTAATTGTTAATTTATAAACTAATCATGGTTAATTGTTAAATTTTGTGAAGTTCTAAAATCAAATGCATCTAATATTATAGATTTATATGAAAATAATGTCCTATTGGGTTCGTAGGAGAAGCATTTATAGGTTAAGCCATGGATGAAGCTATTATACGAGTTAATATAATTTATACTTGTTTAAGTAAAACGATTCGAAATATAAGGGTTAAATTAGTTATATATGTCAAAAATAAAAGTTTATTAGCTAAATAGGTCAAGTTTTTAAAAATTTAAAGAAATAGGTCGTCTTTGGAGAGAGAGTGGAAAAGCGCTTCCAAGAGCTTTCCCTTTAAGTTATATTTTTTTGACTTTTTTTAATATAGTTAGTTTGTTTGATTAGATAGTTAAATATTTGTAGTTTTATTTTTAAGTCTCAGGTTCAATTCTCCTTAAACACATTTGTAATTTTTATTTCATGTTGTTTCAAGCTTTTTTTCTTATTAATTTTAATTAACAAATATATTGTTTTAAAAAAATTAATTCATATTTTAATTAACAACTCTTTTATTTATAAAATCAAATAATTATTAAAAACATGATTTTTTTTGTAAATATAATTTTTATATGTGTAATATTTATTTTATACACAATATATGTGAAGAAAATAAATATTTAACATATAAGTATTATACATAAAATATATATAAAAAATTAGTTAATGTTTATATTATATATAAAGGAGTTGTTAATTTCAAATTTTTTAACATAATGATATATGTAAAATATATTTTTATTATATATTTACATATTTATTATTTGATTTTATCAATAAAAGAGTTATTAATTAAAAAGATGAATCAAAAAATAAAAAAACTTGAAACAACATGAAATAAAAAATATAAATGTGAGTAGGAGAGGAATCAAACCTGAGATTTAAAAATACAATCACTAACATTTAATCTGTAACACCCCAAACCCGGCCCAAACATCAAGACCGGATCTGGTATGCTACGGGTTAACAGTTGAAAACTTCTCTTTGAAGGGTTTTGGAAATCTCAGCTTGTTTTGCTGGCAAATCGAAAATTTTGTGTTTCTTGAAAGAAACTTTAACTTTTGCGTAGATGGTGTTTGAAAAGCCCATTATCATCTCGTTTAATAATTAGAACACAAGTTTATAAAAAAAAATGTGATATAATAAATAATAACATATAAACCAATAACCTAAGTTATATCAATATTTCCAAATTGAATCTTAAAAGAAAACCGAAATAGTTTAAGAAAAATAAAAGACTTAATGGCCCCTCGAGTCCGCATCGGTTCCCATGTCCACGATCTCGCTCACACGAAATGTTGGGAAAAATAAAAGGGTGAGTCACCAAGACTCAGTGTGCAAATCCCGAAAACACATAAAAGGCTTGAGGCCCACAAACACATTATGAGCCTTGGCCCGTATACAAGGGTAACAAAATATGCAACATGGCCCATCCCAAACCTAAGAGTCCATCCTCTACACACCCCCGTACCAACCATCACACCATGGGGATTTTTACAATCAACCTTCCATCCGCTACACACCATATCGATCACTATGTGACCTATGTGGCAAAGCCACCGATCGCTTATGCGAACCTCAGAAAATACATTATAGTATTTCGACAGCTATGCTGCCTGTCATAAAGACCGATCACTATGTGACCTATGTGGCAAAGCCACCGATCGCCTCGCGACCTGCTCCCCTTCCATAAATCAACCAATCAATCCCATCTCATGCATACACACATGCAAGAATCAAAACATCAAGCCATTTAAACCGATCTCAGACTTTCACATACATCGATACACATAGAGAGTTCTATGTTTACGTACCTGGCATCCTTGCCTAACCCTTTTAGGGTTCCATTCGACTGTCTATACAGCCTCATTTCGGCTTTTTAGCCCATAACATAACATATATAAATAGACATACATACAAGTTTATTAGAAGTGTGTTAGAGATCTACACACCTTTTTTCGGCTTTTAGCCCATATCATATAATACAAACAAAACTTATGTGTTAAGGATCTACAAACCTAATTACTGATAAAATGATGCTTTCTATGTAGACGCTATCCTTAGTCGACACAATTGCTATCTTCCTAAGGTGTTGTTTAGAAGTCGGTCCACAACCAAGTGGCCAATCTCGAATGGCAGATATTGCTCGTTTCTTAAACTTAGGGATTTTCTCCTTTGCCTGGTCCATATTTAATTCCATCACAAGTCCTTATCAGAACTACTATCACAATATTTAATCGTTAATTCTCATTATAACCTTAAGATCTTGCATATAATGATCAAATCTAATAGAAATCTAGGGAAATCTTCTTACCTTAAAAATCCCGAAAGTGGAGACTAGATATTTTCGCTTTTAGATCTAATTGGCCAAGCTTCCTTCAAATCCCAATTGCCACCAACATAGAATCATTAAACTGTTAATTTTTCGACTTTTGACTTTTAAGAACCGAAATAGAATATGAGATCTAATGTAAATCGACACTTACCTTAGTATAGGAATTTGCTAACACTTGGAAAGGAGATTGAAAATGCCAAAGGAAAGTTTTAAATGCCGGAAGAATAGAACTAATTCTCAAATAGGATGAATAAAAGAGAAGACTATGGATGCTTGACTTTTTATAGAAATCGGCACAAGGAGGAAAAAGTGGAGAAGAGTTTGCTTTTGAAGAAATTGGAGAAAAGAAATTGGAGAGGAGAAGCTAGGAAATTGGCACAATGGGAGAGGAATTTAGGGTTTTTAGAGTCAGAAACGAGGAGCTATCCCCCCTATTTATAGATATTTTGACACCTCATATATAAAACCGAAAACGCCCTTCCTAATTAATTAAAATTCAAGCTAAATGAGAGGGAAAATTTGACACCCCTTTGCCATGCAATGAGCGATTTCTACACTCCTTTAGGTGATGGATTTTCGGCCATCACCTCCCTTGTAGATAAGCTCCTAACTTTTCTCCTTTTTATCTACTATTTTATCAATTATAAAATCCATCTAAATCTTCCTATTTTTGAGCCTTGTAGCCGTCCACCTCATCAAATCTTAATGCCTAAATTTAACTCACTTAAATTAAAAGATTTGGGCTTTATTAAACTTAAATTTTGGGCCCCTAACTCCTTGTGTGTGGCATCACTCCTTGCTTCATTTTAGGTGCCAAAATGGCCCTAAAACATGGGCTCCTTCATGCCAAAACTTGGGCCTCTTTTATTGTTAATGACGCCACCTTAAAATAATTCAATCAAGGCCTTTGCCTAATCCTAAGCCCAATTTTGAACCCCTATCACTTAAATTAAAACATATCCCTACACTAAATGCACAAGCCCATAAATTTAGGATGTTATAGTTCTATCCCTTAAAGAAATTTCGTCCTCAAAATTTCCAACTAACTACTAATCATACTACCCAAGTCTCACCACTATGCTTTCGCTACGTACTCTAATTTAATACTATATAAACATTGCACGCATACAGTTTCTATACCAAAAAATATAGCATCTACACAAATCATACCCAACTTAATGGTGATTGAACAATCCCGAGCTTTATGCTCCTCAGACTCGCATCTTAAACACGTTCCTAACTTCCTCCAACATTCACCCGGATGACGCCTTCTGTAATATTCACAAACCCGAAAGTTTGGACGTACCTTAACATGCTTCACAGAATGAGACTGCAACCCTAGAAAACTACGATCTCTTTTTTTTTCTTACAGTCCACGCGCCCAACCCGAAGTGTTTCACCGATTTCTTTAACCTCCTTCAGTACCTCCCTAACTAGTTGAGTCAGCACGTCAGTCCTAACACTTCCACGGCCTCGGCCGCGGCCTCTTCTTCCTCTTCTAGCGCTTATCGTTGATTCTCGTATTATCTGAGTTAGAAATTTTATGAATTATTAATTTTTTTCCACTGATTAACTCTGAACAGTCTTATGAATAATAGTTTTAAAAGTAGTTCTTTCGAGTTTACAACTAGTTCAGTCTCAAGTCTGTATCTCCTATTTCTAGGAATCACACACATTCAACATCCATCACACAACAATCATACCAATAGCATTATGAACTTACATTCACCACCTAGAGGTATTTGCATCATTTCACTACCCAGGGGTATTTTCATAATTTTACCTACAGGGGTATTTTCGTAATTTTCCAAAATAAGGTTTCTTGGTAATTTTACAAAATAAAGGTATTTTGGTAATTTTTGTAATCCGGGGTATTTTGATAATTTTATCAACCAGGGGTATTTCGATAATTTTGTAATCCGAGGGTATTTCAATAATTTTTACAATCCAGAGGTATTTCGATAATTTTGTAATCCGAGGGTATTTTGGTAATTTTTCAATCCAAGGGTATTTTAGTCATTTTATAGATCAGGAGTATTTTGGTCATTTTACAAATAAAGGGTAATTCATAATTTTCCAAACTAAGGGTATTTTGGTAATTTTGTGAAATAGGGTGGTTAGTCCCTTTCGGGTTTTAGTTATAAATTTTGGCCTGTCAACAAGTCCTCTTGGCTAAGAGGAACAGTCACTACGCACCAGGTAGGGTTCTAGCCAAGATGAGGTGAGTCACTAGGACTGCTTAAATACCAAGCTCTTCCTGAATCCAATCCTAGACATGCGTATGCCTGTTGCCACACCCTAACTTGGTGACTTGTTTACAGGTTTGGTTTGGTTGGACTAAGTCTTATGAAATTGAAGAGTGTTTTCGGCTAAGCCTAAAGCCCATCAATGTCTAATATACTAACCTACGTCCATCAGGCCCATTAAGCCCACATGTATATCACAACAAGAGTTAGAGTACTTACCTGGGTGGATCGGGTGCCGGTAGACTCGAAGGCCACATCTTCGTTCAAAACAATTTCTCAATTTCAAAACAGTTACTAGGCCCATTTCACAGCCCGAGTTTTGAACTGGGCTCTAATACCAAAATGTAACACCCCAAACCCGGCCCAAACGTCAAGACCGGATTTGGTATGCTACGGGTTAACAGTTGAAAACTTCTCTTTGAAGGGTTTTGGAAATCTCAGCTTGTTTTGCCGGCAAATAAAAAATTTTGTGTTTCTTGAAAGAAACTTTAACTTTTGCGTAGATGGTGTTTGAAAAGCCCATTATCATCTCGTTTAATAATTAGAGCACAAGTTTATAAAAAAATGTGATATAATAAATAATAGCATATAAACCAATAACCTAAGTTATGGAGGCCTTACTACATCAATATTTCCAAATTGAATCTTAAAAGAAAATCGAAATAGTTTAAAAAAATAAAAGACTTAATGGCCCTTCAAGTCCGCATCGGCTCCCATGTCCACGATCTACTGCTCACCTGAAATGTTGGAAAAAATAAAAGGGTGAGTCACCAAGACTCAGTGTGCAAATCCCGAAAACACATAAAAGGCTTGAGGCCTACAAACACATTATGAGCCTTGGCCCGTATACAAGGGTAACAAAATATGCAACATGGCCCATCCCAAACCTAAGAGTCCATCCTCTACACACCCCCGTACCAACCATCATACCATGAGGATTTCTACAATCAACCCTCCATCCGCTACACACCATATCGATCACTATGTGACCTATGTGGCAAAGCCACCGATCGCTTATGCGAACCTCAGAAAATACATTATAGTATTTCGACAGCTATGCTGCCTATCATAAAGACCGATCACTATGTGACCTATGTGGCAAAGCCACCGATCGCCTCGCGACCTGCTTCCCTTCCATAAATCAACCAATCAATCCCATCTCATGCATACACACATGCAAGAATCAAAACATCAAGCCATTTAAACCGATCTCAGACTTTCACATACATCGATACACATAGAGAGTTCTATGTTTACGTACCTGGCATCCTTGCCTAACCCTTTTAGGGTTCCATTCGACTGTCTATACAGCCTCATTTCATCTTTTTAGCCCATAACATAACATATACAAATAGACATACATACAGGTTTATTAGAAGTGTGTTAGAGATCTACACACCTTTTTCCTGCTTTTAGCCCATAACATATAATACAAACAAAACTTATGTGTTAAGGATCTACAAACCTAATTACTGATAAAACGATGCTTTCTATGTAGACGCTATCCTTAGTCGACACAATTGCTATCTTCCTAAGGTGTTGTTCAGAAGCCGGTCCACAACCAAGTGGCCAATCTCAAATGGTAGATACTGCTCGTTTCTAAACTTAGGGATTTTCTCCTTTGCCTGATCCATATTTAATTCCATCACAAGTCCTTATCAGAACTACTATCACAATATTTAATCATTAATTCTCATTATGACCTTAAGATCTTGCATATAATGATCAAATTTAATAGAAATCTAGGGAAATCTTCTTACCTTAAAAATTCCAAAAGTGGAGACTAGCTATTTTCGGCTTTTAGATCTAATTGACCAAGCTTCCTTCAAATACCGAATTGCGCCCAACATAGAATCATTAAACTATTAATTTTTGGCTTTTGCCTTTTAAGAACCGAAATAGAATATGAGATCTAACAGAAATCGACACTTACCTTAGTATAGGGAATTCGGCTAACACTTGGAAAGGAGATTCGACAATGCCAAAGGAAAGTTTTAAATGCCGGAAGAATAGAACTAATTCTCAAATAGGATGAATAAAAGAGAAGACTATGGATGCTTCGGCTTTTTATAGAAATCGTCACAAGGAGGAAAAAGTGGAGAAGAGTTTCGGCTTTCGAAGAAATTGGAGAAAAAAATTAGAGAGGGAGAAGCTAGGGAAATTTGGCATAATGGGAGAGGAATTTAGGGTTTTTAGTGTCAGAAAAGAGGAGCTGTCCCCCCCTATTTATAGATATTTTGACACCTCATGTATAAAATCGAAAACGCCCTTCTTAATTAATTAAAATTCAAGCTAAATGAGAGGGAAAATTCGGCACCCCTTTTGTCATGCAGGAGTCGATTTCTACACTCCTCTAGGTGATGGATTTTCGCCATCACCTCCCTTGTAGATAAGCTCCTAACTTTTCTCTGATGAAAGCAAATTTGACCTTCCGAAGTTGCGGGAAGAAGGTCGAAGATTGATCTGGTGATCCTTGAGTTTGCAAGGATCAGATTGAAGAAAGCATATTTGACCTTCCGAAGTTGCGGGGAAGAAGGTCGAAGATTGATCTGGTGATCCTTGAGTTTGCAAGGATCAGATTGAAGAAGCATATTTGACCTTCCGAAGTTGCGGGAAGAAGGTCGATATCGGTCTGGTGATCCCGAGTTCTTGGGATCAGTTGATGAAAGCAAATTTGACCTTCACGAAGTTGCGAGGCGGATCGAAGATTCGATCTGGTGATCCTTGAGTTTGCAAGGATCAGATTGAAAAAGCATATTTGACCTTCCGAAGTTGCGGGAAGAAGGTCGATATCGGTCTGGTGATCCCCGGGTTCTTGGGATCAGTTGATGAAAGTAAATTTGACCTTCTGAAGTTGCGAGCGGATCGAAGATTGGTCTGGTGATCCACAGGTTCTTTGGGATCAGTTGAAGCGATTTAAAGTCCACGAAGTTGCGAAGCATATCGAAGATATCGGTCGGTGATCATTGAGTTTGCAAGGATCAGTTGAAGAAAGCGATTTGACCTCCCGAATTTGCAAGAAGCGGTCGAAGATACAAGGCGCAACAAAATAAATTGAAACTACAAGTCCTATCTCACCAAAGCAACGGTGGAATAGAATCAAAAGCGACCCGGATGCGATTGGTGAATGGGGCTACCTAAAGAAAAGAGCACCAAAAAGTTAAGGCCCGAGGCCAGGGCAAAATGGGTCTTTCTTATGTCTTTGCTCTCTATCGATTACACGACAATGAGCAAAGAGGCATTTATCTGAACCCATTTTACCCGGGCTTTCAAGCCCAACTTAAGCCCAACTTAAGCCCAAACCTAGCCCAACTACCCTAGCCAGAAAACAGAAAAGCCAAAAAACCCTAGCCTCCTTTTTGCCTCTGCGCCGAATCTGGCCTCTGACGCCACCGACCCCCACTTGCCTCTGACGACACCGCCCATGCCCCTTTGGAGTGCCATGACCCTCCACTTTCTCTCCACTTGACCTGCAAGGCATCAAACGGACAAGACAGCAACAGTAGCAATATTTTGTAATTTTTAATGGCTATATAAGCCGAACAAAGAACCATGTAAAAGGGGATTTTTTTTGGAATGAAAAAACGAAAACTTTGAGAGCCTTTTTGCGATTAAAAAAACGATTCAAGACAATTTTTCATCTTTTCCTTCTTTTTATCAATATACAAAAAAGAAGAAATTTGAACTAAAGGAAGCGAGATTCAAGCAAAAAATAAACAAGAAGCAAAAATCGAAAGAAAGGAAAAGCGAATCCAAAAAGGTGTTAAGATCTTCTTTTTATTTTATTCTTGTTCTTGAATTTATTAAACACGCATATATTCATATTTTTTACTAAAAAGCAATATATAAAAAAGAGAATAAAAGTCACAGTTTTACCTTTTTTGGACTTAGGCCCACCTGCCATGGCCAGCTGATAATGGCTACCATGTGTGACGAATCATTTGGATTCGGCCAAGCCTTCCCCAATGAGAGAGCAAAAGCAGAGAAAAAAATTTTTTTAGAACGACATAGAAATGAAATTTTTGGGGTTTTGGGCCTTATATAGCCCACAAAGCGACGTCGTTTTGAAACGCGCCCTTAAAGCAGCGTCGTTTGCACGACAGGCCGATCCGATCCGACCCGCCTAAGATCGCGTGTTTTTGAAAAGGGCTATTTAGCATTCGGCCTTTCGCTTTTTAGACATTTGCAATCGAGGTTTTTTATTTTTAAATTTAGCCCACAATTTATTTTGGTTCGTAATTTGGTCCTGGCTGTCAACTGCTTTGCGTTTTGGCGGAGGGTTATTTGCCTCCGGGGTCCCTTTATTCATCGCGCATACAAATAGGTCCTTTCTTTTTTATTTTTATAAATCCGCCCTAAAACTTACATTTTCCATAATTTAGTCCATTTTAATTATTTTGCAATCTTCACAATTACTATTTTTATTTACTATTTTATCAATTATAAAATCCATCTAAATCTTCCTATTTTTGAGCCTTGTAACAGTCCACCTCATCAAATCTTAATGCCTAAATTTAACTCACTTAAATTAAAAGATTTGGGCTTTATTAAACTTAAATTTTGGGCCCCTAACTCCTTGTGTGTGGCGTCACTCCTTGCTTCATTTTAGGTGCCAAAATGGCCCTAAAACATGGGCTCCTTATGCCAAAACTTGGGCCTCTTTTATTGTTAATGATGCCACCTTAAAATAATTCAATCAAGGCCTTTGCCTAATCCTAAGCCCAATTTTGAACCCCTATCATTTAAATTAAAACATATCCCCACACTAAATGCATAGGCCCATAAATTTAGGATGTTACAGTTCTACCCCCTTAAAGAAATTTCATCCTCGAAATTTCCAACTAACTACTAATCGTACTACCCAAGTCTTACCACTATGCTTTCGCTGCGTATTCTAATTTAATACTATATAAACATTGCACGCATACGGTTTCTATACCCAAAAATATAGCATCCACACAAATCATACCCGACTTAATGGTGATTGAACAATCCCGAGCCTTATGCTCCTCAGACCCGCATCTTAAACACGTTCCTGACTTCCTCCAACATTCACCCGGATGACGCCTTCTGTAATATTCATAAATTATTTACAAGTGGTAATCAAAGCTTAGAGAAAAACTACCTGAATTTAAAAATTAAAATCCAACATCATCATTTATCATTTTTAACCAATTTCATAATGAATTACATTTTATGAGGCAAATTTTTTAGTTTAATTGAATAGAGAGACTTAAATTATTAAGTTTGTTTGAATTAAATATCTAATTTATTTTTTATCATTTTGGGTATTTAAATTTTGATTTAGTTATTGACGTTGGTATATGTCGTTAAGAAAACCATGTCACCAATAAAATTTTGCCATATCATCATCTTATTAATATATAATTAAATAAAAAATTTATTTTAATATTTATATTGATATTAAACGAAATAAAAAAAATACCTTCCCCCATCCCATCCACTGTCCCGCCACTACCTCCCCCTAGCCCATGCCTATCCCTCTTCTCTCCCCTCTCTCTCTCCATACATACACTATAGCAAAACAGACTTTTAGCGGCATTTTTTGGGCATTTAGCGGCGTTTATAAGCGCCACTAAAAGTGTTTTGGGCTTTTCTAAGCGCCACAAAAACGCCGCCAATACAACCGTGAAAATTTTTACGGCGTTTATGAAAAAAATGTCATTAAGACCATAACTTTTAGTTGCGTTTGTGAAAAGCAGCTAAAGTCCATGGCCTTTAGCGACGTTTCTTTAAAAAACGCTAAAGTCATGGTCTTTAGCTGCTTTCCAAAAATGCCGCTAAAAGTCGGGGCCTTTAAGCGCGCTTTTTCAAAAACGTCGCTAAAAGTCATGGCCTTTAGCGACGCTTTTCAAAAAACACCGCTAAAAGTCGGGGCCTTTAGCGCTTTTCAAAAAACGCCTAAAAGTCGGGAAGTTAGCCTCCAAAAACGCCGCCAAAAGTCGGCTTTTCCAAAAACGTCGCCAAAAGTCGGGGCCTTTAGCGGCTTTTTCAAAAATGCCACTAAAGGTCATGGCTTTAGCGATGCTTTTCAAAAATGCCGCTAAAGTTAGGCTTTTAAGACGCTTTTCCTAAAAACGCCGCTAAAAGTCGGAGCCTTTAGCGGCGCTTTCCCAAAAGCGCTAAAAGTTCATAAAAATTCTTGACATTTAGTAGCGCTTTTATACAAACGCCGCTAATTTGTACAAATTTCAAAAGTACAATTTTTCAATATTATACCCTCCGTACTAAAACCAACCAATAACGATATATAATTCCAACCCAAAACAACAAATTTAGCATAAAATCACACCTAATACATTAATTCTAAATGATACTTGAAATTTAATAAATTCAATGAATGATAAGCGAAAATATTGTAACAATAATGTTAAATGTAATAATGTCAAAACTTCTTACAACTAGAAACTAAATGTCTAAGATGGTGGTTTCATGATGCATTCTTTGAAACATCTCGCATCATATCTTTGAAGATGGTCTTTGGAGCTCTTCAGTATTTTCTATTCTCTCTGCTAGCATCGATCTTGCCTCTGCCTCCCTCATGCCTGCCATTGTCTCTCTCTCTTCTTCTTTGCCTCCTCATTCTTGCCACTTCAGCATTCGGTCTAAGTTTATTCTTGGAGTTCTTCATATTTTCTTTGAACATTAGCAATTTCTTGCCTCTGCTCAATCGTGCTCTCTTGCATCCGAGCTATCTGGTTTTGTAGCCTCGAACTCAAAGACGAGATTGACCCGGAAGGCATGTACTATTGGGAGGCAGATCAAAATATTGGGTCGGGTAACACGGATCCTTTAAATCGAACCCGACCATACCTTTCAAGGCCAAAAACATCGGTGATAATTCTATTAAAATATACTAAAGATTAATGAACTATCGATCGAAGCGATCGTACCTTTCGGGACCCAAAACATACGTAATAATTACATTATCAATCTCCTCAAAATTAACAGAACTATCGATCGAAGCGGTAACCGCTTCATACTCGCGCTTCTTCTCCTTTAGTTTATCCTAATAAATCAATGAAAGAGTTAGAAACGAAATATATAAATAAGAAAGAATGCAACATAATTTAACATTATAAATTTAAAACTATAAACGATGAATTAAACTATTATAATTAAACATTAGAAATATTTATAAAAATAAAATTTTATTAAGTAAATATACCAAAATTTCGCGACTTGGATGTCATGAGATCCATCCTTCTTTCTATCGTAATGTCAAAAAGTGAACGCGTCCAACTTTTTGACCAATAAGTTTCCTACATTTTAGTAGAAAAATATAATTTAATAGTACAAAGTAATTAATATTTGATGAATTAATAAATTATAATACCTCGGCCTCATTATACAAGCAAAACTTCTAGAACACGCCATGTGCATGAATTTACATGTCTCACTGCTTATTCCAACTCGCTCACGGTCCTACATAATGCAATTTGAATTATATATATAGTAAATACTATAAACCAAATAATTTATACAATTTTAGAAGTATGTAATACCTCTCCTTTTTTGAATTCTAAAATCTAACTTGACCTTCCCATTGGTACCTCAACATTCCCGATGGAACATTTCTTAATTTTTAAATCGAGGCTTATGTCTTTCTTAAAATATAGTTTTTGAGCGTGCTTTTATTGTCTCTCCATTTTTACCCAATGTCTTCTTAACATAGTCATCGAGAGACCTCTAAATTAAATCTACCCAAGAAAAAAAGTATAAAAGTTAATATAAATGAAAATTAAATTAAAGTATTATAAATTACATTCACGTTTTGTTACCTTAATATTTTTGAGAGCACGATTTTGTTGGCATCGGGCATGTGATGCCATGATTAAGTAGTTAATGGGCAACATATTGGCATTTCGTGCTAAAATGCCCAAATAGCCTCCTAACGATTGAGCTTCAGATCCAACAGGCTGCCCATGATTGTTTCTCCTTACTTTAACATGATCGGTAGGCTCTAAGTCGTATAAATCTTTAAGTAATGTACGTCCCCGACCTCTGCGCGTCCCACCACCTTCAGCTGAAAAATGATATATTATTATATTAAAATTGAAAAATGAATCAATAATAAAATTCAACATGCATGTAAAATAAACTTAACATTACTTTCAAATTCTCCGGGTTCGTCATCTATGTCCGATGAGTAGAAGATCCAACAAGCTGTTTGTTGTTCACTACTATTAGCTTCTTACGGATTTGGAGTTTCGGACAATATTTAAATTCATAATCATCTTCTAGGCATTTTTCCGCAATACACATAAAATAGTTCAAAATTTTAGTAACAAATAACAACAATAATAGGACATTTAAAATAGTTAAATTATATAACATGACCAATATGAAAATTATAATATTATATATAAATAATAAATCGTTAAATCTTACTACATCATATTTCGTAAATATCTTCGTCCACATCCTGACGAACCCATTGAAATTGTTGACTAGTACTAGGGATATTTTCAGTTAAGTCTTGTTCTGGAAAAGGCAAAGTTTCTGATATTTCGACTATGTCATCTCTACTTCCACTGCCAATGTCGAAGAAGTCTCTAGGGATGTTTCGAAGTACAACGTACCAACCCTCATCAATTGGATCTTTCGAGAAAAAAACTTGTTTAACTTGAGAAGAAAACACATACGGCTCGTCCATCGGTTGTTCTCGGTGTGAATTAATCGAGAGAAATTCACCATTGTAAAGCCATATTGATCATTTTTAATTCATGAGCCGTATTCACATCAGCCCAATCACCTCGAAATAAGACAACTTTGCATTTGCCGTAATAATCCAACTCAATAATGTCTGTAATAAGTCCGTAATATTCCAAATTCCCCTCGACCGGATTACTATCCCTAGCACTAGCATAACTTATAATCGAAGAATTAACAACAATTCTGCAAATTTGGGTTCTCCTCAATCTCTTGCGATACCTTGTATGAAATCTGTATCCGTTGATGAGGAAGCCACTATATCTTTTAACTATTCTGTTTGGACCTTGTGAAAGCCATTTAACATCGTCATTTACTTCATTCCGACTCCAAACCTATTGAGTCGAAAGTAAATCGAGTAATTATGAATGTTATGAGAAAATATTATTACTTGTCAATGAAAATTTAAATTGCATACCATTTGACTTAACCATTCATGGAATGATTCTGCGAACAACTTATTAATTTCTCATCGATTTAATCTTGAGATCGTGAACGAGCTCTCAATATTTATTTGTACTCACTACGATAAAAAGGTTTTACTTTGTTAGAAGACAAACAAATCATAATTGATGGGTATTTATCAAATTGTAGAACGTACTTCCGAAATGGTTCCATTGAATCGTGATGAAAAAGAACGTATCGATGTGCTTGGACCCACGATCTATCGTCTAATTCTGTAATTTTGACTCTGCCGATCGGTTCTCCGAAACTTTGAAATAAATAAGTTTCAGCCAAATTATGATCTGTGAGCCCAGCATTTCTACTTGGTCTATTCATTCTTGTTTCAACATCTTCCAAATACCTCGAAGAAAGTCATACATTCCTCGCCAAGTAGCCCTCGGCAATTGATCCTTCCGGATAACGCTTATTGCGGCGAAGATGACTTCAATTTGGAAAGGAACCTAAACAAGATATACAACATTATCAAAAGTTGCAAATAAAGGCATTTAGTGAATGAAGGAATATTTTGCAAATAAAGTAAGACCTTTCAATGGGATACATCCATCGATAGAAAATGGGTCCACCAAGAGGTGCTTCACGCGGAGATGAATTAACAAGTGCACCATGATAGTGAAGAAGGGAGGCGGAATATCTTCTCCAGATTGCATAAAGTTAATGCGGCTCGATCTTGTAGTCTCTCAAGTTCTTGAACATTCAAAACTTTACCACAAATGCCTTTCATTATATTTGATAGTTCAATTACAGAGCCGTCACCTTTTTGACATACAACACCGCATAGCAACTGGCGATAAGTCTTGCATCAATATGTGATAGTCATGCGATTTTAAGCCATATAATCTTTGATCCTTAAGACTCACACATCACGATATATTTGATGCATACGCATCCGGGATCTTTATATCCTTCAACACCGTACAGAACACTTCTTTCTCCGTCTTCGACATTGAATAAATAGCAGGCGGCAACTGATATTTCATATTCAAAAGTGCTCGGGATGAAGCTCATGAATTCTCATGTGGACTAAATCAAGTCGACTCGAAGATTATCTTTCGATTTTCCATCGACATTCAAAATATTCCTAATGATGTTCTCACAGACATTTTTCTCTATGTGCATGACATCAAGATTATGGCGTAAAATCTAATGCTCCCAATAAGGCAACTTGAAAAAAATACTTCTTTTTTTCCACAAGTCCGCCTCATTAGGATCATCCTCTTCATCAGATTCATCATTAGATTCATCCCTAGATCTTCTATTTCTATGTGGGTTTGCGGTTGATTCATCTTCCCATAAATGAAATTCATATCTTTCAACATTAACAATATTTTGGATCCACCTTTCTGCGAAGGAGCTGATCGAACTCTTGATACCATCAAACCGAGCACTCTAAAATCTAAATGTATGATTTTTCGGTAACCACCGACGATGCCCCATGTAGAAAACTTCTTCCCATTATATAACCATTGCGAACATGTCTGCGCAGCACAACACGGACAAGCATAACGTCCCTTGGTACTCCAACTAGATAAATTAGCATAAGCCAAAAAGTCGTTAATAGTCCACATTAATGCCGCACGTAAATTAAAGTTCTCTTTTCTCATTGCATCGTATGTCTGAACACCAGCCCATAGTTGTTTTAACTCGTCAACAAGTGGCTACAAATAGACGTCAATATCATTCCCGACCCTTTCTCTCCAGGTATAATCATAGACAAGATAAAAGAAGATTGTTTCATGCAAACCCATGGAGGCAAATTGTAGGGAACAAGCACCACAGGCCAAATCATCAGACGTTGTGCTCATGAGTTTGTAAGGGTTAAATCCATCGGATGCTAGCCCAAGCCTCACACTTCGAGGATCGCTTACAAAGCTTGGAAATTTGGATTCAAAACATTTCCAAGCTAAAAAATCTGTAGGATGCCTTAACAACCCATCATTGGTTCGTCCATCACGGTGCCACGTCATTGATTCGGCTTTTTTTGACGACATAAAAAGCCGTTGAAGCCTCGGTATTAGTGAAAAACACCTCAAAATCTTAACTGACTGCTTCTTTGACTGTGTATCGTGTTCATCCTCGTTATCAATCCTCTATATTTCTATTAATCCAATGGGATTGGCCGCATACATGACAACCTTTGTTGGTTTATATGGTCGCCTCAATACAACATGCAATCATTTGGGCAAGCTGTGAATTTTGTTGTATCCAAGGCCCAAATCCTTTATCAATTTCTTCATGTCTTTGGAAGACTGAGGGATTTTTGCAAACAGGAACATTTCTTGCAGAAACTCTAACAGCATTGTCAACAAGTTTCCGGTCCACCCCCCAAACATTTCAAGTGAAAAAGAAGAATACAGAATGACAGTTTGGAAAATTTTGATCCCTCATACAGTTCTTCATTCATTTCACCAAGTAACATGTAGAACCTCGCCGCTTCTTCATTTGGCTGTTCATCCGGTACACTTTTTTCCCCTTCGGTGAAAGTATTTCCTCCAAAATTATGATCATCGGTTGCACCCAAGTCAGGTGGAAATGACCCGAAACCATCACTGCGCATATTAAAAGCATCCCGTAATATGTTTTCCATGTTATTGTCACTAACATTCTGATTGAAAGCACTATGAGGATACCCTAGATTCATCAATGAAGATGCTCCACTAGATGTACACCCTCCATGAAAAAAACCATATTTTGTACCCCTGAACAAAGCCATCAACAACTAGATGTTCGTAGACCACTTCACGATAATGCCAGTTAATATTGCAACACTTTTTACACGGGCAAAGAATCATATTCTCTTGGCTTGCATTTTGAAATGCGAAATTAGAAAAGTTTCTACTCCATTTCGATAGCCGTTTCTTACCTTTGACAATTTCATCCAACTCCTATCCATTTCAGTAGTTGTTGAAGTCTAAAGTTGACAATAAATTATCTACTAAATTGTTAATTAATAATTTATGTAAATAATGATATGGAATTTGATCTTAAAATTAAGTAAGTTATGTATTCTTTAAGATCCATCATACGCGACATTGTTACACCTAGGGAGGATCCATTATATCTAACGGTGAGATATAAGGCAACCCGTCGGAGTTTCAACCTATATACTTTGAATCTTATTTTTCTATACAAGTATTATGTAAGTTATGAAATTTAATCGTAAACTTATGTAAGTTATGAAATTTGATCTTAAAATTAGGTAAGTTATGTATTCTTTAAGATCCATCATACACGGCATTGTTACACCTAAGGAGGATCCATTATATCTAACGGTGAGATATAAGGCAACCCGTCGAGTTTCGACCTATATACTTTGAATCTTTTCTTTTATCTATACAAGTATTATGTAAGTTATGAAATTTAATCGTAAACTTATGTAAGTTATGAAATTTAATCTTAAAATTAGGTAAGTTATGTATTCTTTAAGATCCATCATACGCGGCATTGTTACACCTAGGAGGATCCATTATATCTAACGGTGAGATATAAGGCAACCCGTCAAGTTTCCAAACCTATATACTTTGAATCTTATTTTTCTATACGAGTATTATGTAAGTTATGAAATTTAATCGTAAACTTATGTAAGTTATGAAATTTGATCTTAAAATTAGGTAAGTAATGTATTCTTTAAGATCCATCATACGCGACATTGTTACACCTAGGAGGATCCATTATATCTAACGGTGAGATATAAGGCAACCCGTCGAGTTTCTAACCTATATACTTTGAATCTTATTTTTCTATACAAGTATTATGTAAGTTATGAAATTTAATCGTAAACTTATGTAAGTTATGAAATTTGATCTTAAAATTAGGTAAGTTATGTATTCTTTAAGATCCATCATACGCGACATTGTTACACCTAGGAGGATCCATTGTTACACCTACTTTGAATCTTATTTTTCTATACAAGGAGGATCCATTATATCTAAGTTATGAAATTTGAGATATAAGGCAACCCGTCATTTGATCTTAAAATTAGGTAAGTTAGTTTCCATTGTTACCTATATACTTTGAATCTTTTCTTTTATCTATACAAGTATTATGTAAGTTATGAAGTTTGATATTAACTTAAAATTATGTAAGTTATGAAATTTGATCGTAAACTTATGTAATTTATGAAATTTTGATCTTACAATTAGGGTTTAAGGTTTATGGTTTAGGGTTTAAGGTTTAGTGTTTAAGGTTTGAGGTTTAAGGTTTTAGTGTTTTAAGGTTTATAGTTTTAATGTTTAGGGTTTTAAAGTTTATGGTTTAGGTTTTAAGGTTTAAGGTTTAAGGTTTAAGGTTTTAGGGTTTAAGGTTTAGGGTTTAAAGTTTAAGGTTTAATGTTTAAGGTTTAGGGTTTATGATTTATGATTTGGAGTTTAAGGTTTAAGGTTTAAGGTTTAAGGTTTAATGTTTAAGGTTTAGGGTTTAAGGTTTATGGTTTGAGGTTTAGGGTTTAAGGTTTAAGGTTTAAGGTTTTAAGGATTTAAGGTTTATGGTTTAGGGTTTAGGGTTTGAAGTTTAGGGTTTAGGGTTTAAGATTTAAGGTTTAGGGTTTATAGTTTAAAGTTTATGGTTTTAGAGTTTTAAAGTTTTAAGGTTTTAGGGTATTAGGGTTTAGGGTTTAGGGTTTAAGGTTTTAAGGTTTAGGGTTTTAGGGTTTAAGGTTTAAGGTTTAAGGTTTTAGGGTTTTAAGGTTTATAGTTTTAAGGCTTTAGGGTTTAGGATTTAGGGTTTAAGGTTTAGGGTTTTAAGGTTTAAAGTTTAGGGTTTAAGGCTTTATGGTTCTAGGGAGTCAAGGTTTATGAGTTTAGAGGTTAAGGGTTAAAGGTTAGGGTTTAGGGTTTAAGGTTTAGGGTTTAAGTTTAGGGTTTAGGGTTTAAGGTTTAGGGTTTAAGGTTTGGGGTTTAAGGTTTTAGTGTTTTAAAGTTTACAATTTTAAGGTTTAGGGTTTTAAAGTTTAGGATTTGGGGTTTAAGGTTTAAGGTTTAATGTTTTAGAGTTTAGGGTTTAAGGTTTAGGGTTTTAGGGTTTAAGGTTTAAGGTTTTAGAGTTTAGGATTTACGGTTTAGGGCTTTAAGTTTTTAGGGTTTAGCATAAACCACAAATACAACAACAAATAATTCAATTATTACAATTTAAATATAAAATAATAGAATTCAAATACATGAAAAAGTTATTACTATCTTTTAGATAAGTTTTGTATTCTTTTAGATTGGGTAAGTTGAGATGTTGTGAGGGTGCTTAGAAAATAAATATTATTAAATATTATTATTTACTATTATATTGGTTGAAATATGCTATAAGTCTCTATACTTTTCGTGTATTTGAAAATTATCCCTCCTACTATATTATATAGTGTTATATCATATCATATCATATAATAAATTAGTAATTTATATATATACATCGATAATTAAACATTATAATATCACTTAATACTATATATTTATTATAATCTATAGTATAATAATAGTTATATATGTATTAATATTTTTAGGAATAATTATATGTTATATTTTGTGTTAGTAATACTAATACATTATAATACATTATTGTATTATGTATTAGTGATATATCAATTTAGTATTGGTTTAAGGTCGGGTTTAGGTAATCGGTTTAAATTTTTGATAATAGTTATATAATATATTACTATATTATTATTAAAGCTTAATTTTATATATTTTAATAATTATTATTTTATATATTTTTATACATATATAATTATAGTATTCAAATTATTTGTATTAAATTGATGTTTTAAAAATTATTTCACTTTATAATTTAATATAATAAAATTATTATTAATTATTTTCCTATTAATAAATTTTTAATATAAGTATACAATGCTTATGAAACACTTTCAAAAATATAGTCATTTATTTACATTTTATTTTTATTTTAAGTAATATTATAAAATTATATTAATTATTAATACTTATTATGATTGTTCAATTATAAATTGAGATTTTTGGGCTTTGGATTGAATTTATCTTGAAGTTAGGTCGATTGAATTTGTCCAAAGTCGAAGTTGTATGATATAGCAAGCATCCATATATAATAGCAAGCATAGACATAAAAAGATGGTCATGGGAATGAGAAGGGTACTCACGAATTGTTCCTAAAGTCTTTGAGGACGAATGAGAAGGGTAAATCCAAAACCAAATCTTGGCTTCCGACCAAAACCGAAGGCCCTATGAAAAACAAAGTCATCGGTTAAACAATGAGGACAAGACACCAAGTTCCCAAGAGCTTATGGCTAAAAAGTCAAAAAAGCATAAAACTAAAAGCGATTAGTAATAAAACACTAAATTATTCCAACACCAATAAATAAGAGTGCAACTAATTGAAATATAAATATACTTGTATAGGTATCAAATTAAAATATAATTGTATTCATATAAGCGTGTATCTAGACACACAACAACTTAATGATCTTCACATATTTGGCATTAGAACACTAAAGCACCATAAAATACCAAAAGAGAATGCATTACAATCACATTCTTTATTATAGTTAACTAGAACAAAAGAATGTAAAATGAAGAACTCAATTATAATGATAGGATAAAGATTAAAAACTTGGAGATAAGTCCTCTCTGCTAACCAAACTTAAAAGCTTGGAGATAAGTCCTATTTTCTTTTGTTATAACATAAATATTGGATGAATATGGTTACAAAAACTAGAAACATTTGTGCAAGAAACTTCATGGTCTCTCTTAGCTATAGAGCCTGATTGCTAAAGTAGACACAGAAATATAGTTTGCCCCCAAACACCACAGTGTAATCACTGGAAAAATCCATATTGAAATTAAAAATTATATCAATTTGCTATATGTCTTCTTCTCATGCCCTTGAACCAATCAAAATTAAGAACTTCCTAAGGTCTATACTGGAGCAAAGCAATAAGATACGTAAAATTTTAACTAGGATTAGAACAGGATGAAGAAAAATATCACTGAAAATGAAAGACTTCACCCATTTTTCTTATACTTAGAAACATTTGAGCAAGACAAAAGTTATGTGTTCCTCCCATGCATTAAAGAAACATATGAATAGGACAACTGTTATTCCTCCCATGCTAAATGATTACTCAAACAAAACGAGTAATCGAAATCTTTGTAGTCAGCAAGAAAATCAATGCTGTTAGCCTCCTATTCATATATTACATTTAAGTTTCTTTCGTTTCAACAGAAAAGAAATGGGTTTGTTTCAATATTTCATTAGGTTCACACATTTTCTATTTCACGCAACTTACTCTGTTCAACATTTTGGGGGGGGGTTATACAAATTTACAGAAATTGATGAATTTTATACAATCCACAAATACAACTTAAACCTGCATTTACTTCCACTCGAATTAGAACAACTGCATTCTGAAAGGAACCAACACGATTAAATAACAAAAAAGAAAAAAGGTTGTTTACTCGTCATCCAATTTTTTTTCAGTATGAGACCTAAAAAAAAGGGGTAATGGTTCATATTTCAGGGGGAAAGTTCATTTGTAACATTGTTTTCAGCAAACAAACTTAAACAACATACAAATCGAAAAATAACTAACCACATTCAAACCAAAACCCAAACAACAAATAAATAAAGAAATCGAATTATTGATTAAGATTACCTCAGAAAAATCAAGATGGAAATCGGACAACGATTAATCTCGCCTACGATGCAAAATCAAGATGGAAATCGGAGAGGACTAAAAAGCTAGACCCCAGAAAAAACCAGCAACGTGAGATTACCAAATCGAAGATTTTAGAGGACTAAAATCGGAGATGCAAAATCAGTTTAGGGATTTCAGAGAGCAAAACGCGATGTTTTTCCTAAAATAATTCAAGCATTGCGGCGTTTATCAAATCGCGCCGCTAAAAACATACATATTGCGGCATTTATCTAAAAACGCCACTAAAAAACTATAAAACAACGCCGTTTTAATTAAAGTACAGTAACATTTTTGCGGCGTTTTGGTTTAGCGCCGCTATATCCCACCTTTTGTGGCATTTTTGATAAAACGCCACTAAAAAATAAACAAATAATTTGCGGCGTTTCTTAACAAACGCCACTATAATATACACTATTGCGGCGTTTTTGTTTAAACGCCACTAAAAAATAAACAAATAATTTGCGGCGTTTCTTAACAAACGCCACTATAACATATACTATTGCGACGTTTTTGTTAAAACGCCACTAAAAAATAAACAAATAATTTGCGGCGTTTCTTAACAAACGCCACTATAACATATAATATTGCGGCGTTTTTGTTAAAACGCCACTAAAATCCTGATAAAACGCCAGCGTTTTCAGTCTCGGGGAACATATTAGCGGCGTTTTTTATGAAAACGCCACTATTCTCAATTTTAATTTTTTTCATTTTTTACTTATTTTTTTCTTTCAAAATTTTTGTGCTTAGATTATCATTTTTTTGAATTTTTATTTTTTTAAAATTTTGAATATTGAACTTTTTAACAAAATTTCAGAATTTTTTTGAAGATTTTTTTATAATTTTTAAATTAACATATAAAATTTTACTTTTAATTTTAATTTTTTCAAATTTAATTTTAATTTTAAAATATAAATACATCAATATATTTTTATATTGAATAAATATAACTTTTATATATGTATGCAATATATAACCCTAAACACCTAACTATCCCATTAACCCTAAACCCTAACCTCCGTCCTCTTAACACTTAAACTTCTAACATCTAACACCTAAACCAGAAACCCTAAACCCATAGCATTTAAACCATAATCCTAAACCAATAACCCCTAAACATTAAATCGTAGACTTTAAACCTTAAACCTTTAATCTTGAAATCTAAACCCTAAACCCATAACATTTTAAACTTATAAACCTTAAACCATAAACCCTCGACCCTCAGCCCTAAATCACTAAATTATGAACCTTATAACCCTAAACCTTAAACTTTAAACCCTAAACCCTAAATCCTAAACCATAAAACCCCAAACTCTAAACCTTAAACCCTAAACTATAAGCCTTAAACCCTTAAACCCTATAAAACTCTAAATACATAACTCCAAACTTTAAACCCTAAAACATCCTAAAACCAAAACCTTAAACCACAAACCTTTATAAACTCTAAACCCTAAACACCATAAACCATAAAACACTAAATCATAAACCCTTACAAATATATAAACCCTATAATCACAAATACTAAACCTTAAATAAAAAACTCTAAACCAGTAAAACACTAAAGTATAAACATTAACCCCTAAACCATACTACCCACATCTTACACCCTAAATGCTAAACCCTTAACACTAAGGCAAAAATTTTCAACACTCAATGTAAATTAAAATTGAATTATTATAAAATGATCAAAACAATGCTTTTTTTGTTTTGAAATAGATTGAATAAAAAAAACGCCTCAAATTTTTTACACTTTTTATATTTATATGAAAACGACGTCATTTTTGTTTTGAAATAAAAATTATGTTTTGAAATAGATTGAATAAAAAAAATGCCGCTAAATTTATCCCATTTTTATACTGTAATTAAAACGGCGTAGTTTCTATTTTGAAAGAAAATATTTAGTGGCTTTTTGTTAAAAACGTCGCTAAAGATACATTTTGCGGCGTTTTTTGTATAAAACACCATTATTTTTTTCTCATTTTCACATTGCAATTAAAACGTCGTCGTTTTTGTTTTGAAATAAAAAATATTTTCTGGCGTTTTCCTCAAAAGCGCCGCTAGAGGTCGGAGCATTAGCGGCGTTTTCTCAAAAGCGCCGCTATAGGTCGGAGCATTAGCGGCGTTTTCTCAAAAGCGCCGCTATAGGTCGGAGCATTAGCGACGTTTTCTCAAAAGCGCCGCTATAGGTCAGAACATTAGCGGCATTTTCTCAAAAGCGCCGCTATATATCATTTTTAGCGGCGTTTATTATAAAAAACGCCGCTATTGATCGCTTTGTTGCGGCATTTTCCTTCAAACGCCACTATTGTGTAATATTGGTGGCGTTTTTGTTTAAAACGCCACTAAAAACGCCACTAAAAGTCTGATTTGGTGTAGTGATAGATTGCCTTTGTCATCCTGTAACAAGTCTTCTGATTCATTGATTTGAATCTCCAACTGTAGTGGGTCGATATATTGGACAATGTCACTCAGAACAACATATATCTCCAACCTAATCTGGTGTTTATAGTTTGGAGCCGGGGACCTGAGAAGCGAGGCAATGATAGAATGTATCCTTTGTAATTAAGCAATGGGATTGAGATGGTTAGAAAAATGTTTCACTTTTTATTATGAAAGAAGGATTGATCCTCTACGCTTTTGGATATTTGTGTGATGGTGACTTTTCAAGTCTAATTTTCAACCAGCTGCACTTCGTTAATAGACTTAGCTTGGTTTTCGATGGGATTGGATTATGGGTAGAGTTTTGTAGTCCATATTTTTAGAGTTGAAATGCTCAACTTAGATGCTTGCTACCCACAAGTTTTTGGGAGAGATAGGAAGATGAAATCTTGGAGGTTTCAATGAAAGTTTCAGTATCTGCTGAAAATGAAATATTGAATGCTCTTAAGTAACGATAATTAGAGTGATACAACTCTCAACAAAATTATTGCCCAATTATGTTAGATTTGTAAAATAAATCTAAAATAAAATTGAATAAACCAGGATCTATCATGTCAAATCATCAAGAATAAATCAAGAACAAAACTAGATGCGAGCGTACCTGAATCCATGAATTCTTTAAAATTTTACCAGATTTTGGGGATTTGATCTTCCAAATTAGCACACAAGAAATTCAGATAATATCTGCTCTCTCTTTCCTAATGATGGGATATTAGAAAAGATATATTGTGTATAATTTGGGGACCATAACCCTAATATTTATAACCTTGGCATATTAGTTCTAATCAAATTCTAATTAGCCAATCATTAATTAGAATTTGATTAGAACTCAATTACTAGAGTATCTACACATATTTGACCCATACTTTATTTAATAATTAAAGCCCAATAAAATTCTAACCAAATTAGATCACTTTTAATTTGGGCTAACCTATCATGATAGTAAATAATAACATGTAATTACCCTTATTATATATGTGATGTCTATATTTTTCAACAATCTCCCATTTGGACCACATATATATACTAATTACTCAATAATTACATGTCATTATATAACCTTATGAGCTCAAAATTTTATTATCATATCCAAAAGGTATTTCAAACAATCTCGTCCATTAATTATGTTAACATAGACCCAAGGCAACTTTCGTTACATATATCGTAACTAAATCCATCCATGCTCACGTATATTAACACAACCAAATGACATAGATCAAGTATCGATGTGTAGCATGGAAATTACATGCAATATGATCTAAACATGTCTATTTCCAACTGGTCCTCTTAAAACTTAAATGAGGTCAATGCCAAAATAATAAACATAATGAATAAACTGAATACTTTATTTTTGATAAGAAAATAACCAAATAAATAAATGTCTGAAAACAAACATAAAACAAATAAAATATAAACTTCCACTAAATCATGATATCCTCAAACAATGTAACACCCATATGAGCAGTGTACTCATGAAAGACCTTGGGTGTAACAACCCGGTTTAGACTCTAGTCGGAATAGTGATTTCGAGACCACAATTTTGAGCTTGAAATAATAGTTTAATATTATTTTTTATGTGAACAGTATGTGATTTAGCTTGTGTGAAATTTTTGTGTGAAGAATTTATTGACTGTATGCTGAATTAAGAAAAAGGATCTAATTGCATAAGATGCAAAAATTGTGTGCTAATTTATAAGTGCCTAATTGTGGTTATCTTTTTAATATAGAGGCTTTATGATGCAATTTGACCATTATTAGTGATAATGGGTGACAATGGACAAAAATAGCCTTAGTGTATAAATGTTTTATATGTTTAATAAAAGGGTAAATTGGTAAATGAAGAAATAATGTATATTAACTAAAACAAATGAGAAAAATAAAGCATTATTCATCTTTTCTTCCATCGATTTTTGAAGAAAGAATAAGGGTTTAAAGCTTTTTAATTTTAGCACCTATCAAGCTTGATTCAAGGTTAGATTTTGTTCGATTTTCAATAATTTTTACATTTTCGTAATCGTTGCTTCGTGCTCTAGTTAATCCATGTTGTAATTTTGTGAATTGATGATGTTTTTGTGATGAGTCATTGATGAATACTTGAGCTATGTGTTAGTTGATAGTGAAATATGAAAACTTGATGTTGGGTTAACATAGTTTGTATTGGGATTTTTAGTGAAATTGAGTATTTTAGGCTTAATTGAGAAAATGAGAAATTGAAGGATTAAAATATGAAATAAATGAAATGTGTGGGTTTATATGAACACAAGGAAAATTCAGCTAAGCTTGTGTGAAGAGAAATTACGTGAATTTGATGATTTTGTGAAATAAGGACTAAAGTGTCAAAATGTGAAAATATGAAGGCTATTCTGTAAAATGCCCTAAATATGTGTGTTTGGACTAAATTGAATGAATTAGTTATTGAATGGATTGAATTTGAATGTGTATAGACCAAGAAAGGAGAGGTTCGGATCGAGATCGAGGCAAAGACAAAGTGCTCGATTAATCAACCGTTTTGGTATTTTGACATCCGAGGTAAGTTCGGACATAATACATGTAATTAACTATGTTTAATGTTATGAAATGAATTATATAATGTATTGAATTATAAATGCTATGTGAGAGCTCGAGTTATTTGGCACTAAATGTGTGTATTTGGAAATGTGACTTAGATGATTAGCACTGTGTGTGCGAAATAATATAAGCTTCGGCTTGGTGGTTAGGACTGTGTGTGCGATATCGATATAAGTTCGGATATAGTACAAGTTGTTAATTTATGTTCTATGTGATGTGAATTGAATGAATATCTTTATAACTATGAGATCAGAAATGCTATGTACTGAATTGAAATAGAGGGCACTAAGTGTGTAAAATTAGAAATGGGATAGAGATGATTGGCACTGTGTGTGTGAGATGACAGAAGCATTGGTTTATTGAATTGGCACTGTGTGTGCGATACCGATATAAGCTCGGTTTGATGTATTGGCACTAAGTGTGCTATGACAATTATGTTTTGTCTATGAATTGGCACTAAGTGTGCGAATAAATCAAAGGAATAACAAAGGTAGATCGAGAGGTAATATCGAGTATTTGAATATCATAAATGGTGAGTAACTATGTGTTGATCAAGGTATGTCTGAACCTATGTGGTTGATGATATATTTAAGAGTTAAATGAATAGATGTTTGAGTATGTGGTTGAGATTAATAATATGCCTAGTTGTGCCTTTATCTATGTGATGGTATAAATATATAATTGTGTGAATAAATCAAAATGATAGTAAAGGATGATCGAAATGTAAAGTCGATCGGTTGAGTAGCATGGTTGGATAGTAACTATGTGTTGGAAAAAGTATGTATAATACCTATGTGGTTGGTGGAATTGAAAGTAGATGAATGGAATGCTATGTGAGTATTGGATAATGTTGAATTTGTGTATTGTTGGTAAATTATCTATGTGATGGTTCAATTTGTACATTGATTTAATTCAATGAATTACTTGTATTATACTACAAACTTACTAAGCTTTTGAAAGCTTACTGTGTGATTGTTTCCCTGTTTTACAGTTTCAGTAAAGCTAGCTCGGATTTGGGAATCATCAGCATCTCTATCACACTATTCACAATCTATTTTGGTACTTTTGGAAAGATGTATATAGTTGAAATATGGCATGTATAGGCTAAAAGTTATGATATGTCTTGAAATGTTTAACCCTTGCCATGTGATGTGGCTGGGAAGTTGAATGATGTAGAATTTATGAATGAATTATGAATATGGTATATTTCATGATTGTGTGGTTGATGAAAAGATGTGGTTTTAAAATGGTTCATGATATGGATTACTTGATGTTTGATATATATATGTACATGTTTTGAGATGTACAATTGTTACTTTGAATGGAGTTATTGTGATGATATTAGGTATGGAAGTAGAAGGTAATGTTGATGGTTATTGAGTGCATGAAATGGTATGTTTTAAGTGTATTTAAAAGCATGAATTGGAAATGTTTTGAAGCTTGTTGGTAAACCCTTGTGTGGGTGGCAAATTGGCTTTGCAAATGGCCTATTTTGCTTACACGGTTATGGCACACAGGCGTGCCTAGTGACCATGGGATAAAGTCAGTAGCTAACCCAAGTATGAATGGCCACGATACGGACGTGCCTAGTAGCCGTGTGAATAAGTCAGTATATTGCCTAAGAGTACATGGCCTTAGCACACAGGCGTGCTTGGTGGCCATGTGGAGAAGTCAGAATACATGCTTTGTTTTGACACGGCCTGGACACATGAGTGTGTCTGGTGAACGTGTGAGGCACACGGCCTGATTGCACGGGCGTGTGACCTCAACAGTATTGATGAATATTTGAAATTTTGGAAACTTTCATTAGTGTGCGGTTTAGTCCCGACCCCTTTCTAACACGTGTTTAAGGTCTCGTAGACCTAGATGAGGATCTGTATGTTTGTATTTGAGTATGTATAATTGATGAAAGACTCTGTGTCGTGGAATGGATGTAAAATGTTCTGATTGTTTGATAAGTCCTTTTAACCCTATTTCACGACGGTATCGAGTTAGGGGTGTTACATTGGGTGGTAAACCTTTTGTGAGTAGATCCACTATCATGGAGTTTGTCCTAATGTGCTCTATGGATATTTGACCATTTTGTACTCTTTCTTTTACAACTAGAACTTTATGAGAATATTCTTTGACTTAGATGAACTCCTGTTGTTATTGGAATACAACACTGCTGACTTATTGTCACAAAATAATTTGAGTGGTCTTTCTACATTTTCCAAAATGTACAGCCCTGTGGCAAAGTTCCGCAACCATATTCCATGGTTTGATGCCTCATAGTATGCTACAAACTCTACTACCATAGTGGACGAAGCTACAATTGTCTATTTGACACTTTTCCAAGATATAGCTCCTTCAGCTAACAGGTGAATATAGCCTAATGTAGATTTCCTACTATCTTGGAATCCAGCGAAATCAGAATCAGAATACCCTATGACCTCCAAAAGACTTGATCTCTTTAAGTAAGCATGTAATCTTTTGTTCTCTGAAGATATCTCATAACCCTTTTGGTCACTATCTAATGGTTTATACCAGGGTTCCTTAAATATCTGCCTAACATCCCAACAATGTACGCAATGTCCGGATGCGTATAAACTTGAGCATACATTAAACTCCCAACAGCTGATGCATAGGGAATCTTTTACATTTCTTGAATTTCAAGGTTACTTTTAGGGTATTGAGTAAGACTAAATTTATCTCTTTTTGCGACAGGGGTGTCACCTGGTCTACAACTCTGCATGCCAAAATTTTTGAGTACTTTATTGATATAACTCTTTTGTGATAATCCAAGAAAACCTCGAGGTTGATCTCGATGTATCTGAATTCCTAAAATAAAAGAAGCATCCACAAGATCTTTCATCTCAATGCTTAGATAAAAACCTCTTGGTTTCGCACAATAAGCCTATATCATTAGTGGCAAGCAAAATGTCATCAACATATAGAACCAAAAATATGTACTTACTCCTATTGAATTTGTGATACACACAATCATCAACAATATTCATCTCAAAATCGAACGAAACAATTATTTGTTGAAACTTGTGGTACCATTGACGGGAAGCTTGTTTGAGTTCATAGATGGATTTTGTCAATTTGCAAACCATATTCTTTGAGTCTTCTGACTCAAAATTTTCTGGTTGCACCATATAAATTGTTTCTTCAATGTCGCCATTAAGAAACACAGTCTTAACATCCATCTAATGTAACTCAAGATCAAAATGAGCAATAAGCGCCATGATTATCCTGAAGGAGTCTTTCGATAAAACTAGAGAGAAAGTCACTGTAAAATTAATACCTTCTTTCTGAGTATATCCTTCAGCTACAAGACACGCTTATACCTCTCCACATTACCATTTGCATCCATCTTGGTTTTAAATATCCATTTACAACCAATTGGTTTTCCACCTTCAGGTAATGAGACAAGTTCCCAAACTTTATTGTCTTGCATAGATTTATACTCATCTTTCATGTCATCAATCCACTTTTGAGAATTAGAACTTTTCATGGCATGATGAAAGTTGGTTGGATCATCTTCCATCATTCCATTATCATCCTCATGTTCTTGGAGAAATACAATATAATCATCTAGAATAGCATTTGTCCTTTCTTTTGTGGACCTCCTTAATGGCACTTGTTCTTGAAGTTGTTGAGTTTGTTCTTCTGGAACAATTACCTCATTTTAAATTGACAGTTGTTCAACATTGTCTTGTAGAGGTTCTGGATTCACTTCTTGATCAATGATAGGTATAAGAACCTGAACATCGTTCAAAATGATAGTAGGAATCGAGTTGGAGTCCAATTCCTCCTCAAAAGCAATGTCGCTAACCTTATTTCTCCCCCCAAACTCAACATCCTCAAAAAATGTTGCAGTTCTCATCTAAAAAAATATTCCTTATTATGGGATCATAAAATTTATAGCCCCTAGATAGCTCAGAATAACCAATAAAGTAGTTGCATACTGCTTTGAGTGTAACAACCGATTTTTTAACCAAATCAGAATGGTGGTTTTGGGACCACGAATCCGACTAAAAAATATTTTAATATTATTTTCTATGTTTATTATGTGTGAATTGGTGTGTGTTAAATTTTTGTATTAAAATTTGATCGATTTGGTGCTTAATTTTTGAAAAAGGGCTTAATCACGTAAAATGAAAATTTGATGGTTAAATGAGATAGTGCCTAATTGATGTTGTTTTTATAAATTGGAGGTTTTAAATAGAAAATTTACCCTAAATAAATGTGTAGTGGCCGGTTGGTAATGCATGTAATAGTGATTGATTTTGTTTGTTTTATTTTATTATTATAATGTAATTTAATATATGATAATGGATTATAAGTGAATAAAAAAATAAAAGAATGAAAAGCTTGCATGTTCATCTTTCTATTGCCAAAACTAAAAGAAAAATAAAAGAAGAAAAGCTTTATAAGGTTTGGCACTTTGGAGGCTTAATTGGGTAAGTGATTTTGTTCGGTTTTTGATAATTTTAACATTTTTTAGATCGTTACTTTGTGTTTTAGCTAGCCTATGCTTGAATTTTTGAATTGATTGTGTATTTTATGAGTTGCCATTGAAGAAAACTTGTTGTTATTTTGGTTTGATGATGAAATATTAATTATATGTGTTATATTAACAAGTTTTGTCTTTGAATTTTTGATGAAATTGAGTAGTTAGGATTAAATTGCAAAAATAAATTTTGAGCGACTAAAATGTGAAATAAATGGATTGTATGAGCTTGTAATAAGATGATGAATATTCGGCCCTAAGGAAGTGTGGTCAAATTTTGAGTATTTTGTGTTTTATGCAATAGAGACTAAATTGTTAAAATTATAAATGTCAAGGGTAAAATAGTAATTTTACCATTTATGTGTTTTTGGATTAAGATTAAATGAAAATATTTTTGAATGAGATAAATTTGAAATTGATTTAGATCAAGAACAAAAAGGATCGGGATTGGATCGGGGAATGGCGAAGTTAGTCGAATAGTCGAAAAATATAGTCCGTCGATGCTCGAGGTAAGTTTTTAAGCAATTGAGTTGAATTGAATTTATTTATAATTATGTAAATAATTTAAATGGAAGTATATATATATATATATATATATATATATATATAATG
Organism: Gossypium rotundifolium; assembly: GCA_025506655.1. Lineage (NCBI taxonomy): Eukaryota > Viridiplantae > Streptophyta > Magnoliopsida > Malvales > Malvaceae > Gossypium > Gossypium rotundifolium. The sequence continues at coordinate 17,432,159 of CP106732.1, forward strand.
AGTATTGCCAAATGTGATAAGGATTGGTGAGATGAATGAGTTGATCGAAATTTATATATTTGGTTGATTCTAAGTTTATGTGTATATGTATGAATGAAGAACAAGTTTGAGAAATGATATAGTGCGAAATTTTAATACCAAGCACTAAGTGTGCGAAATCGGTTATTTGGAACTAAGTGTGCGAATTTTAAAATATCAAGCACTAAGTGTGCGAAATCGGTCGTTGTGCACTAAGTGTGCGAATCAAATTTCTGGGCACTAAGTGTGCAATTAATTTTTACATCTTAGATTGAATTTGGAAAGTTGATATTATGAGATGATATTAATTGAAATCAAATAAGTGTGACAATTTGTTTTGGATGGAAGGTATCTATTAAACTTATAGTTCGACTGATATAGGTTGATATGAGGAAATGCTTGCAAAATCTTATTTATGGCTTTACGAATTATGAAATGTAATTCGGCCATGTGGAATATTGTATAAGGAGTTTATTTGATTAGTTATGATCTTAAATGTGTGGTTTATATGAGTTCAAAATGCATGTATTAGTTCGGTAAGTAATATATGCATGTGAAATCTATTATCCAAGGCTTGGATGTTCGGCCTTTAGTCTATGAAATGCGAAAGTTTTCAAAAGGTGTTATAAACTAAACTTTTGGTTATAAATCTTAGTTGTGATTATCTTAATTAAAATTTGCTAGTATAATGTTATAATGCTTTGTTGTTGTGAGATTGCTTATAACTTACTAAGCTATGATAGCTTACTCTGTGTGTTTATTTGTATGGTTTTATAGATTTTGAAGTCTAGTTACGTGCTCGGGGATCGTCGTTAAATCTCGTCACACTATCATCAATATTTTGGTACCTTTTTGAGGTTAAACTTAAAGTTTATCGCATGTATAGGCTATGTTCCCTTTTGAGTTATTTCGAATGGTGTGTATACAAATATATGCCATGCGGATATGGTTGAATTTTAGTATTTTGGTCTTAAGTGATTTCGGTTATGATGTTAACTTATTATGAATTTGTAATTTCTGATGTGTTTATGTTTGGTGTTTGAATATGTGGCTTGATTAATCATTAAGTTAAATTATAGTTATGAAACTTCAACCATGGTGTTTATGTGATACGGTAAAAATTAGTCATGATAGACATATATAGGTATAATGAGTTTGGTTTATATGTTTTAGGTTATTTATAAGATAAGTATGTTTTAATAATTTGAATATAATAATTGTAAGAGATGTGGTCGATTATATGTTTAGTTACCTTTGGCAATTGGTATTGAGTTTGGTATATCCTAGATTTGGTTAAGTGAGTTGTTGGTATATGTATATTAGGTTTTGATAATATGTAATTTGTTTTAATAAAGTGATACTAGCATGTGCATATTCGGCCATTGTAATGTCAAAGACCAAATGAATAGTAACTTTTATTTTAATGAAAGATGCTTATGTATGAAAGGTAATTTGGGTTACATGTCTTGATTGAGTAAAAATATGTATGATTTATAAATAGTTCTTATAGTAAGCTTAAACATGTTCAAATAGAAAATGCAAGTAGCTATGAGATTCTACCTCGATATCGTTAATATATTGATAATGTATGTAATGTGTTTTAGTAGATAAATTGGGATATAAATAAATATGTAAATCCGTGAAAGGTTAAGTACATTATTTATGAAATGTTCTTTAGTTTGATATTATTGAATATATATAATACTTTTGTATATTCAGCTTATGAGATGTTTTAATAAATCTGACATAACGTGCATGTATATTTGGCTATAAGACGTTCTAAAATGTTCGATGAATGAAATGATTTATGTTAATTCTTATATATGCGAAAGTGAGTAAAATGTAGTTGATGTATGTTCAATAATGAATTCGAAAATTTTTTATTGACATGCGTGTGAAGTTTATTTGATTCAAACTTGTACTAAGGAAGTATGATATATGTATAATAATGCCTATTCTGGGTTGGGTTTAGATTGGAAATGCCTCGTAACCCTAATCCGTCGATGGATACGGGTTAAGGGTGTTACATTTGATTGGTATTAGAGCTACGATTTAGTCAGTTCTCGGACTAACGTAGCGCGTATGAGTCTAGCTATACATGACATAATTTTTATTGTGATAGTGTGATGATTTTTGACCAGGAAATATGTCTTTCTTCTTTCTTATAGTAAATGGATCCTGATCCCGAACGAGCCGTAGTAGATGATGTTGAGAGTGTGGCGCCTACAACCGTGCAAGGGACCGCTCTAGTTGAATCTCGACCAGCTACGAGTAACCAAGATGAGGGAGCTAAGCAAGCCTTCTTTAGCATTATGAATGATTGGTTTAATCAATATATCCGGACAAATCCAGCTATTCAACAACCCCCGAACCCTAATAATCCACCTTTAGTACTTGAGGTACCTTCGATTATTAATCCCAAAAGGTTATATAAGCCTCCTGTTGATAAAATCAAAAAGTAAGGAGCTGAAGAGTTTAGAGCCACAGCTACTGATGATGCTGAGCGGGCTAAATTTTGGCTCGATGATATTATTTGTGTCTTTGATGAACTATCATGTACACCCTAAGAGTACTTGAAATGTGCTATATCTTTATTACGAGATTCATCCTACTATTGGTGGAACACTTTGGTTTCGGTTGCTCCGAAGGAACAGGTCATTTGGGATTTCTTTCAGATGGAGTTTCGTAAAAAGTATATCAGTTAGAATTCATTGATCAGAAACGCAAAGAGTTTCTCGAGTTAAAACAGGGTCGTATGACCGTATCTGATTATGAGCATGAGTTTGTGAGACTCAGCCGTTATGCCCGAGAGTGTGTTGCAACCGAGGATGCTATGTGTAAAAGATTCGAGGAGGGACTGAACGAAGATATAAAATTACTTGAAATACTGAAATAAAAGAGTTCGTAGTACTTATCGAGTGAGTAAGGCCGAAGAGCTCAGAAAAGAGAAAAGAAAAGTTGAATTTGAAGCTAGGGATTTTCACAAAAGATCAGCAAGCAAAACTACTCAGATGGCATCAAAAAAGTTTCGAAATGACAGTAATCGATCTAAGACTAATGCTTGGGATTTCCATATGAGAGGCGACCACCAGTGAGTTCACGAGCCACCTCTATTTCTAGTGTTGGCAATACTCGACCGAATAAACCTGAGTGTCAGCAGTGTGGTAGGCGACATTTTTGTGAATGTTGGGGCAAGTTCAACAAATGAGTTTGCTAAAAGTGTGGTTCGCACGATCACTTCATTCGGGATTGTCCGGAGTTAGCTGAGAAGGATAATGCTCAGAGTGCGAGACCGAGCGGTGATACAGCTAAAGGTAGACCACCCCAAAATGCGGGAGGTAAGAGTAGCACTCAGAGAGGGACTTCAAATACAACTACTCGATCAAAGGCTCGTGTGCTTGCCAGAGCCTATTCCATTCGTGCGAGAGGAGGCTTCATCTCCAGATGTAATCACTGGTATATTTACTCTCTTTAGTACTAGAATAATTGCTCTGATTGACCCTAGTTCAACTCATTCCTATGTATGTGAAATATTAGTATTCAGTAAGATTTTACCTGTTGAGTCTACTGAGTTTGTGATTCGGGTTTCGAACCCCCTGGGTCAGTGTGTGCTAGTTGTTAAAATGTGTAAGAATTGCCCCTTAATGATCCGAAATTCATGCTTTCCGGTGATTTAATGTTACTACCATTTGATAAGTTTGATATCATCCTCGGTATGGATTGGTTAATTGTGCACGATGCAGTAGTAAATTGTAGATAAAAGACTATTGATTTGCGGTGCCAGAATAATGAAATAATTCGAACTGAGTTTACCAATTTAAATTGGGTACCAGCAGTGATTTCTTCGATGTTGACTCAAAAGCTTATAAGAAAGGGTTGCGAAGCTTACTTTGCTTATGTCATTAATAGTAAAGTGACCGAAAATAATAATGAATCTGTACCGGTTGTACGTGAATATCCGGATGTGTTTTCAGAAGAATTTCCAGGTTTGCCACCTGTTCAGGAGGTAGGATTTGGTATCGAGTTAGTGCCAGGGATGACTCCGATCTCGATAGCTTCGTATAGAATGGCATCGACTGAATAAAAGAGTTTAAAGCTTAGTTGCAAGAGTTGACAGATAGAGGATTTGCTCGACCGAGTTTCTCTCTCTACGGTGCACCAATGTTATTTGTGAAGAAGAAAGATGGAACTTTAAGAATGTGCATCGACTACCGATAGCTAAATAAAGTGACCATAAAGAATAAATACCCATTGCCATGTATTGATGATTTATTTGATCAGGTAAAGGGAGCCTTAGTATTTTCAAAGATTGATTTAAGATTGGGCTATTATCAGTTGCGCGTTAGAGACTCTGATGTGCCTAAGACTGCTTTCCGAACGAGATACAGACATTACGAGTTTTTGGTGATGCCGTTCGGACTCACTAATGCCCCTTCTATTTTCATGGACTTGATGAATCGGGTATTTAGATAGTATTTGGATTGGTTCATAGTTGTGTTTATAGATGATATTCTAATTTACTCGCGCGATGAAATCGAGCTTGCCGAACACTTGAAACTTGTATTACAAATTTGTATGATAAGCAGTTGTATGCAAAATTTAGTAAATGTGAGTTTTGGTTACGCGAAGTTAGCTTCTTGGGGCATATTGTTTCAGCATCAGGAATTCGGGTTGATCCGAGTAAGATTTCGGCTATTCTTGATTGGAGACCCCCGGAATATTACTGAAGTTTGGAGCTTTTTTGGACTTGCCGGTTATTATAGACGCTTCGTGAAAGGTTTCTTGATGATTGCAACTCGATGACAAAGATACTTCAAAAATATGTTATCGAGTGGACGGAGGAGTGCCAAAAGAGTTTTGATCGGCTGAAAACTTTGTTGACTAAAGCTCAGTGCTTGTTCAGCCAGAGTCGGGTAAAGAGTTTGTTATCTTCAGTGATGCATCCTTGAATGGTTTGGGTTGTGTTCTGATGCAGGAGGGTAAGGTTGTAGCCTACACCTCGAGACAGTTAAAGTCGCATGAAAAGAATTATCCGACGGACGATCTCGAATTAGCCGTTATAGTTTTTGCTCTGAAGATATGGCGCCACTATCTGTTTGGTGAAAAATGCCATGTCTATTCCAATCATAAAAGTCTAAAGTACTTAATGACTCAGAAGGATCTAAATTTGAGACAACGATGATGGTTGAAATTATTAAAAGTCTACGAGCTTGTGATTGATTATCACCCAGGAAAGGCTAATGTGGTTGCTGATGCTTTAAGCCGAAAATCATTGTTTGCTTTATGTGTAATGAACACAGATATGACTATGACTGACGATGGTGCAATTATAGAAGAATTAAAAGCGAGACCGTTATTTGTTCAACAAATTTGTAAAGCTCAAAGGGTTGATGATAATTTGATGGCAAAAAGGAATTACTGTGGTTCGAATGCTGACTCGAAATTTTAGGTTCATACTAAGGGATGTTTGCGGTTCAGAAACCGAATATGTGTGCCAAAGGATCCTAAGTTGATTCGGATGATTTGTAATGAAGCTCATAATAGTAGATTGTCTGTTCACCCGGGTAGCACGAAGATGTATAATGATTTGAAATAGTACTACTGGTGGCACGGTATGAAAATAGATATTTCAGACTTCTTTCGAAATGTTTGATATGTCAACAAGTAAAAGCCGAGCATCAAGTTCCATCTAGATTACTTCAGCCGATTATGATACCTGAATTGAAATGGGATCGACTTACGATGGATTTTGTATCTGGTTTACCATTGACACCTAGTAAAAAAGATGCTATTTGGGTTATTGTTGATAGATTGACGAAGTCGGCTCACTTTATTTTGGTCTATACAGATTACTCACTCGATAAGCTAGTTGAATTGTACATTTCTCATATTGTATGATTGCACGGGGTACCTATTTCTATTGTTTCGGATAGAGATCCGAGGTTTACTTCGCGGTTTTGGAAGGAACTGCAAGATGCATTAGGTATTAAATTGCATTTTAGTATAGCTTTTCACCCCTAGACGGATGGTCAATCCGAGAGAATTATTCAAATACTTGAGGATATGTTGAGATGTTGTGTTCTTGAGTTCGACGGTATGTGGGAACGATACTTGCCTTTGATTGAATTTGCGTACAATAATAGCTTTCAATCAAGTATCAAAATGGCACCTTATGAAGCTTTGTACGGTCGTAAATGTTGTACACCTTTGTATTGGATCAAGCTCAGTGAAAACAAGATATACGGGGTTGATTTGGTTAAAGAAACCGAACAGAAAGTAAAAATGATCCGAGAAAGTTTGAAAGCAGCGTCAGATCGTTAGAAATCATATGCGGACTTGAAATGTAAAGATATAGAGTTTCAAATTGGTGACCGTGTGTTTTTGAAAGTCTCACCGTGGAAGAAAATACTCAGATATGGTTGCAAGGGCTAATTGAGTCCGAGATTCATTGGACCATATGAGGTTTTGGAACGGATTGGGCGTTCCGTATAGATTATTATTGCCTCCTGAACTAGAAAAGATCCGTAATGTTTTTCATGTTTCGATGCTTTGACGGTACAGATCTGACCCTTCTCATGTGATTAGTCCGTCAGAGGTTGATATACAGTCTGATTTAACGTATGAGGAAAAATCGATCTGCGTCCTGGCTCATGAAGTGAAAGAGTGGCGTAATAAGAAAATATCGTTGGTAAAAGTGCTTTGGCTTAAGCACGGAATTGAGGAAGCAACTTAACTTGAGGCTTCTATGAAAGAACGATACCCAAACTTATTCACCGGTAAAATTTTCGAGGACGAAAATTCCTAAGGGGGGAGAGTTGTAGCAGTCTGATTTTTGACCCAAATCAAAACAGTGGTTTCGGGACTACGAATCCAACTCAGAAAAATATTTTAATATTATTTTCTATGTTTATTATGTGTGAATTGGTGTGTGTGAAATTTTCGTATTAAAATTTGATCGATTTGGTGCTTAATTTTTGAAAAAGGGCTTAATCGCATAAAATGAAAATTTGATGGTTAAATGGGATAGTGCCTAATTGATGTTGCTTTAATAAACTGGAGGTTTTAAATAGCTAATTTACCCTAAATAAATGTGTAGTGGCCGGTTGGTAATGCATGTAATAGTGATTGATTTTGTTTGTTTTATTTTATTATTATAATGTAATAATTTAATATATGATAATGGATTATAAGTGAATAAAAAAATAAAAGAATGAAAAGCTTGCTTGTTCATCTTTCTATTGCTGAAACTAAAATAACAATAAATTAAGAAAAGCTTTATAAGGTTCGGCACTTTGGAGGCTTAATTGGGTAAGTGATTTTGTTCGGTTTTTGATAATTTTAATGTTTTTGAGATCTTTACTTTATGTTTTACCTAGCCCATGCTTGAATTTTTGAATTGATTGTGTATTTCGTGAGTTTCCATTGAAGAAAACTTGTTGTTTTTGTGGTTTGATGATGAAATATTAATTATATGTGTTAGATTAACAAGTTTTGTCTTTGGATTTTGATAAAATTTAGTAGTTAGGATTAAATTGAAAAAATAAATTTTTGAGGGACTAAAATGTGAAATAAATGAATTGTATGAGCTTGTAATAAGATGATGAAGATTCGTCCCTAAGGAAGTGTGGTCAAATTTTGAGTATTTTGTGTTTTGTGCAATAAGGACTAAATTGTAAAAATTATAAATGTCAAGGGTAAAATAGTAATTGACCATTTATGTGTTTTTGGATTAAAATTGAATGAAAATATGTTTGAATGAGCTAAATTTGAAATTGATTTAGATCAAGAACAAAAAGGATCGAGATTGGATCGGGGAAAGGCGAAGTTAGTCGAATAATCGAAAAATATAGTCCGTCGATGCTCGAGGTAAGTTTTTAAGCAATTGAGTTGAATTGAATTTATTTATAATGTTGTAAATAATTTAAATGGAAGTATATATATATATATATATATATATATATATATATATAATTGTATTGTCGAATGTGATCAGGATTGGTGAGATGAATGAGTTGATCAAAATTTATATATTTGGTTAATTCTATGTTTGTGTATATGTATGAATGAAGAACAAGTTTGAGAAATGATATAATGAGAAATTTTAATACCGAGCACTAAGTGTGCATAATCGGTTATTTGGCACTAAGTGTGCGAATTTTAAAATACCGAGCACTAAGTGTGCGAAATCGGTCGTTATGTACTAAGTGTGCGAATTGAATTTCCGAGCACTAAGTGTGCGAAATTGGACAAAGAGCACTAAGTTTGCAATTAATTTTTACATCTTAGATTGAATTTGGTAAGTTGATATTATAAGATTATATTAATTGAAATCAAATAAGTGTGACAATTTGTTTTGGTCGGAGGTATCTATTAAACTTATAGTTCGATTGATATAGGTTGATATGAGGAAATGCTTGCAAAATCTTATTGATGGCTTTACGAATTATGAAATGTAATTCGGCCATGTGGAATATTGTATAATGAGTTTATTTGATTAGTTTTGATTTTAAATGTTGGTTTATATGAGTTTGAAATGCATGTATTAGTTCGATAAGTAATATATGCATGTGAAATCTATTATCGAAGGCTTGAATGTTCGACCTTTAGTCTATGAAATGTGAAAGTTTTCAAAAGGTGTTATAAACTAAAATTTTGGTTATAAATCTTAGTTGTGATTATCTTAATTAAACTTTGCTAGTCTAATGTTATAATGCTTTGTTGTTGTGAGATTGTTTATAACTTACTAAGCTATGATAGCTTACCCTGTGTGTTTATTTGTACGGTTTTATAGATTTTGAAGTCTAGTTACGTGCTTGGGGATCATCGTTAAAGCTCGTCACACTATCATCAATATTTTGGTACCTTTTTGAGGTTAAACTTAAAGCTTATGGCATCTATAGGCTATGTTCCCTTTTGAGTTATTCCTATATGCCATGCGAATATGGTTGAATTTTAGTATTTTGGTCTTAAGTGATTTTGGTTATGATGTTAACTTATTATGAATTTGTAATTTCTGATGTGTTTATGTTTGGTGTTTGAATATGTGGCTTGATTAATCATTAAGTTAAATTATAGTTATGAAACTTCAACCATGGTGTTTATGTGATACGGTAAAAATTAGTCATGATAGACATATATGGTATAATGAGTTTGGTTTATATGTTTTAGGTTATTTATAAGATAGGTATGTTTTAATAAGTTGACTATAATAATTGTAAGAGATGTGGTCGATTATATGTTTAGTTGCCTTTGGCAATTGGTATTGAGTTTGGTATATCCTAGATTTGGTTAATTGTGTTGTTGGTATATGTATATTAGGTTTTGATAATATGTAATTTGTTTTAATAAAGTGATACTAGCATGTGCATATTCGGCCATTGTAATGTCAAAGACCAAATGAATAGTAACTTTTTATTTTAATGAAAGATGCTTATGTATGAAAGGTAATTTGGGTTACATGTCTGGATTGAGTAAAGATATGTATGATTTATAAATAGTTCTTATAGTAAGCTTAAACATGTTCAAAAAAAAAAATGCAAGTAGCTATAAGATTCGGCCTCAGTATGCATAATATATTGATAATGTATGTAATGTGCTTTAGTAGATAAATTGGGATATGAACAAATGTGTAAATGCCGTGAAAGGTTGAGTACATTATTTATGAAACATTCTTTAGTTTGAGATTATTGAATATATATAATACTTTTTGTATATTCAACTTATGAGATGTTTTAATAAATTTGACATAACGTGCGTGTATATTTGGCTATGAGACATTTTAAAATGTTCGATGAATGAAATGATTTATGTTAATTCTTATATATGCGAAAGTGAGTAAAATGTAGTTGATGTATGTTCAATAATGAATTCGAAATTTTTTTATTGACATGCATGTGAAGTTTATTTGATTCGAACTTGTACTAAGGAAGTATGAATATGTATAACAACGCCTATTTTGGGTTGGGTTTAGATTGGAAATGCCTTGTAACCCTAATTCGACGACTGATACGGGTTAGGGGTGTTACATTTGATTGGTATCAGAGCTGCGATTTAGTCGGTTCTCGGACTAATGTAGCGCGTGTGAGTCTAGCTATACATGCCATAATTTTTGTTGTGATAGTGTGATGACTTCTGACCAGGAAACATGTCTTTCTTCTTTCTTATAGTAAATGGATCCTGATCCCGAACGAGCCGTAGTAGATGATGTTGAGAGTGTGGCGACTACTCCCGTGCAAGGGACCGCGTCGGTTGAATCTCGGCCAGCTACGAGTAACCGAGATGAGGGGGCTAAGCAAGCCTTCTTTAGCATTATGAATGATTGGTTTAATCAATATATCAGGACAAATCCAGCTGTTCAACAACCCCCAAACCCTAATAATCCACCTGTAGTGCCTGTGGTACCTTCGGTCATTAATCCTGAAAGGTTATTTAAGCCTCCTGTTGATAAAATCAAAAAGTACGGAGCTAAAGAGTTTAGAGCCACAGCTACTGATGATGCTGAGCGGGCTAATTTCTAGCTCGATAATACTATTCATGTTTTTGATGAACTATAATGTATGCCCGAAGAGTGCTTGAAATGTGCTATATCTTTATTACGGGATTCATCCTACTATTGGTGGAACACTTTGGTTTCGGTTGTTCCGAAGGAAAGGGTCACTTGGGATTTCTTTCAGACGGAGTTTCACAAAAGGTATATCAGTCAGTGATTCATTGATCAGAAACGTAAAGAGTTTCTCGAGTTAAAACAAGTTCGTATGACCGTATCTGATTATGGGCGTGAGTTTGTGAGACTCAGCCGTTATGCCCGAAAGTGTGTTGCAACTGAGGATGCTATGTGTAAAAGATTCGAGGAGGGACTGAACGAAGACATAAAAATTGCTTGTCGACATACTTGAAATAAAATAGTTCATAGTACTTGTCGAGCGAGCTTGCAAGGCCAAAGAGCTCGGAGAAGAGAAAAGAAAAGATGAATTCGAAGCTAGAGATTTTTGCAAGAGATCAACAAGTGAAACTACTTAGATGGCATCAAAGAAGTTCGAAATGACAGTAACCGATCTAAGACTAATGCTGAGATTTCTATATGAGAGTGACCATCAGTGAGTTCACGAGCCACCTCGATTTCTAGTGTTGGCAATACTCGACCGAATAAACCCGAGTGTCAGTAGTGTGGTAGGCGACATTTTGGTGAATGTTGGGGTAAGTTCAACAACTGAGTTTGCTACTAGTGTGGTTCGTAGGATCACTTCATTTGGGATTGCCCAGAGTTAGCTGAGAAGGATAATGCTCAGGGTGCGATACCGAGCGGTGCTATAGCTAAAGGTAGACCACCCAAAATGCGGGAGGTAAGAGTGGCACTCAGAGAGGGACTTCGGATACAACTATTCGATCAGAGGCTCGTATGCCTGCCAGAGCCTAAGCCATTCTTGCCCGAGAGTAAACTTCATCTCCAGATGTCATAATGGTATATTTACTCTCTTTAATACTAGAGTAATTGCTCTGATTGACCCCGATTCAACTCATTCCTATGTATGTGAAATGTTAGTATTCAGTAAGATTTTACCTGTTGAGTCTACTGAGTTTGTGATTCGGGTTTGAACCCCCTGGGTAGGTGTGTGCTAGTTGATAAAATGTGTAAGAATTGTCCCTTAATGATCCGAAATCCATACTTTCCAGTTGATTTGATGTTACTACCATTTGATGAGTTTGATATCATCCTCGGTATGGATTGGTTAACAGTGCATGATGTAGTAGTAAATTGTAGACGAAAGACTATTGATTTGCGATGCCAGAATAATGAAATAATTTGAATTGAGTCTACCGATTTAAATGGGGTACCATCAGTGATATCTTCGATGTTGACTCGGAAGCTTATGAAAAAGGGTTGCGAAGCTTACTTTGCTTATGTCATTGACAGTAAAGTGACCGAAAAGAATATTGAATCTGTACCAATTGTACGTGAATATCTGGATGTGTTTCCAAAAGAATTTCGGGTTTGCCACCTGTTCAGGAGGTAGAATTTGGTATTGAGTTGGTGCTAGGGACGACTCCGATCTCGATAGCTTCGTATAGAATGGCACCAACTGAATTAAAAGAGTTTAAAGCTCAGTTGCAAGAGTTGACAGATAGAGGATTTGCTCGACCGAGTTTCTCTCCCTGTAGTGCGCCAGTCTTATTTGTGAAGAAGAAAGATGAAACTTTAAGAATGTGCATCGACTACCGATAGCTAAATAAAGTGACCATAAAGAATAAATACCCGTTGCCGCGTATTGATGATTTATTTGATCAGCTAAAGGGAGCCTCAGTATTTTCGTAGATTGATTTAAGATCGGGCTATTATCAGTTGCGTGTTAGAGACTCTGATGTGCCTAAGACTGCTTTCCGAACGAGATACGGATATTACAAGTTTTTGGTGATGCCGTTCGTACTCACTAATGCCCCTTCTGGTTTCATGGACTTGATGAATCGGGTATTAAGACAGTATTTGGATCGATTCGTATTTGTGTTTATAGATGATATCCTATTTACTCGCGCGATGAAATCGAGCATGCTGAACACTTGAGACTTGTATTACAGATTTTGCATGATAAGCAGTTGTACGCGAAATTCAGTAAATGTAAGTTTTGGTTACGCGAAGTTAGCTTCATAGGGCATGTTGTTTCAGCTTCAGGTATTCGGGTTAATCCGAGTAAGATTTCGGCTATACTTGATTGGAGATCCCCACAAAATATTACTAAAGTTCAGAGCTTTTTGGGACTTGCCGGTTATTATAGACGCTTCGTGAAAGGTTTCTCAATGATTGCAACTTCGATGACAAAGCTACTTCAAAAAAATGTTAAGTTCGAGTGGACGGAGGAGTGCCAAAAGAGTTTTGATCGGCTGAAAACTTTATTGACTAAAGCTCCAGTGCTTGTTCAGCCAGAGTCGGGTAAAGAGTTTGTTATCTTTAGTGATGTATCCTTGAATAGTTTGGGTTGTGTTCTGATGCAGGAGGGTAAGGTTGTAGCCTACGCCTCAAGACAGTCAAAGTCACATGAAAAGAATTATCCGACGCACGATCTCGAATTAGCCGCTATAGTTTTTGCTCTGAAGATATGGCGCCACTATCTGTTTGGTGAAAAATGCCATGTTTATTCTGATCATAAAAGTCTAAAGTATTTAATGACTCAGAAGGATCTAAATCTGAAACAACGACGATGGTTGGAATTATTAAAAGACTACGAGCTTGTGATTGATTATCACCTAGGAAAGGCTAATGTGGTTGCTGATACTTTAAGCCGAAAATCGTTGTTTGCTTTATGTGCGATGAAAGCAGATATGGCTATGACTGACGATGGTGCAATTACAGCAGAATTGAAAGTGAGACCATTATTTGTTCAAAAAATTTACGAAGCTCAAAGGGTTGATGATAATTTGATGGCAAAAAGGAATTACTGTGGTTCGAAAGCTGACTCGAAATTTTGGGTTGATACTGAGGGATGTTTGCGGTTCAAAAATCAAATATGTGTGCCAAAGGATCTTAAGTTGATTCGGATGATTTGTAATGAAGCTCATAATAGTAAATTGTCTGTTCATCGGGTAGTAGGAAGACGTATAATGATTTGAAACAGTACTACTGGTGGCATGGAATGAAAGGAGATATTTCAAACTTCTTGTCGAAATAATTGATATGTCAACAAGTAAAAGCTGAGCATCAAGTGCCATCTGGATTACTTCAGTCGATTATGATACTTGAATGGAAATGGGATCGAGTTACGATGGATTTTGTATCTGGTTTACCGTTGACACCGAGTAAGAAAGATGTGATCTGGGTTATTGTTGATAGATTGACGAAGTCGGCTCACTTTATTTCGGTCCGTACAAATTACTCGCTCGATAAACTAGCTAAATTGTACATTTCTCATATTGTACGATTGCACGGGGTACCTATTTCCATTATTTTGGATAGAGATCCGAGGTTTACATCACGGTTTTGGAAGAAACTACAATATGCATTAGGTACTAAATTGCATTTTAGTACAGCTTTTCACCCCAGATGGATGGTCAATCTGAGAGAATTATTTAAACACTTGAGGATATGTTGAGATGTTGTGTTCTCGAGTTCAAGGGTACGTGGGAACGATACTTGCCTTTGATTGAATTTGCGTACAATAATAGCTTTCAATCGAGTATCAAAATGGCACCTTATGGAACTTTGTACAGTCGTAAATGTCGTACACCTTTGTATTGGATCGAGCTCAGTGAAAACAAGATATACGGGGTTGATTTGGTTAAAGAAACAGAATAGAAAGTAAAAGTGATCTGAGAAAGTTTGAAAGCAGCGTCAGATCATTAGAAATCATATGCGGACTTGAAACGTAAAGATATAGAGTTTCAGATTGGTGACTGTGTGTTTTTGAAAGTCTCACCGTGGAAGAAAATACTCAGATATTGTCGCAAGGGCAAATTGAGTCCAAGATTCATTGGTCCATATAAGGTTTTGGAACGGATTGGGCCGGTTGCGTATAGATTATTATTGCCTCCTGAACTAGAAAAGATCCATAATTTTTTTCATGTTTCGATGCTTCAACGGTACAGATCTGACCCTTCTCATGTTATTAGTCCGTTAGAGGTTGTTATACAGTCTGATTTAACGTATGAGGAAAAACCGATCCGTATCCTGGCTCATGAAGTGAAAGAGTTGTGTAATAAGGACATATCGTTGGTAAAAGTGCTTTGGCTTAAGCAGAGAATCGAGGTAGCAACTTGGGAACTTGAGGCTTCGATGAAAGAACGATACCCAAACTTATTCACGGTAAGATTTTCAAGGACGAAAATTCCTAAGGGGGGAGAGTTGTAACAGCCCAATTTTTGACCCAAATCAGAACGGTGGTTTCGAGACCACAAATCCAACTCAAAAAATATTTTAATATTATTTTCTATGTTTATTATATGTGAAATTTTCGTATTAAAATTTGATTGATTTGGTGCTTACTTTTTGAAAAAAGGCCTAATCGCGTAAAATGAAAATTTGATGGTTAAATGAGATAGTGCCTAATTGATGTTGTTTAAATAAATTGGAGGTTTTAAATAGAAAATTTACCCTAAATAAATGTGTAATGGCCGGTTGGTAATGCATGTAATAGTGATTGATTTTGTTTGTTTTATTTTATTATTATAATGTAAGAATTTAATATATGATAATGGATTATAAGTGAATAAAAAATAAAAGAATGAAAAGCTTGCATGTTCATCTTTCTATTTCCGAAACTAAAAGAACAATAAAAGAGGAAAAGCTTTATAAGGTTCTGCACTTTGGAAGCTTAATTGGGTAAGTGATTTTGTTCGATTTTTGATAATTTTAACGTTTTTGAGATCGTTACTTTGTGTTTTAGGTAGCCCATGCTTGAATTTTTTAATTGATTGTGTATTTTGTGAGTTTCCATTGAAGAAAACTTGTTGTTTTTGTGGTTTGATGATGAAATATTAATTATATGTGTTAGATTAACAAGTTTTGTCTTTGAATTTTGATAAAATTGAGTAGTTAGGATTAAATTGCTAAAAAAATAAATTTTGAGCTTGTAATAAGGACTAAAATGTGAAATAAATGAATTGTATGAGCTTGTAATAAGATGATGAAGATTCATTTTGGAACCCTAAAAAGGAAGTGTGGTCAAACTAAGCAAAATTTGAGTATTTTGTGTTTTGTGTAATAGGGACTAAATTGTGACTTAAAATTATAAATGTCAAGGGTAAAATAGTAATTTTACCATTTATGTGTTTTTGAATTAAAATTGAATGAAAACATGTTTGAATGGGCTAAATTTGAAATTGATTTAGATCAAGAACAAGAAGGATCAAATGTAGGAACTCAAGGAAACTGCTAGCAAATCGTGTCAAAAATTCTACACTATCTCATAATATGTTTTATGGGATTGGATGAAAATGTTATTTGTAACATGAGAATAAGAATAAGAATGTGAACTCGGCATATTTATGCATATTACTATTAAATGGGGCATATGGGTTTATTATGAAAGGGAAGTGAATGTGGTGACCTAAGAAAAGCGAAGTTATCGATGACCTAAGACCGCGATATGGAGTGTAGCGGAAGGAGGTCAACTTAGTAGTCCCCACGGTATACAAAGTTGGTAGTGGGAGTGTAGCGGATGGCTTAATAGGCTTGGGTTTTGGGAATGCATCATAATTTGTATGCTATGATATGAATGTGTAATAATAGTGAAAAATATAGTCCGATCGATGCTCGAGGTAAGAATAATTTTTTAAGCAATTGAGTTGAATTGAATTTATTTATTATGATGTAAATAATTTAAATGGAAGATTCGCCCTAAGGAAGTGTGGTATATATATATATATATATAAAAAGCAGTATTTTCAAGAACAAGAAGGATTGGGATTGGATCGAAAAGCGAAGTTAGTCGAATAGTCGAAAAATAATGTGATAAGGATTGGTGAGATGAATGAATTGATCGAATGTGATAAGGATTGGTGAGATGAATGAATTGAAATTTATATATTTGGTTGATTCTAATCGAAAATTATATATTTGGTTGATTCTAAGTTTATGTGTATATGTATGAATGAAGGACAAGTTTGAGAAATGATATAATGAGAAATTTTAATACCGAGCACTAAGTGTGTGAAATCGGTTATTTGGCACTAAGTGTGTGAATTTTAAAATACCGAGCACTAAGTGTGTGAAATCGATCGTTATGTACTAAGTGTGCGAATCGAATTTCGAGCACTAAGTGTGCGAAATCGGACAAAGAGCACTAAGTGTGCGATTAATTTTTACATCTTAGATTGAATTTGGTATGTTGATATTATGAGATGATATTAATTGAAATCAAATAAGTGTGACAACTTGTTTGGGACAAAAGGTATCTATTAAACTTATAGTTCGATTGATATAGGTTGATATGAGGAAATGCTTGCAAAATCTTATTGATGGCTTTACGAATTATGAAATGTAATTCGACCATGTGGAATATTGTATAATGAGTTTATTTGATTAGTTTTCATCTTAAATGTGTGGTTTATATGAGTTTGAAATGCATGTATTAGTTCGGTAAGTAATATACGCATGTGAAATATATTATCGAAGGCTTGAATGTTCGGCCTTTAGTCTATGAAATGCAAAAGTTTTCAAAAGGTGTTATAAACTAAAATTTTGGTTATAAATCTTAGTTGTGATTATCTTAATTAACCTTTGCTAGTATAATGTTATAATGCTTTGTTGTTGTGAGATTGCTTATAACTTACTAAGCTATGATAGCTTACTTTGTGTGTTTATTTGTATGGTTTTATAGATTTTGAAGTCTAGTTACGTGCTTGGGGATCATCGTTAAACCTCGTCACACTATCATCAATATTTTGGTACCTTTTTGAGGTTAAACTTAAAGTTTATGGCATCTATAGGCTATGTTCCCTTTTGAGTTATTCCGAATGGTGTGTATACAAATATATGCCATGCGAATATGGTTGAATTTTAGTATTTTGGTCTTAAGTGATTTCGGTTATGATGTTAACTTATTATGAATTTGTAATTTTTGATGTGCTTATGTTTGGTGTTTGAATATGTGGCTTGATTAATCATTAAGTTAAATTAAATTATGAAACTTCAACCATGGTGTTTATGTGATACGGTAAAAATTAGTCATGATAGACATATATGGTATAATGAGTTTGGTTTATATGTTTTAGGTTATTTATAAGATAGGTATGTTTTAACAAGTTGACTACAATAATTGTAAGAGATGTGGTCGATTATATGTTTAGTTGCCTTTGGCAATTGGTATTAAGTTTGGTATATCCTAGATTTGGTTAAGTGAGTTGTTGGTATATGTATATTAGGTTTTGATAATATGTAATTTGTTTTAATAAAGTGATACTAGCATGTGCATATTCGGCCATTGTAATGTCAAAGACCAAATGAATAGTAACTTTTATTTTAATGAAAGATGCTTATGTATGAAAGGTAATTTGGGTTACATGTCTGGATTGAGTAAAGATATGTATGATTTATAAATAGTTCTTATAGTAAGCTTAAACATGTTCAAATAGAAAATGCAAGTAGCTATGAGATTCGGCCTCAATATGTGTAATATATTGATAATGTATGTAATGTGTTTTAGTAGATAAATTGGGATATGAATAAATGTGTAAATGCCGTGAAAGGTTGAGTACATTATTTATGAAACATTCTTTAGTTTGAGATTATTGAATATATATAATACTTTTTGTATATTCAGCTTATGAGATGTTTTAATAAATCTGACATAACGTGCGTGTATATTTGGCTATGGGACGTTTTAAAATGTTCGATGAATGAAATGATTTATGTTAATTCTTATATATGCGAAAGTGAGTAAAATGTAGTTGATGTATGTTCAATAATGAATTAGAAATTTTTTTATTAACATGCGTGTGAAGTTTATTTGATTCGAACTTGTACTAAGGAAGTATGATATATGTATAATAATGCCTATTTTGGGTTGGGTTTAGATTGGAAATGCCTCGTAACCCTAATTCGGCGACGGATACGGGTTAGGGTGTTACATGGAGTCCAATTTCTTTTCATGTGGTCTATAAGGCCTTACCTCAGATGGACATCCCCAAATGTAAAAGTGATTTAGACTAGGCTTTTGACCTGTCCAAAGCTCATAAGGTGTTTTTGCAACTGTTTTATTGGGTACTCTATTCAGAATGTAAGCTACTATGTTTAATGCTTCTTCCCAGAAGGACTCAGGTAAGGTAGAATGAGCAATCATGCTCCTTACCATATCCTTAAGTGTTCTGTTTCGTCTTTCAACTACAACATTCATACTAGGTGATCCTGGCATGGTGTACCCATTGTAATGACCCAAAATTCACGGGCACCGAAAAAGCGAGTTATAGGGCCTCCGTCTTAGTGAACTGAGTTCGTAAATATTTATTAGGAATATTTGTGAGGCTAGTTGTGTGTTTAATTAGGATTTAATTAAGTGAATTTAGCTTAATTAAGAGAAATTAGGAAAAAGGGCTAAATTGAATAAGGGGTAAAAGTAGAATTATAGATTAATAAAAAGAAAGAGGGACCAAAATGGCAAATAAACCATTCACCATAAATGAGGCGGCAAATGTTGATAAAAATCTAAGATTTTTATTGTTTAATTATTATTAAATTATAATGTATATACTTATTTTATAATTATATGGTAATTTATATTAGTTATAAATTAAAAATATTATATTATATGAATAAATCAAAATTTGCCAAATGGATGGTGATGATATTGTACAATTGTAAAAAATATATATGTACATTTGTAATACTTATATTTAATTAGTAGATAGATATTTATTATTTAAAAGATATTTAATAATTAAATAATTAGTAGAAGATTTTTGGTTGATAATAAATTATGATTTTGCTAAGTGTATGGTAAAGATAAAATACAAGTGTATTAATTTAAGTATGCACATTTGTAATATTTTTATTTAATTAGTAAATAGATATTTATTATTATTAAATTAAATTAATAAAATATTTATGAGATAAATAATTATATTATGAGATTTTTGTGATAAATAAGTCATATGGTGACAATTGTAGGTGATGATAGTGTACAAATGTACAAAGAAGTATGTATACAAATGTATTATTTATGATTGGTATTAAATAGATTTTATTAATTAAATAATTATATAATAAAATTTAATTGTGATAAACAAATTAATTAAAGACAAGTGTAAAATATATAATTATCCAATTGTAAAATAAGTAGTTGTTATTAAATAGAATTTTATTATAATAATAATAATTATTACTATTAACTAATATATATATATATATATATATAAGATAGAAAGTAAAAGAAACAAAGAAAAGAAGAAAGTTACAGAGAAGAAGCAACGAAAATAGGGAAAGAAAAAGAGAAAGAAAAAGAAATGGGGGAACTAGGGAATTCAAGCTTGAAGTTTAATTGGTAAGTTAAATTAAGTACTTCTCTCTTAATTTTGATGTTTTAAAAGTCTTAGAACAAGGTTTTATTGAAATTAAGTTGATATTTTGAGAGTTCATAGGTTTTCAAGTATGTTGAACAAAAAGTTGAAGTAGGGGTTTAATTGAATGAATTTAAAGTTAGAATTAATAAAGGGATTAAATTATAAAAGAAGCCATAAATTTTGTGTTGTAGGGACTAAATTGTAAGAATTTCAAAATTAGGTATTTATGATGAAATTTTGATAGATATGTATAAGTTTGGTTGAAATTTGGATAGAAATAAAGTATGAATTGAGTTAGAAAAGTAGATAAATCTAGTTAAGACCAAATTGGAATTAGTATAAATTGGATAGAAATTCAATTAATTGTTATAAATTAGTGCTATAATTAATAGTTTAATTATTATTATTTTCGTAGCTAACAAAGAACCAAAAGCATCGGCATCAAAAGGAAAAGAAAAGTTATCGAGGAATAATCGCGAATCCAAGTTTGTATTACTATAATTCAAATCTATTTATTATTAATTGTTATATTTTAATAAAAATGCATGGTAGATAAAATTAGGAAAGTAATTGAAATAATAATATTGATTTGAATGAAATTGATTTAAAAATGTTTATGGCTATTGAAATTGAGACTGATACTGAACTAAATTATGGAATACTAAATATTGTTTTGAGTACTGAATTGAATTGTGAATTTACTGAATATTGTTATGTGTACTGCATTGAATGTGAAATTACTAAAGTAATGAATTACTGGAATTCTGTGAATCTGATTGAAATAAGGAAATTATAATTGATATTGAACTAAGATGGAAATTGTACTGAAAAGTGAATTAAATACCCTATTAACTAGTTGGGCTAGTCGGATATAGTTGGCATGCCATAGGATATGGAAGAGTACGAGTTTTTCCGGCTTACTGATCAGACATTTATATGCCGACTACTGTTACTGTGACCGATTCGACACTTGTGTGTCGAATATTGTTACCGTTACTATTACAGATTCAACACTTTGTGTGTTGAATATCATTACTATTATTATTATCGCTATCTGCATCGATTATTGTTTAGGTATTGTGTACCGTTAAGGCACAATGTGTCGTACTGGTGTGTTTGGGTTGGAATCCGTGTATCCGTCAAAATCCGAGTTTGGTAATAGGGTGAATAACTAAAATGAGAAAATTAAATAAAATTTGATTGATTGTACTATTAAAAATATGAGAAAGTGAAATTATGAATTGAAATGTGAATTGAAATTGAGATATCAAAATAAGAAGTGAAAATAGAATGAATTGGAAATAATGAAATAGTGTATGAGTTAATTGAATATAATCTTATGAATTAATTATAATTATTTTTATTGAAAAATATTGGTTTAAATAATTATTGAAAGACTAACGTTGTAAGGTTTTAGATATGGAATAGAATATGTTATTGAATTAGGATATAGAAATGAAATATATAAAATAATGATTTTATGAAATGGATATTGATATAATAAGAAGATATATAAATTAAAATAAAGAAAAGCTATTTAAGATACATATTATTAGAATAAATTTAAAGGTTAAATGCATGAATGATTTATTGAAGGTAAAATAGTGGTAAGATTTAATGTGTATATATATTGTTTTTACCTTAAGTATTTGAATTATAGTAATACCACTAGGTGTATGCTCAATGACGGTTTGTTTGTGCAAAGTGATTAGGTCTGTAAATTTTTAGAGTCAAATTTGAGATTGCAAGCTTTCATCTCATCACATCTTCAAGCAACAACAGGGTATGTTTTAAAATTTTGAATAGAATGGCATGTACTTAGACAAAATTAGGTATGTCCCAAATAGTAGTAATGTGTTTAAATTTAAATTATTTAAATTTATTATTTATCCATTTTTATGTTCAAATTTAATAGTAATTAGCCAAGAATTACTTTGACACCAAATGTAATATTCCTATATCAGGTTCCTTGAGTCGAACATGGTATAGGGGTGTTACACCCATAACGTGAGTAATCGTATATGAATGTTATGAAATATTGTTGACCATTCTAGGATGCCATAGAGAATGTCCCACAAATATCTGTATGAATTAATTCTAAGACGTCTGAAGATATGTTGGCACCCAATCTTTTGGTTTTGGTCTGTTTTCCCTTAATGCAATCGACACAGACATCAAAGTCTGTGAAGTCAAGGGACTCTAAAATACCATCAAACACAAGGCGTTCGACTCTAACTTTTGAGATATGACCTAAGCGCCTATGCCATAATGATGCTGAATTTTCCTTATTTAATTTGAGTTTAATACCACGTGATTCCACATGTAAGGTTTCATTATAGGATGCAACTATTTCTAGCAAATAAAGGTTGTCATAAGTATTTAAATAACCAGTTCCAATAACATTTGAATTTAAAGATAAATTAAATTGATTGTTTCTAAATGAACAATAATATCCATATTTGTCCAACGAAGAAACAGAAAATAAATTCCATTTAAATGACGGTACAATAAAAGTGTCTTTTAAATCCTAATAAAAACCAGTTCCTAATAACAACCTAAAATGCCCAATAGCTTCCACTTCTACCGATTTTCCATCGCCCATAAAGATGTGTCTTTCACCATCACTTGGCTTTCGGTAACTTAGGCAACCCTGCATAGAAACACTTATGTGAGTAGTAGCACCAGAATCTATCCACCAAGTGTTTCTAGGTACTAAAGCTAAATTAATCTCAGAACAGACCAAATTAAGAATTATACCCTTCTTTGCACGCAAGCTTGATATTTGGTACAATCTTTCTTTACATGTCCAGACTTGTTACAAAAGAAACAACTCTCTGTAGCTTGTTGTTGTTTCTTTTGAGCCGGACCCTTAGCAGCTTCATTCTGATATTTTGAAACACCCCAAACCCGGCCCACAAGCCTTGACTGGATCTGGTATGTTCCTCAAGTAAACCGGTTCAAAATTCTTTTATTACTTAGGAAAAACTTGTGTGATTTTTAAAAAAAATATTGTTTGGGTTGGGCTTGAGTTGAAAACAAATTTATCTTACGTTAAAACCCATTTATTTAAGGTGACAAAACATTTAGAGTTAATTTTAAAAGGAATTTACTTAAACTTTAATTGATAAAAATCCATAAACATAATAAATAAAAGAAAAATAAAGTAAACCACAATGGCCTTATTATATCAATGATCCCAAAGTAAAACTTAAAATACTTAAAATAAATTGAAAGTCCAAATCATAAATTTCTTGCTATGCATGGCCACCTTTAAGCTCTTGCCAAGCCGGTCCATTCTTGCTCATCACCGAAAAATATTCCCCAGAGGTGAGTCAACAGACTCAATGTGTACACAACACTAAGTCATAATAGAATCGGGCATACAAATGATACACATTCAAATCATAGAATACAATTAATGATGCATTCCCAAACCCAAACCTAATTGTCCATCCGCTACACACCCTCACACCGGTCACACACGTGGGACTACTAAGTCGACCCTCCTTCCGCTACACTCCAAATTGCGGTCTTAGGTCACCGCATTCGTGGTCTTAGGTCACCACGTTCAGATTCTCGTGGTCTTAGGTCACCACTTTCGGATATCGTGGGCTTCGGTCCCCACATTCAGATATCGTGGGCTTAGGTCCCCACATTCAGATTACTATGGTCTTAGGTCACCACTTTTCACTTCCCCTTTCAAACAAACCCATATGCTCCATAACATATTATGCAATTACATGCCACAATTCACATTCTTAACATATTCTCATGTTACAAATAACATTTTCATATTCCTAGTAGGAGTAGGAAGCGTGCTGAGTACTTAGTACCATAACATGGTACCTTAGCCACTTTCATATTCTTAATATCACATATATTAATTAAACATAGCTATAACACATATTATGAAATAGTGTGGGTACACACATTCTTAATAATACATTTAATTTAAACATAGCCATGAACCTATCAAAACTTAAGGTAGGTACACACGATTTTTTAATGAATTCCTTGAAATCCGAAATCGATCTCTCGCCTTAGATCTCAAATTCCTACATCGATTAATCACTTACTACTTTAATAAAAAGCCATTCGCCATAAATCCAAATCATAGTAGGATTAGTATTCTTAAAACTTACCTTGAAATTCTCAAATCCCAAATCCTTGTATCCATCTATCGAAATCCTATAACTACATGTTAGATCAATTTCTAACATTTATTCACAACAAATAACCCTTAGCCGTATGTTAAATATGACTTACCTTAGATTCTTAAATCCCAAAATTCACCGAATAACTAGGGAACACGCGGCTTATGGTGTGCCTTCGGGAAAAGAACTTCTCCTTCCTTGTAGTCGACACTTAGTAAATCCCGAAAGATCTCCTTACTTTAGGAATCGACAATCCTTGCTTGAGCCTTTAACAATATTCGGCTATGGCCTTGATGTGGATTAAAATTTCGGCTTCTTGATGAGCAGTAGAGGATTTTTGGTTTTTTTTTAAAGAAAGAAGAGGAAGATATAAAACTTAGGAAAATTCGGCAAGACTAGGGGATTACGCTTTCGGCGTTGTGAAGAATTGAAAGAGAAAGAAGAACAATGACAGAGAGAATTCAGAGAGAAGAGAATTTGCTTAAGAAATTGACAAAGGAAAAGTGAATGAATGAATGGCCTCTCTTTTCCTTTTATAGCCAAATTTACTAGGCTAGAGTCCCTTACTTGGCCACCACTCTTCTTTATTTGATAGCTTTATCTCTTTAATTTAAAATAATTAAAGAAATATCCTTTATTATCTCTTATCTCTTAATAAAAATAATACTAATAATAACCCTCTTTTATCTCTTCCTTATCTATCAAAATAAAAGGATAAATCCATATTTATCCATCTATTATCTCTTCAAAAAAAATCCAATTTAAATCCCTTATTTATCCCATTAATTGCGAAATTTAAAGGAATAAAACTCCCTTTTCTAGAAGCCTTGCCGTCCACTCTCTCTTACGGAAGCAAAAAATAAAACTCCTTTATTTGCTTCCACGTGATTCGAACTCGGGCCCAACACCCCTTGCATGTGGACCATTTCACGAGGCCCTAAGTGGCATCTTGAGCCACTTTTCCAAGTCCGTTTTGGGTCAAATTTCACGTGCTTTTTATTTTAGGGTCACCTGGCCCTAAGTTCCCTTTGAACTTTAAAATTCGACATTTGAGGTCATTTTAAGTTTCTAAAATTTTCATGACTCTGTAAACTTGACATTTCCTAGGTTTCCAAAATGTTTACTTTCCTCTTTTAGCTTAGTTTCCAAAATGTTTACTTTCCTCTTTTAGCTTAGTTTCCAAAATGTTCACTTTCCTAATTTACTTAGGTTTCCAAAATGTTCACTTTCCTAATTTGCTTAGGTTTCCAAAAATGGTCATTTTCCTATTTTCAACGTAATATTTCCATACATTCTCAGGTTTCCAAAATTATTCCAAATTTATTCCAAAACACATAAAACATGTCCTTTCATACAATTAGGCCAAAATGCATAGGCCCTTTTTAGGATGTTACATATTTTCTTTTCTTGCCCTTGTCTTTAGGGGTATTGGCCAAATGAGCACTTTCAGACTTATCACGCTTCAACCTTTCTTCCTCTTGCACACAATGAGAAATGAGCTCATTTAGGGTCCATTACTCCTTTTGACAGTTATAACTAATTTTAAATTGATTAAACTGTGCAGGAAGCGATACTAAAACCATAAGAGCAAGCAATTCCTCAAAAAGCTCGATCTTAAGTGCCTTAAGTCTTGAAGCAATATGGAACATCTCCATAATGTACTCCCTTACGTTTCCTTGACCCTTATGCTTCATAGACATCAAAAAAGTCAGAAGTGAAGTCATCTCAACCTTATCATTTTTGGCAAAATGTTTCTCAATTTCATCAAGGAAACCTTTGGCCTGAGTAATCTCTTCAGATTTTGTGCCCCTAAAGGCTTCTGGAATGCTGTGTTTCATGATCATTAGACTCATGCGATTTGAATGATCCCACCTCTCAAAATCCCTCTTAACATTAGGGGTGCTTTCTGCAGTGAGAGGTGCAGGTTGTTCTTCCTTTAGTGCACCTTAGTGCAAGGTCTATGTCCATACAGTCAAGCACTATAAGTAAGTGTCTTTTCCATTCCTTAAAATTAGTCTCATTAAGCATGGGCATAAAATTTATATTAGCATATATTGTGGCAGCAAAAGATGAATTAGCTGAATATAGAACAAATAAAAACAAGCTTAAATCAATATTTATAAGTAAACAATAAATTCAAGATAATGGCTAATCCCATCCCAAGATACCAAACACAACATTAATGTCAAATCTTTGGATAGTAATATTAACAGTAACCGGTACTCTTGTTGTAGCAATCAAACATTGACAATAAATTATGTCAAACAATGAATTAATCTTTGGACTAACTTATTGCTCACATAAAATACCTTATAATTGTCACACATTTATCACCGCAGATGTCGTTGAAATTCTGCCAAATATTAACTTACCTTTGGGTCAATCAATAAACGCATGAATCACAAAAACATATAATCATCTTAATATTTCAAATAAACTAATCTACACAAAAGAGGTCACTTTGGTGGCATTTTGTTTCAACTAATTTATTTAAAATATTAGACATCCTTAATTAAAAGCCAAAATCTAAATTTATTTGTTTCAAAATATTTACCTTAAT
Source organism: Gossypium rotundifolium (assembly GCA_025506655.1). Classification (NCBI taxonomy): domain Eukaryota; kingdom Viridiplantae; phylum Streptophyta; class Magnoliopsida; order Malvales; family Malvaceae; genus Gossypium; species Gossypium rotundifolium. The sequence continues at coordinate 17,458,874 of CP106732.1, forward strand.
TTCATCTTTCAATCAATTAAAAGATAATCATATATATTTATATAATTTTCCAAAACTAACATGCATTAAATCAATCAAAGCATGCATATATTATATATTTATACATACGAAACTACAACATGCATTAAATCAATGCATATATTATATATTTATATATAATAAAATGTAACAACTCAAAATTCATGGGCACCGAAAAAATGTGTTATCGGGCCTCCGTCTTAGTAAATCGAGTTAGTAAATAATTGTTAGGAGTAATTATGAGTCTAATAGTGTGTTTAATTAGATTTTTATTTAGTAAATTTAGCTTAATTTAAAGTAATTAGGAAAAGGATCAACTTGAATAAAGAGTAAAAGTCTAATTATAGATTAAAATAAAGTAAAAGGACCAAAATGGAAAATATGCCATTTAGCATAAGTTGAGGCGGCATATGGAATAAAAATCTAAGATTTTTACTTAGATTTTAATTATATATATATATATATATATTTCTAATAAATTATATTAAATTAATTTAAAATAATTATATTAATTGATATTATATTAAATAAACTAAATAAATGAAAAATATATGGTAAAGACTAAAGACAAATGTAATAGTAATAATTATATAGGTACACTTGTAATAAAAATAAACATATGCTTAAATAATAAGTAAAAGATTTTTTAATATATTACTATTATTATTATTAGTAGTTAAAATAAAAGAAATAAAGTAAAGTAAGTAAAATAAAACAAACAAAAGAAAAATAAAAAGGAAAGAACAGAAGCTTTCGAAACAGGGGAAAGGAAAGGAAGAAAGAAAAGAAAAGGAAAAACTAAGGTTTTAAAGCTTGGAGTTTAATTAGGTAAATCAATCAAGTCCTATTCTCTTAATTTTTGATGTTTTAGAAGCTTTAAAGCAAGATTTTGATGAAACTAAGTTGATATTTTGAGAGTTTATAGGTTTTCAAGTATAGTTGATGTTGAATAAAAAGGTGAATTAGGGATTAAATTGAATGAAATTTAACTTAGAATTAGGAAAAGGATTAAATTGTAAAGTAAGTTATAAGTTTTGTGTTAGAGGATTAATTTGGAAGAAATTATAAATTAGAGTTTTATTATGAATATTAGATAGTCAAGTTGAATATGGAAGCAATTTAAGTAGAAACAAAGCATGAATTAAGTTAAGAAAATAAGTAAACTTAATTAGGATTAAATTGTAAAATAAGTTATAAGAAAACAGTTTTGAGACAGCAGCAGTAGAGTAACTTTGAAAAATCACCAAAAATGGTAGAAATGGAATTAGAAGTTGAGTGAGATATGAAATTAAAGATTATTGAGTCTATTTTCATATGAAAGAAACAGAGAAAGCAAAGAAATTCTGTATTTTGAGATATTTAGATTTTTGTGAGACTGGTTCAGAGTGATTTCGAGATCCCCTCATTAAAAATTTTACAAAACTAATTTTGGGACATAATTTATATGGTTAGATTCTTTAATGAGTCTATTTTCAGAAGAAACAAACTAAAACATCATTTGAATTCTGTATAAAAAGATAATTAAATTTTAGCAAAGAGTGGTCGGAACTGTCAGACAACAGAACATAAGTGATTTTAAATAATAAACGTACTTATTGGCTAAATAAAAAATTCTGAAAATTTTATGGCAAAAAGATGTGTGAGTCTAGTTTCATGAAAAATTTGCGGATCTTAATTTGGAATTCTATAACTCAAGATATAAATAATTTAGTGACAATGACTCAGGTAGATAGCCTTGACAGAATATATAAGTAAATAGTAGAATTATATATTATGGATGTGGAATGAAATGGAAGAGTAGGAATTGAATAAAAATTCAATTAATTATTAAGTTAATGCTGAAACTAATAATGTAAATTGTTATTATTATTATTATTTTCGTAGCTAACAAGGAATTTGAGGCATCGACACACAAAGGGAAGGAGAAGGTTATCGAGGAATATTCGAGCAAATTCGAGTTTGTGTTACTAAAATTAAAATTATTTATTATTTAATGTTAAATTTAAATTATGTGTGTGATAAGTAAATAATAAGGTAAGTGACTTCATTGAATTGAATTTGAAAAATTGAATTGATTGAGAAATATGTGTTAGTATTGAATTATATTGTGGTTGGTGAGGGGAAAAGTGTAATTGATATTGAAATTGAATTTGTTATGAAAATGAAAATGAAATTGAGAATTGAAATACCTTATTAACTAGTTGGGCTGAGTCGGTTATAATTGGCATGCCATAGGATTTGGAAGAGTACGGGATTTATAGGCTTTGCCGATCAGGCACTTTATGTGTCTTATTTCAGGCACCTCGTGTGTCGTATTAGGCACCTCATGTGTCGTTTGAGCACTTATGTGTCGTCTTGATTAGGTACTATGTACGCCTTAGGCACAATGTGCCGTGTATCCGCTAAAGTGTATTTGGGTGAAATGGAATCATGAACCATTGGTTCATGAGATGTAACACCCCAAACCCGCCCAAACATTACGTAATCGAACTGGTTTGCTATAGAGGAAACATTTTAAAACCATTTTAAAACCGATTTAAATTTAGTTGAAATGCCTTTCATTTTAAATTTTCTTTGTATCCACTAAAGTCCTCAATGTGTAACCCTTCCCGATTTAGTCTATTAATAAGGGTAACTAAAGAAAATGTTAAATTGAATAAAATGAAATGGTTCGAATAGACAAATCGCCACACAAGCTTTCCTTGCCCCTATATTCGCCAAACATGGATATTAGTAACATGGCCTATTCGGCCAAACCAAATAAATCAAAAGGTTATCTTTCGATCCCGAATCCTTACCTACACGCCTTTGAATACTAGCCACCACACACCAAATACCATTGAAAGAAATGTGAAAATAGAACATGAATTGAAAATGTGATTTGAATATGAATATGAGAATGGAAAGCATGAACCATTGGTTCATGAGATGGATAATGGCTCAACATGAATATGTATTATTTCAATTGTTGAATATCTAAAATTGAATTGTGTGAATATATTAAGAATGACAAACTTATGTTTGATTTGGTTTAGTAAAATTAAATTTATATGATTTAATGATATGATTATTATGATTATAATTTGAATTATGGTAATATCTTAAATTAACTTAGTGAGTATATGTATACTCAAGACCCTAATTAAGTCTTATAACACCACAAATAATATCACATAAATTTAAACACAAGCTAAATAATTCAATCACGAATAACCCCTATTTTGGGATGTTTGGATTTCCATTGTTGAATATCTAAAATTGAATTGTGTGAATATATTAAGAATGACAAACTTATGTTTGATTTGGTTTAGTAAAATTAAATTTATATGATTTAGTTAATAGGTGTTCAAAGTCTGGTTCAAAGTCCCGTTCACATCCAAGGCGATCCCGACTCTAGCACAAAACTCGGTGATGTATTCTTCTTTTGGTAAAAGTGGCATGTACATAGGTGTTATTTTGGTCACTTTAAAATGTTACATGACTTTTCTTATGTAGAATGGTATTTGGTATTTTGGTGTTTAAACTAATGAAATGGTATGAAATTTTATATGATATACATAATAAAATTGGTACTAAAATTTAGATTGAAATAAATAAAATTATAAGTTAAATTTTATTAGTAAAATAAATGCTTATAGAATAAAATTATAAAATTAATGTTATAGATATAATTTAAATACGATTAAATATGAAAATTGTATTGGTTGAATTGTTGGATTTTGGTTTGGTTGCGATTTGAAACTTGCAGGGAAGGTTAAATATTTATAAAGAGGTTATATTGAATTTTTTTTAAATAAAAAAAATAAATGAAGTCAATTAACAACAAATTTTTAAATGAATTTATAATCATATTATAATATGATTTTTTTTTTAAGAATTATTTGTAAATAGTCGATATGTCCGGTAATGCCTCATAACTCTGTTCCGGCAACGGTGTAAGTACCCAATTTTGCCCGGGCCCATGTAACATATCAAAAACAAAAAATAAAAATAAAATGCCCCTACAATCCACTGTACAAACGGCCCAAACAGGCCCAATTGACCCAAATACCAAACCTAAACCACTACCCAAATAACCCTGACCCAAATACAGAAGAGCCCAATTAACGCAAAATAGTTTCAGCAGCTGGAAACCCTAGCAGGAGTCTCACGCCGCAAGCACCAACGGACGCCCCTCGCCAAGCCGCGATTCATGAGCAAATCACCCCCATCGTCGAGATCTCCACTCCACATGCACAAGAAAGGGAAGAAAACAACAAGAATAGGGCAAAAAGATTTGTATTTCCTTTTTTATTTCGGGGCTATATAAAACCCCTAAAAATCAGAAGCAGGGGAATACACATCTTGATTGAGAGAAATACAAAAGCAAGAAATAACTCAATCAAGAGAGGTTTTGTTTTACTTTTATTTTTTTATTTTTATTCGAATATTGTTTTTATATTTATATTTATTTATTTTTTGAAACCATATATATAATATGTAAAATACATTTAAAAAAAACTAAAAAACTTACTTTTTAAAATTACATGCCACTGTGTACGGTGGCAATGACGGGCAATGGAGGCGATAGCGACGGAGCCTCGCTGGAAGGCTTGCCAATATTCCGGCCTGCAGAGAGAATTCTAAGGCACAGTGTTGTTTTTTTTTAAACGAAAAGGAGAATTCCTTTTTTAAAAATTTTTGGGCCTTAATATACACATAAAAAACGACGTCGTTTTAGGCCATGCGCTTAAGTATTTGAAGCAGCGTTGTTTGGTCCAAGATCCATGCATAATCGACTGACGAGGCGGGATCCGCGTGTTTTTGATCGATGGTCTAATTTCTATTTTAGTCTAGCCACATTTTTCTTTCCGTTTAATTTTATTTTTTATTTTTAATTTGGCCCTAAAGGTTTAATTATTTTTCAATCTGATCCTCGGGCTTTTAAAGATTAAAACCGAACGGCACCGTTTTGGAAAGGAGGCTCAATTGCCATATTGTTCCCTGTGCTTTAACGTGCTTTTGATTTAGTCCTTGTTATCTATTTTTAGTTGCTATTTAGTTCTTTTTATAAACCTTTTTATTTTATTTCATTTAAATTATTTGAACATTATATTAAATTATTTTGTCATATTAAATATTTTATATTATTACTCTTATTATTTATATATTAATTTATTAATGATATAAAAGCTGTTATATATTTTTATATATTTTAAACTATTATTATGTATTATTTTATTTTAATTATTTTATTACATATTATTTTTAGATTAATAAATTAGTTATTATATTTTATATTTTTAATATTTTGTATATTATATAATATTTTATCTTATATTATTTTAAAATTTTATTTTATCTAAAATCATTTATATTGTATAATATATTATTTATTTTAAAATGTAGTTTTATATGTATTAGATTATTATAAATATATTATTATAAATTATTTATTTATTTTAAAATATATTTATCTTTTCTTTTTCAATATATCTGTATACATTTTTTTACATTTATTATTTGTTATATATATTTGCATTTTACAATTTTTCGTTTGGCTAAATAACTAAATATCCTTTTAAGAAGTTTTGTAAATCATGAGATGATTTTGATTACGAAGGTTTTAAAATATCGTCTCCTAACGTGCTGGATGTGATGTTTATATTCCTTCGGAACAAAGAAATCTTAAGTTTTAGCTCAAATTGCTCGAAAACATTTTTTAAAACCATTTTTGTTTTTTAAAAGTCGATCCCCATTTTTTTAAAACCAATTTAAAAATAGTTTCGACAGCTTGGCGACTTCGCTGGGGACAATAAGAGAGTCAAGCCATAAAATCGATAATTTCATATCCTTTTGTCGAATTTTAAAAATATGGTTTTAAAAAATTATGATTCTTTTTAATACATGTGGTTCTTTTTTTATAATGTCTCCGCATTGCATTGCATGACCATTGTGGTCACGCCCTCAAGTGGAAGTGAGAAGCTACTCCTTCGTGAGGTTTTCACCTTCGTGTGGGATAGTGAATCGCTTTCGGGATACATCCGTACCTATGTCTTCGTGAGGTTTTCACCTCCGCATAGCCATAGGGAAATGAATTCCCCTGAACCGAACTCGGTTCGTATGAGCCTATAATGGGTGAGGATCGAGTAATCTGCTGGTTCGGGTACCTCAACTTTAGAACTAAACCACATATAGCGAACCCTAAGAGCTCACCTTAGGTAGAACTATGTCAAACCCTAGTGGTCACCCTGATAGGTGTTCTATGTTATTTATTTCTCCTGTGTTTACGTATTCTTTTTTGTTTTGATTGCATTGCATTCACATCATAGAAAAGAGGTGTTGATTTCAAATTCGATTGCTAAATAGAAGAGTTTGTCATAAGAAAATGAGTTTTTTTGATAAAGTGGATTATAATACGGTCGTCCTAATATAGTCCAAGTATACACAATAAGAGAAGACTAATAGCCAGCGAAGGAATCCAAGACCTTATTACCCAAATATTTAAGCTGAAAAAAACAAATCGGGAATCACTACATCTCGACTTTCTTGAAGAGGTTAACGAGCATTATGGAGCAGTGATTCTCGTCCCAGATCAAGCAAAAAGGATATAGTGAAGGCATTTATTACAAGTTTGCGAGATTTGACCTTTGCGAGGAAGGGGATTAATGTTTTTGCTTGGAATATGAGGGCATGGCCATGTATGCGATCCGTTTTATGTAAAGAAATTTTCTTTCTAGAAAAGTTCTAATGGAATTGAATTCAAAATCAACACCTCTCTTTCTCTGCATTCATGCATTACATAACATCATGTGCATTTAAGTCTATAGAGAGAGTCTAATTAGTTGAAATTATAACAGAGATGGAGAGAGAGAAAGGGAAGGGAAATCTGGAAGCTGAATACCCTTACGGATCACATGCCAAATCAAAGAAAATGGATCAAAGAGTTGAACAAATCCAAAGAGATATGCAAGACCAGATGCAAGAGCAAATGGCAAAGCTCCAACAAGAAATGAGAGACCAAATGTGGGAAGCTCAAAGGAGTATGATGGCTCAAATGGCCCAAATGCTAAGTGGGGCAATGGACAAAGGGAAGGGTCCTATAGTTAACACTGATGAAATTGAGGATTTTCCTCGGGGTTTCACCCCACCGCATGTACAACCTGAAGAGTATCCCCAAATGTAACATCCTAAATTTTTGGACCTATGCGTTCAATGGGTGAATATGTGGAATGAGTTAATTTAAGTGTTAGGGGTCCAAATTGGGCTCAGGCTTAGGCAGAGGCCTTGATTAAAATTATCTGTTTGGGCATTATAGGGTTTAAAAGGTAGCATCTATGTTTAAAATACCAAAGTGGGCTTGTGGCCCAATCTTAGGAGGTGACGCCACACAAGGGAGTAAGGGGCCCAAATTTAAGTTTCATGGAGCCCAATTCTTTTAATTTAAGTTATCTAAATTTTGGGCATTAGGATTAGGTGGAGTGGATGGAAACAAGGCTAAAATTTAGGGGTTTTAATGTTTAAAATATGTGGATAATAATCATATAAAGGCTATTATTTAGGAATTTATTTTATGTGTATAATAAGTAAATAAAGGCTAAGATTTAGGGATTTTAATGATTAAAATATATGGATAATATGTTGATAAAGGAGGAGGAGTTAGAGATAATTAAGTCTCTTTTAGATGAGCTAGTAGATTAAGATAAAGGAGAAAAGTTAGGAATTTATCTACAAAGAGAGTGATGGCAAAGAATCCATCACTAAGAGGAGTAAAGAAACCAGCTACTACATGGCAAAGGGTTACCGAATTTCCTATAAATAGAGGGGGCTAGCTCCTTGTTTCTGACATTAAATCCTCTCCCTTTTGTGCCGAAATTCCCTAGCTTCTTTTCTCCAAATTTCTTTCTCTAATTTCTTTAAAAGCGAAAACTTTTCCCCATTTTCTTTTCCCTTGTGCCGATTTCTCTAAAAAGCCAAAGCATCCATCGTTTTTTTTCTTTTATTCATCCTATTTGAGAAATTGTTCTACACTTTTGGCATTTAAATCTTCCATCGGTATTACCGAATCCTCTCCCTAGTGATAGCCGAATCTCCTAAGCTAAGGTAAGAGTTGAATTTTGATTAGTTCTCATAATCTATTTTTGAAAGGCAAAAGCGAAAGCTAATAGTTAATGGTTTAATGATGGGCAGCAATTCGAGATTTGAAGGAGGCTTAGTCGACTAGATCTAAAAGCCGAAAATCATAAGTCTCCAATTTCGTGGATTTTAAGGTAAGAAGATTATCCTAGATTTTTATTAGATTCGTTCAATATATATATGATCTTAACTCTAAAAGGAGGATTAACGATTAAATATTGTTATAGTAGCTCGATAAGGATTTGATGGAATTAAATATGGATCGGATAAAAGAAAGAATCCTAAGTTTAAAAACGAGCAAGATCTCATTGTTCGAGATTGGCTAATTGGTTGTGGACCGCTTCGAACAACACCTTAGGTAGATAGTAGTTGTGTCGACTAAGGATAGCATCGATATAGAAAGCCTTGTTTTATCGGTAATCGGTGTGTAGATCTTTAATACACTACCAATTAACACGTATGTAAATCTATTTATGTATGTTATGGGCTAAAAGCGAATAAGGTCAGTATAAGCAATGAATGGAACCCTAAAAGGGCTAGGCAAGAATGCGTGTATGTAAACATAGAACTCCCTATGTGTATCGAAAAATATATATGATGCATGATATTTTCTTTATGTGTGTATGCATGGGATGGGATATTGATATGATGAAGGGAAGTGCATGAAAGGTCACGCAGTTGATCGGTGGTAGAAAACCCACAAATATAAATGCTAGGTCACATTGTGATAGGTGGCTATGCCACGTTTAATGATTCCTACTTAATAGGAATAGGCGATCTGTTTGTCGTTTTGGTGTGTAGCGGATGGAGGGTTGGTTGTAGAAATCCCCAAGGTGTGATGGTTGGTGCGGGTTGGTGTGTAGAGGATGGAAACCTAGGATGGGTTGGGTTATTCATTCTTTATTGTTTATTATGTGATTATGATTGATGCCTTCTGTATGGGCCAGGGCCCATAATGTGTTTGTGGGCTCAGGTCGATGTGTGTTTTGAGATTTATACACTGAATCTTTGTGACTCACGCTTTCCTTTTCTCTACTCTTTCAGAAGAACAGTAGATCGTGGACATGGGAGCCGAGACGGACTCGATGGGCCATCAAGTTCTATTTCTACAAGTTAATTTCTTTTGGGATTTCTTAAAGTTTATTTTATTTCATTGTTTTTTTTTGAGAATATTTATGTAATAAGGCCCTAGCTTTCATTCAACTCAAGAGATTATCAATGTTAAGCAACTTATGAATTTTATGATAAGGTTTATTTATGCTTAATAATAAAAATACAAAGAGGTTTATTTTCAAAAGTTTCTCCTTTATTGATTTAATTAATTTAACTTGTTTTTCAAAATCCGATAAAATGTTATGTGTTCGATAACATGCCAGATCCGATCGGAACGCATGGGCCGAGTTTGGGATGTTACATTTTGGTATCAGAGCCCAGTTCAAAACTCGGGCAGTGAAATGGGTCTAGAAGTGTTTTTTTTAAAAAAATGAATTTAAGAAAAAGATTTTGGTTTGAAGACATGGCCTTCAAGTCTACCGGCACCCAATCCACCAGGTAAGTATTTTGAACTCCCGATTGTGATTTAAATGTGGGCTTAATGGGCTTTATGGGACGTAGACTATCTAGATGAGAATTTGATGGACTCTAGGCTTGACAAACAACTCTTCAATTCCATAAGACTTAACTTCACTAAAACAAAACATAAACGAGTCACAAGACTAAGGTGTGGCAACAGCATATGCATGTCTAGGAGTAGATCCAGGAAGAGCTTGGTATTTAAGCGGTCCAAGTGACTCACCTCCTCTTCACAGGAATCTTACAGTGCATAGTGACTATTCACTTTAGCCATGACAGGTGTGGCAATAGGCATACGCATGCCTAGGAGTGGATTTAGGAGAGCTTGGTATTTAAGCGATCCTAGTGACTCACCTCCTCTTCACAGGAATCTTACAGTGCGTAGTATTTGCTCACTCTAGCTATAAGGACTTGTTCATAAATTTGAACCCATAATTAAAACCCGAAAGGGACCAACCACCCTATTTTGCAAACAAAACCCCTAAGTTTTGTACACATCCAGAAAAAAATACATTTGATTTGAAAATGTTCGCAACTATGAAGAAAATTACCAAATTACCCTTTTTTTGCAAAATGACCAAAATAGCCCTAATTTGTAGAATTACCAAATTACCCTTATTTTGTAAAATTATCGAAATACCCTTGAATCATAAAATTACCAAAATACCCTCAGATCATAAAAAATTATTGAAATACCCCTGAATTTCAAAATTATCGAAATACCCCAAAATTTTAAAATTATCGAAATACCCCCGAATTTCAAAATTATCGAAATGCCCTCGAATTTTAAAATTACTGAAATACCCTCAGATTTCAAAATTTTTGAAATGTCCCGAATTTTAAAATTACCAAAATACCCTTAATTTCCAAAATTACCAAAATACCCCCGGGAATGCAAAATTACCAAAATACCCTTATTTTATAAAATCATCAAGGAACGTCATTTCGAAAAAAATTTACAAAAATTCCCCTGTAGGATAAAATTACGAAAATACCCTTGGGTAGTGAAAACAACAACCACAACAACAACAGCTACACTTTTCTGTAATGAACATGAGTTCATGATTGAATGTATGGGTTTCTTAGAGGATATGAACTTGAGGCGTATGGTGAATGCGAATTGAAATAATTACTCTTAAAGCTATCATTCATAAGGTATGTCGTGGTTAAAAAAGTGGAAGAAAACTAATAATTCATAAAATTTCTAATCGGATAAACGCGAACCGGTAGAATGAGTACAAGGGGACGAAGACGCTTCAGATGCGAATAATGGTGCGTACCCTACCATAGTATACTAAGTGTTTATTTTGGCTTTAGAATTAGAGTCTTGTGAAAACATAGTGGTGAGACTCGGGTAGAATGATTACTAGTTAGTTGGAAATTTGAGGACTAAATTTCTTTAAGGAAGGTAGAAGCGTAACATCCTAAATTTTTGGGCCTATCGTTTAATGGGTGAATATGTGGAATGAGCTAATTTAAGTGTTAGGGGCCCAAATTGGGCTCAGGCTTAGGCAGAGGCCTTGATTAAAATTATCTGTTTGGGAATTATAGCGTTTAAAAGGTAGTATCTATGTTTAAAATACCAAAGTGGGCTTGTGGCCCAATCTTAGGAGGTGACGCCACACAAGGGAGTAAGGGCCCAAATTTAAGTTTCATGGAGCCCAATTCTTTTAATTTAAGTTAGCTAAATTTTGGGCATTAGGATTAGGTGGAGTGGATGGCAACAAGGCTAAAATTTAGGGGTTTTAATGTTTAAAATATGTGGATAATAATCATATAAAGGCTATTATTTAGGAATTTATTTTATGTGGATAATAAGCAAATAAAGGCTAAGATTTAGAGATTTTAATGATTAAAATATGTGGATAATATGCTGATAAAGGAGGGAGGAGTTAGAGATAATTAAGTCTCTTTTAGATGAGCTAGTAGATTAAGATAAAGGAGAAAAGTTAGGAATTTATCTACAAAGAGAGTGATGGCCAAGAATCCACACCGAGAGGAGTAAAGAAACCGGCTACTACATGGCAAAGGGTTGCGAATTTCCTATAAATAGAGGGGCTAGCTCCTTGTTTACGACATTAAATCCTCTCCTTTTGTCTTAAAATTCCTTAGCTTCTTTTCGTAAATTTCTTTCTCTAATTTCTTTAAAAGCTGAAACTTTTATTCATCCTATTTGAGAAATTGTTCTACACTTTTCTTTTATTCATCCTATTTGAGAAATTTCTCTCGCTTTTTTGAAGCATCCATCGTTTTTTCTTTTGTTCTACACTTTTGGCATTTAAATGTTCCATCGGTATTACAGAATCCTCTCCCTAGTGATAGCCGAATCTCCTAAGCTAAGGTAAGAGTCAAATTTTGATTAGTTCTCATAATCTATTTTAAAAGGCAAAAGCGAAAGCTAATAGTTAATGGTTTAATGATGGGCGGCAATTGAGATTTGAAGGAGGCTTGGTCGACTAGATCTAAAAGCCAAAATCATAAGTCTCCAATTTCGGATTTTAAGGTAAGAAGATTATCCCTAGATTTTTATTAGATTCGTTCAATATATATATGATCTTAACTCTAAAAGGAGGATTAACGATTAAATATTGTTATAGTAGCTCGATAAGGATTTGATGGAATTAAATATGGATCGGATAAAAGAAAGAATCCTAAGTTTAAGAAAGCGAGCGATATCCATTATTCGAGATTGGCCAATTGGTTGTGGATCGACACGAACAACACTTAGGCAGATAGCACTTGTGTTGACTAAGGATAGTGTCGATATAGAAAGCCTCATTTTATCGGTAATCAGGTGTGTAGATCTCTAACACACTACCAATTAACCTGTATGTAAATCTATTTATGTATGTTATGGGCTAAAAGCTAGGAATAAGGCTGTATAAACAGTCGAATGGAACCCTAAAAGGGCTAGGCAAGGATGCCAGGTACGTAAACATAGAACTCCCTATGTGTATCGAAAAATATATATGACTGCATGATATTTTCTTTATGTGTGTATGCATGGGATGGGATATTGATATGATGAAGGGGAAGTGCATGAAAGGTCACGCAGTTGATCGGTGGTAGAAAACCCACAAATATAAATGCTAGGTCACATTGTGATCGGTGGCTATGCCACGTTTAATGATTCCTACTTAATAGGAATAGGCAGTACGGCTGTCGTTTTGGTGTGTAGCGGATGGAGGGTTGATTGTAGAAATCCCCAAGGTGTGATGGTTGGTACGGGTTGGTGTGAAAAAGATGGAAACCTAGGATGGGTTGGGTTGTTCATTCTTTATTGTTTATTATGTGATTATGATTGATGCCTTCTGTATGGGCGGGGCCCATAATGTGTTTAATGGGCTCAGTCGATGTGTGTTTTGAGATTTATACACTGAGTCTTTGTGACTCACGCTTTTCTTTCTCTACTCTTCCGGATGAGCAGGTAGATCGTGGACATGGGAGCCGAGATGCAGGACTCGATGGGCCATCAAGTTCTATTTCTACAAGTTAATTACGTTTGGGATTTCTTAAAGTTTATTTTATTTCATTATTTTTTCGAGAATATTTATGTAATAAGGCCCTAGCTTTCATTCAACTCAACAGTTATCAATGTTAAGCAACTTATGAATTTTATGATAAGGTTTATTTATGCTTAATAATAAAAATACAAAGAGGTTTATTTTCAAAAGTCTCTCCTTTATTCAGATTTAATTAATTTAACTTATTTTTCAAAATCTGATAAAATGTTATGTGTTCGATAACATGCCAGATCCGGTCGGAACGCGTGGGCCGGGTTTGGGGTGTTACACCAAAGGCCACCTGTCACGATTAGGCCTCAACAGGGACAAGTTGATAATAGACCGCCCATGAACTTCCAAATGGGCTCAGGATCTAACCCAAGAGATAACCCTACCAATCATGTTATCCCCGATTTGGACATAGCAGAGAGAAAGGGAATAAGAATTGAATCTTCAAGGAAGTTGGAAGATCGCTGTAGATGGTTGCAAGAAAAGTTCCAGGCTCTGGAAAATGCTGATCATCACCATTGTATCGATGCAAAAGACTTGAGTTTGGTTCCAGATTTAGTGCTTACTGATAAATTCAAGATGCCAGTGTTTGAGAAATACAGTGGGACTAGCTGCCCTGAAGCCCATATTACCATGTTTTGCAAATGCATGACCGGCTATGTTAACAATGATCAACTCTTGATTCATTGTTTCTAAGACAGTTTGGTAGGGGTAACATCTAGGTGGTACAATCAACTCAGTCGCGAGACTTAGCTCAAGCCTTCATGAAGCAATACAACCATGCCATAGACATGACACTTGACAGAGTCACTTTGCAAAACATGGAGAAGAAACCAAATAAAAGCTTCAGGCAGTATGTGCAAAGATGGAGAGAGGTCGCCATGCAAGTTCAGCCACCACTCCTAGAAAAGGAAACTACAATGCTCTTCATCAATACCTTGAAGGCTCCATTCATCACTCATATGATAGGAAGTACCACCAAGAGCTTTACGGATATTGTGATGGCAGGAGAGATGATTGAAAATGCCATAAGAGGTGGCAATATTGAAGCAGAAGAAACCAATAAAAGGTTTGCTCCTAGGAAAAGGATGACGAGGTGAATAATACGAGTACATACAACAAAGGGTACTCAAAAGCAATTACTGCTAACCAGCCAAAGGTGACTGCTGGGCAACAAGGGTTAGGCACAATATAACATCCTAAATTTTTGGGCCTATGTGTTTAGTGTATGGATATGTTTAAAGTGTTACTTTAACTGTTAAGGGTCCAAATTGGGCTCAGGCTTAGGCAGAGGCCTTGGTTAAATTATTTTGTTTGGGTGGCGTCACTAGCAGTTGAAAGAGGCCCAAGTTTGGCCTCAATGAGCCCATGTCTTTGGGCCAATTTTGGCACTTAAAAGAGCAAGGAGGAATAGACGGCATTAGGGCTTATTTTTAGGGGGGATTTAATGATAATATTGTGCTGATAATAGAAGAAAGAGGTGGTGTTATCTAGGAGTCTTTTGAAGGTGTGAAGAGATTTAGATAAAGGAGAAAAGTTAGGAGCTAGCTACTGAGAGCAGAGTTGGCCGAAATTCCATCACCTAGAGGAGTAAAGAAATCGGTTTCAAATTGCTATAGGGAGTGCCAATTTTTCCCTTTTTATTTACTTAATTCTTAGTTATCAGGAAGGGCACTTTCAATTTTTGGTTAGGTAAGTGCCAAAATTTCTATAAATAGGGGGGATAGCTCATCAATTCTGGCATTTGAACCCTACACTTTTCTTCATTCTTTGTGCCAAAATTCTCAGTCTCTACCTCTACTATTTCTGTTAACTTTCTTGCTAAAAGCCGAAACCCTAGTCCATCTCTGCAAAACCTTTCTTTTGATTCCTACAAAAGCCGAAATCTCTTCTTCATTCTTTCCCTTTTTAGCCAACTTCACCATAAGCCAGAATCTCTTAGGAGTTGCTGATTTTCTTCTCTTTTAATAGGCTAGGTATTGATTTCTCCATAAAATCGGGATTTCCTAGGGTTGCAAAATTCTCTGTAAAGGTAGGTACCGATTTCCTCTGATCCATTCTTTTTCTCTTTCAGTTTTTAAGAGACAAGGCGAATGGCCACTTAGTTCTTAAGACTGACAATTGAGGCTAATATTTCCTTTCTTTTTGGCACTTGGGCGGCCTTCTGGGATTTGAAGGAAATCATCCATTTAGATCTAAGAGCGAAATCGCTAGTCTCTCGATTAAGGATTTCAAGGTAAGGGATATCTTTAGATTTCTGTTGGATTAGCTATCATACCTGTAATCCTAACCATAGGTTATGGTTTAACAACCTTATCTCAATATAGTGGTTCTGACAAAGACTTGTAATGGAATCAAATGTGGATCAGGCAAAGGAGGGACTAGATCGAAAACCCAATCCCTAAGTTTAAGAAATGCGTTCGGTGTCGTGATTCGAGGTGGCCACCGGGTTGTGGGTGACTTCTGAACAACACTTTAGGCAAGTAGCAGTCGTATCAAATTTTGATAGTGTCGACATAGAAAGTGAAACACCCACACCGGCCACGAGAATGGACCGGATCGGTATGTTCCTAAAGTAAACCGGTTTCAAAAAATTGATACTTAGAGAAAATTTGTAAAATTTTAGAAAATGTTGTTTGGATTGGGCTTAGATTGGAACCCATTTAACAAATTTTGAAAATCCAACTTAAGTGAGGTGACAAAATAATTTAGGGTTTATTATTTTGAAAGAAATAAATTTTGTTTTCTTAACTTTAATTAAAAATAAATTGTAACACAATCAACATGAATAAGCGGAAATAAAGAAAATCCAATGGGCCTTATGGCCTTATTACATCAAGTAAAACCCAAGATAAAATAAAAGTAACTAAATCAAATAAAGTCCAAACTAAATAAATTCTCCGAATGTAGCATGGCCACCTCAACGTCTACCGGCCCGGTCCATCACTGTTCATCACCTGAAAATAGTTCCCACAACGGGGTGAGTCAACAGACTCAATGTGCACACAATACTATCATTCAATAAATCAAGCATTCATGTTCAAATCATTAAGTCCATACAAGAATGAAATTATGATGCAACCCAAACCCAATCCTAATTAGCCATCCACTACACTCCCCCGTACCAACCAACACACCGTGGGGACTACTAAGTCAACCCTCCATCCGCTACTCTCCACGTTGTGTCTTTAGACACTATAATCAAATTTAAACGTTGTGTCATTAGACCTTGTTGTAACGAAGTTACCAAAATTTCGCAATGTGACCGTGGTCAACATTTTTCGTTAGTGAGACGAAGTCAACACCTTCGTTGGTGAGACCAAGTCAACACTGTTCTCCCCTTTCACATAAACCCGAATGCCCCAAAACATATATATTGCATAACTTAATTTCATGTTCATATTCATATATTCGCATGTTATTAAAATAACATTTTTTCACAATCCTATCAGAAGTAGGAAACGTACCTGGGTACTTTTTGCCACATTCGTGGTACATAGCCACATTCACATTATTATTCATAACATATATTTAAAATATTTAGCCATAAATATCGAAGAATAGTAAGGGTACACACCTTATTGGCTTAATAGATTCCTTGAGATCTCGAGAATCCCGATCTAATTTTAGATCTATTAATTCCTATATTCGGCCCACCAATTAAAACACATTAATAAACCCTTTTTGGCTTAAACAAAACGAAATCCTAGTAGGATTTGTAAAAAGAAACTCACCTTTGCCGATTTGGATGATTGTAAATCAAATCCCGAAATTACTAGTATCCTTTTTCCTTGAAATCGGCTAATACTAAATCATGTAACCATGTGAGTTTTCGGCTTTTGAAATAATGAAAAATAATTCCAAATACCAAAATTAAGCCTTGGCGAATATCACTTACCATACAAATTCCAAATCAAGAGAATTCCTTGCCCTATATGTGCTGTCGAAATTTTCATGTTAGATCTAATCTAACATATACATCATAACCTTTAATCGAATAAATTATCTTACCTTGGATCCTTAGATTTCCCGAAAGATTCCTCCTTGTATTCGACGGTTGTAAAAGATCCTTAATGCCTTGACCGATTGCTTCCTTGCCTAGAGTTTGTGGTTTGCTATGGAGATTTAATCGGGATCAAAAGAAAAAGGTTTTGGCTTGACGGATGAAGAAAAGAGAAGAAGAAAAGATAGAAAGAAAATTCGGCAGAGGGGAGAGAGCAAAGGGATTTTTGGCTACTTGGAAAGATGAGAGAAAAAGACCTTGGGTTTTCCTTTTATAGCCAAATTTGCTAGGCCAAGAGTCCTTGACTTGGCCACCACTCTCCTTTAAGATAATATTATCTCTTATTATTCACATATTTATGTGAATAAAACTCCTTTATTTATCTCTTATTATTCACATATTTATGTGGATAAAACTCCTTTATTTATCTCTTATTATTCACATATTTATGTGAATAAAACTCCTTTATTTATCTCTTATTATTCACATATTTATGTGAATAAAACTCTTCCTTTTCTAGAAACCCATGCCGTCCACCTCATTATACGGAAGCAAAATAAGGCCTTCATTATTTGCTTCTGGATGTCTCAAACTCGAGCCCAAAAGCCTCTTGTATTTGGGCCATTTCCTAAGGCCTTTGGTGGCATCTTGTGCCACATTTCCAAGTCCGTTGTTGGGTCAAATTTCCGTGCTTTATATTTTTAGGGTCACTTGGCCCTAAGTTCCCTTTGGGCTCTTAAATTCAACATTAGGGTCAATTTTAAGTTTCCTAAAATTTTCAGCTGCTCAGTATTTTCGTGTTTCCAAAATGTTCAAGTTTCCCAAAATGTCTAGGTTTCCAAAATGTTCAAGTTTCCAAAATGTTCAAGTTTCCTAAATGTTCAAGTTTCCAAAATGTTCAGGTTTCCCAAAATGTCTAAGTTTCCAAAATGTCTAAGTTTCCAAAATGTCTAGGTTTCCAAAATGTCTAAATTTCCAAAATGTCCATTTCCATTTCCATTTCCATTTCCATTTCCATTTCCATTTCCATTTTCATTTCCATTTCCATTTCCATTTCCATGCATTTCTAGGTTTCCAAAATTATTCCAAATTTATTCCAAAACACATAAAACATGTCTTTTCGCACAATTTGGCCAAAATGCATAGGCCCTTTTCAGGATGTTACAGTTCTACCCCCCTTAAAATAATTTCGTCCTCGAAATTACTTACTAACAGTCGTACAATCCTTCTCACCGCACTATGCTTACGCTGCGCACTCTGATCTTAACAAAACTAACACATTTCTTAGATACTACCTCGATCACGTCCACTAGAACTCATTTTCTAGCGTCGAGATCTGATTAAGAAATTTTATGGATTAGTTATTTGTTCCACTGATTTATCAGCGAAGGAGTTTTATGAGAAGGATTTTAGAGTGGTTCTTTCGTATCATCTGACACGTCTTTTCCATTCATTCGTCCATCAAACAAGTATGAACTTCGTTCATTCGGAGAAATGTTGTTTTGTCGTTGTTGTTGTTGTTTTTCACTACCCGGTATTTTCGTAATTTTGTCCTCTGAGGTATTTTTGTAATTTGTCAAAGTAGGGTTCCTTGGTGATTTTGTCAAAATTATTTTTTGAAATTCAAAATCTCGAGGTAATTTGGAAAAATTTTGAAGTCAGAGGTATTTCGATAATTTTTGACCTCGAGGGTATTTTGGTAATTTTCACAAATCGAGGTAAATTTGTAAAATTTAATAAGTTTGGGTATTTCAAAAGTTATAAAACTTTGAGGTTCTTTTCAAAAGTGTTCCTTCAAAAATGGGGATGTTGCAAAAAGTTTTGGAAGTCAGGGTTATTTTGGTAATTTTGTAAGTTAGGGCAATTTTGTAATTTTCCAAAATCAAGGTATTTTGATATTTTAGGATTTTTGAATGTTCATGAAATCATGAAATTTTGGTAAAGTTGTTGAGTAGTTGAACATTTTACAAATCAGGGGCGTTTTGGTAATTTTACCCCTAAGGGCATTTTTGTAATTTTTCGCAAATCGGGAGTTTTTCAGAAAATGTTGTAAAAATAATTTTTTTTTTTGGATTTAAAAGGAAGTTTTAAAAGTTTGAAAAAAAACTAAGGTTTGTTGTTTCGTTCTATTCCTTTTTTTTTTTTAAAACATGGCTAGTTCCCTTTCGGGTTTTAGTCATTATGTTTAGCCTATGACCGAGCCCTCTTGGTCGGGGTGAACCAAAGCTACGCACAGGCGGGATTCGTGTGGAGAGGAGGTGAGTCACGTGATTGCTTAAATACCAAGCTCCCACCAAACCGTTCCTAGACATGCGTCAGAGGTTGCCACACCACTGAACCCTCCGAGTTATGGTGAGCAGAAGCTACGCACTGTAGGATTCTGCGAAGAGGAGGTGAGTCACTAGGGACTGCAAATACCAAGCTCTTAGGATCCAATCCTAGACATGCGTACAAGGGTTACCACACCACTAGCTCAATGACTTAGCCATAGGTTGATTTAGTGTATTAAGTCTTATGTATACGTGTTTGAGTAGACTAATCCTGGGTTCAAGTTCCTATCATTCTATTCTCGTTCCATGCCTTTTCTACCCTTATATAAATCACAGAATCACACATATAGTTAGGGGTACTTACCTGGTGGACTGCGGGTCGGAGACTTAGGGGCCATGCCAAAAGCCTGCTTACTTTAAAAGAAAAATCATTTGGCTCGCTTTGAAAACGTTTTGGGCCTTAGCCCACAGGCCGAGAGTTTAAAACTGGGCTCTGATACCAATTGAAACACCCCACACCCGGCCCACGAGAATGGACCGGATCTGGTATGTTCCTAAAGTAAACCGGTTTCAAAAAAATTCGATACTTAGAGAAAATTTGTAAAATTTTTAGAAAAATGTTGTTTGGATTGGGCTTAGATTGGAACCCATTTAACAAATTTTGAAAATCCAACTTAAGTGAGGTGACAAAATAATTTAGGGTTTATTATTTTGAAAGAAATAAATTTTGTTTTTCTTAACTTTAATTAAAAATAAATTGTAACACAATCAACATGAATAAGCGGAAATAAAGAAAATCCAACTGGGCCTTATGGCCTTATTACATCAAGTAAAACCCAAGATAAAATAAAAGTAACTAAATCAAATAAAGTCCAAACTAAATAAATTCTCCGAATGTAGCATGGCCACCTCAACGTCTACCGGCCCGGTCCGTCACTGTTCATCACCTGAAAATAGTTCCCACAACGGGGTGAGTCAACAGACTCAATGTGCACACAATACTATCATTCAATAAATCAAGCATTCATGTTCAAATCATTAAGTCCATACAAGAATGAAATTATGATGCAACCCAAACCCAATCCTAATTAGCCATCCGCTACACTCCCCCGTACCAACCAACACACCGTGGGGACTACTAAGTCAACCTCCATCCGCTTACTCTCCACGTTGTGTCTTTAGACACTATAATCAAATTTAAACGTTGTGTCATTAGACACCTTTGTTGTAACCGGTTACCAAAATTTACAATGTGACCGTGGTCAACATTTTTCGTTAGTGAGACCAAGTCAACACCTTCGTTGGTGAGACCAAGTCAACACTGTTCTCCCCTTTCACATAAACCCGAATGCCCCAAAACATATATATTGCATAACTTAATTTCATGTTCATATTCATATATTCGCATGTTATTAAAATAACATTTTTCACAATCCTATCAGAAGTAGGAAACGTACCTGGGTACTTTTTGCCACATTCGTGGTACATAGCCACATTCACATTATTATTCATAACATATATTTAAAATATTTAGCCATAAATATCGAAGAATAGTAAGGGTACACACCTTATTGGCTTAATAGATTCCTTGAGATCTCGAGAATCCCGATCTAATTTTAGATCTATTAATTCCTATATTCGGCCCACCAATTAAAACACATTAATAAACCCTTTTTGGCTTAAACAAAACGAAATCCTAGTAGGATTTGTAAAAAGAAACTCACCTTTGCCGATTTGGATGATTGTAAATCAAATCCCGAAATTACTAGTATCCTTTTCCTTGAAATCGGCTAATACTAAATCATGTAACCATGTGAGTTTTGACTTTTGAAATAATGAAAATAATTCCAAATACCAAAATTAAGCCTTGGCGAATATCACTTACCATACAAATTCCAAATCAAGAGAATTCCTTGCCCTATATGTGCTGTCGAAATTTTCATGTTAGATCTAATCTAACATATACATCATAACCTTTAATCGAATAAATTATCTTACCTTGGATCCTTAGATTTCGAAAGATTCCTCCTTGTATTCGACGGTTGTAAAAAGATCCTTAATGCCTTGACCGATTGCTTCCTTGCCTAGAGTTTGAGGGTTTGGCTATGGAGATTTAATCGGGATCAAAAGAAAAGGTTTTGGCTTGACGGATGAAGAAAAGAGAAGAAGAAAAGATAGAAAGAAAATTCGCGGAGGGAGAGAGCAAAGGGATTTTGGCTACTTGGAAAGATGAGAGAAAAAGACCTTGGGTTTTCCTTTATAGCCAAATTTGCTAGGCCAAGAGTCCTTGACTTGGCCACCACTCTCCTTTAAGATAATATTATCTCTTATTATTCACATATTTATGTGAATAAAACTCCTTTATTTATCTCTTATTATTCACATATTTATGTGGATAAAACTCCTTTATTTATCTCTTATTATTCACATATTTATGTGAATAAAACTCCTTATTTATCTCTTATTATTCACATATTTATGTGAATAAAACTCTTCCTTTTCTAGAAACCCATGCCGTCCACCTCATTATACGGAAGCAAAATAAGGCCTTCATTATTTGCTTCTGGATGTCTCAAACTCGAGCCCAAAAGCCTCTTGTATTTGGGCCATTTCCTAAAACCTTTGGTGGCATCTTGAGCCACATTTCCAAGTCCGTTGTTGGGTCAAATTTCATGCTTTATATTTTTAGGGTCACTTGGCCCTAAGTTCCCTTTGGGCTCTTAAATTCAACATTCCGGTCAATTTTAAGTTTCCTAAAATTTTCATGACTCTGTATTTTCGAGGTTTCCAAAATGTTCAAGTTTCCCAAAATGTCTAGGTTTCCAAAATGTTCAAGTTTCCAAAATGTTCAAGTTTCCTAAATGTTCAAGTTTCCAAAATGTTCAGGTTTCCCAAAATGTCTAAGTTTCCAAAAATGTCTAAGTTTCCAAAAATGTCTAGGTTTCCAAAAATGTCTAAATTTCCAAAAATGTCCATTTCCATTTCCATTTCCATTTCCATTTCCATTTCCATTTCCATTTTCATTTCCATTTCCATTTCCATTTCCATGCATTTCTAGGTTTCCAAAATTATTCCAAATTTATTCCAAAACACATAAAACATGTCTTTTCGCACAATTTGGCCAAAATGCATAGGCCCTTTTCAGGATGTTACTGAGAAAGTGTCGTCCTAACGGTAACAGTGTGTAGATCTCTAACACACACTCTCTAACTTATTCTTTATGTGTTATGGGCTAAAAAGGCAGAAAGTGGTGTGTGAGCAGTGAATAAAACCCTAAAAGGGTTAGGCAAGGATGTCGACATCATAATCATAGAAATCTCTATATATATCGAAATATATGAAAGTCTGTATGATGTTTTCTTTATGTATGTATGCATGGGGTGGGAATATGATAATGAAAGGGAAGTGCATAATGGGTCACATGGTGACCGGTGGTAGAAATCCCACAAATATAAATGCTAGGTCACATAGTGATCGGTGGCTATGCCACGCTTAAAGATTTTTGATTAACAGAAATAGGCAGTACGTCTGTCGCTATGGTGTGTAGCGGATGGAGGGTTGATTGTAGAAATCCCCAAGGTGTGATGGTTGGTACAGGTTGGTGTGTAGAGGATGGAATTCTAGGATGGGTTGGGCTATTCATTATTTATTGTTTATCATGTATTTATGATTGTTGCCTCCATGAATGGGCCAAGGCCCATAATGTATTTGTGGGCCTCAAGTCAGTGTGTTCGGGATTTATACACTGAGTCTTAGTGACTCACGCTTTCATTTTCTCTACTCTTTCAGATGAGCAGTAGATCGTGGACACGAGAGCTGAGACGGGCTCGAGGGGCCATTGAGTTTTTATTTTATAGACTACTTCAGTTTTTCATAAAGTTTTATTTTATTTTGGGAAATAATGATGTAATAAGGCCCCATAGTTATATTCATCTCAGTAATTTTAATAATTGAAATTCATGAAATTTTGTCAAAGGTTTAATTATTCAAAATAATAAGAATACGAGGTTTATATATATATATATATATATGATATTTATTTATTCAAATTAACTTAAGATTTTTGAACCAACCCTTAGCAAAAGTTTTCAATGTACAACCCATAGCATACCAGATCCGATCAAAACTTATGGGCCAGGTTTGGGGTGTTACATTTTGGTATTAGAGCCCAGTTCAAAACTCGGGCTGTGAAATGGGCCTAGTAATAATTTGAAAATTTTTTTGGAATATTGAGAAAAATGTTTTGGATGAAGATATGGCCTTCGAGTCTACCGACAGCCGACTCATGCAGGTAAGTATTCTAAACTCTTGTTGTGATATACATGAGGGCTTAGTGGGCTTGATGGACGTAGGCTAGTATATTAGACATTGATGAACTTTAGGCTTAGTTTAAATCACTCTCTAAATTCATAAGATTTAATACAACCAAACAAACACGTGAACAAGTCGCGAGATTATGGTGTGGCAACAGCATACGCAGTCTAGGATTGGATTAGAGGAGAGCTTGGTATTTAAATCTAGTGACTCACCTCCTCTTCGCTAGAATCCTACAGTGCGTAGTATTTGTTCACCTTAGCCATGAGGACTTGTTGATGAGCCAAAATTTATAATTAAAACCCGAAAGGGACCAGCGACCCTATTTTGTAAAATTACTAAAATAACCTCTAGTTTTAAAATTTTTGAAATACCTTTGGTTTGTAAAATTACTAAAATACCCCTGATTTGTAAAATAACCAAAATACCCCTAATTTGTAAAATTACCTAAATATCCTCAGACTGCTAAATTACCGAAAAACCCCTAGATTGCAAAACTACCAAAATACCCTTATTTTGTAAAAATCACCAAGAAACCCTATTTTGGAAAAAAATTACGAAAATATCCCTGTAGGATAAAATTACAAAAATACCCCTAGGTAGTGAAATTACGAAAATACCCTTACATGATGAATGTGAGTTCATGGGTGTTGTTTGTATGTTGATGGTTGAATGTATGTGACTCCTAGAACTAAGAGATACAGACTTAAGATTGAACTCGTTGCGAACTCGAAAGAACTACTTTTAAACCTACTATTCATAAGACTGTTTGTGGTTAATTAGTGGAAGAAAACTAATAATTCATAAAATTTCTAACCATATAAACGTGAATCGGTAGAATGAGTACAAGGGGTCATGGACGTCCGTCGCGTGGTCGTGGCAAGGGAAGGATGACTGTGTCGGAACCTGTAGGATCTGGTCATGGATCTGAAAATGAGATACCAGTTCCACCAGCTGCTGAGGGGGAATTCCAAGACCAGACGGGCGGAGATGATGTGGTGTCTCAGGCGGTGTTAAGAGTTTTGAAGAGAGTTGCTGAGGCAGGTATGGGCATAGGAGCCCAAAAATCTATGTCGGAGTGACTTAGAAGCAACGGGGTAGAAGTGTTTAGAGGAATCTCTAGTATAGCCCCGAGCTCAGATGAGTATTGGTTAGAGGCGATTGAACGCATAATGGACGATTTGGATCTCACGGAGGAAGAGAAATTGAAAGGAGTTATATCTCTCTTGAGGAATGAAGCCTACCAATGGTAGCTCACGATTAAGGATGGTATGGTGGCTGACCGCATCACATGGGAGTTCTTCAAAACAGCGTTCCAGAACAAGCACATTGGATCGAGCTATGTGGATGTGCAGCGCAGGGCATTTCTGAATCTGGTCCAGGGGAGTAGGTCGGTGGCTGCATATGAAGCGGAATTCTTACGCCTTAGCTGTTATGCTAGAAAGATGGTAGCCATAGACCATGAACGCTGTGTTCATTTTGAAGATAGTCTGAGGGATGATCTGCGAGAATTGGAAGCCCCACAGCGGGAAAGGGAATTCGCTGTCCTAGTGGAAAAGGCGAAGATAACTGAGGAGGTTAAACGGACAAGGCAACTAAACTAGGGTAGTGATAGGAGTGGAAGCAAGAGAAACTTAGGATCATCTAGGGCAGCGGGGCGTGCTCAGAAAAAACCCAGGGTAGATGGGCCGAGATGAGATAATAAACTTGCTGCTACTAGTCAGACACCGAAGTGTGCTCGATGTGGTAAATTCTATGCAGGTGAGTGTTTGGCGGGCAGTGGAAAGTGCTTTAGGTGTGCGTCTTTTGACCATCAAGTTAGGACTTGTCCGCAGCAAAAAGGCAATGAAGGGCCCACGAGTCAAGGGAATGTTCAACCTGGCAGAGGAGGTCGTGGGGCAGCCAGAGATGGTAAAGATTTTGGTCGGGGCCGTTGAGCAGCAAGCCGAGGGGCAGAAAACACTGAAGCGAGACAGTCGGGTTTAGTCTATGCTGTCAGACATCGAGAGGAGGCTGGCGCACTGGATGTCATAACTAGTACGTTCTTAATTTCTGGCTTGCCCTATACTGCATTAATTGACATTGGATCGACACATTCATATGTTGCTAGAAGGGTATCTGAAACTTTAAGTGTAGATGCTGAGATTTCCTCTAGGGAGATGATTGTAGTAAGCCCATTAGGACACTCTGTTGTGGTAAATAAGCTTTATCAGGAAATACCTTTAGAGGTTCAGGGGATAGTTTTTCGAATGGATCTAATGGAATTACCGTTCGAGGAGTTTGATTTAATCCTAGGCATGGATTGGCTTGTGAAGTATCAAGCTAAACTAGATTGTGCAGCTAAGCGTATAGTGTTAAAAACTCCTGAGGGTGACAACGTGTTGGTAATAGGAGAAAGGGGGAACTGTCTGTCGAACGTGGTAACTGCCCTAAGGGCAGAAAGGATGGAGAGGAAAGGATGTAAGGCAGTCTTAATGTTTGTTCGCACTATGGAAGCTAAGGAACTAACGGTTGGAGACGTTAGGATGGTGAAGGAATTTCCTAATATTTTCCTCCAAGAGCTTTCGAGATTACCTCCAAATCGTGAAGTAGAGTTTAGAATCAATCTTCTTCGGGGAACAGTAGTGCTGGTATCGATAGCTCCATATTGAATGGCGCCAAAGGAGTTGGTAAAGTTGAAAGCGTAGATTCAAGAGTTGTTGGATAAAGGGTTTATTCGACCTAGTGTGTCACCGTGGGGAGCGTCGGTTTTATTCGTTAAGAAGAAGGATAGGTCAATGCGTATGTGTATTGATTATTGCTAGTTGAATAAGTTAACGATCAAGAACAAGTACCCGTTGCCGAGGATCAATGACTTGTTCGATCAGTTGAAGGGGGCCTCAGTCTTTTTGAAGATAGATTTGAGGTTAGGGTGCCATCAACTTAAGGTAAATGAGGCTGATATTCATAAGACAGCCTTTAGGACTCGCTATGGTCACCATGAGTTCATGGTGATGCCATTTGGGTTGACCAACGCGCCAGCAGCATTTATGGATATGATGAACCGAGTGTTCCAACCCTACTTGGACCAGTTCGTCGTGGTGTTCATAGATGATATCCTGGTTTATTCAAGATCGGGAGAGGAGCATGACCCACATCTGTGAATGGTTTTACAGATTCTAAGGGAAAAGCGGTTGTATGCCAAATTCAGTAAGTGTGAATTTTGGCTGAAGGAGGTTACTTTTTTTAGGGCACGTTATGTTGGCTGAGGGGATTAGGGTAGACCCTCGAAAGATTGAAGCGGTGTTGGAATGGAAACCACCTAAGTCTGTGGCGAGATTCAGAGTTTTTGGGTCTGGATGGATACCATCGAAGGTTTGTTGAAGGATTCTCTTTAATTGCGAGACCTTTGACTAAGTTATTACGGAAAGGAGTTTCGTTTGTTTGGTTTGATAAGCAGAAGAGTTTTGAGAAGTTAAAAAAAATTTTGACAGAGGCTCCGGTGTTGATCCAGTCGGAGGCTGGGAAGGAATTTGTGATTTATTGTGATGTTTCACACACGGGATTAGGATGTGTGTTGATGCAAGATGGAAAGGTTGTAGCGTACGCATCTCGGTAGTTAAGACCGCACGAAGTAAATTATCCCACCCATGACTTGGAGTTGGTGGCGGTGGTTTTTGCTTTGAAGATTTGGAGGCATTATCTTTACGGGGAGAAATCTGTCATTTTCACTGATCATAAGAGCTTAAAATACCTATTGACCCAGAAGGAGTTGAATCTAAGGCAAAGGAGGTGGATCGAGCTGTTAAAGGATTATGACTGCTCGATCGAATATCATCCGGGTAAAGCTAACGTAGTAGCGGACGCTCTAAGTTGTAAAGTAATCTCTGACTTAAGAGCAATGTTTGTTCACCTTAGTCTATATGATGATGGAAGGTTATTAGCTAAACTTCAAGTGAAACCTTCATGGTTCGATCAGGTTAAGGAGAAGCAGCAGACTGATGAGTTGTTAAAGGCAAAGTTTCCGGTAGGATCAAGTGATGAATCGATAGAATTTAGTATTAATCAGGATGGGCTGTTATGTTTCCAAGGGAGAGTGTGCATGCCGAGAGATCTTGAGTTGAGGCATAGGATTTTGCAAGAAGCGCATGCTAGTCCATATGCTATGCACCCTGGCGGGAGTAAGATATATCGGGATTTGAGAGAGTAGTTTAGGTGGCCGGATTTAAATCGTGAGGTAACTGAGCTTGTGGGTAGGTGTTTGACCTGCCAGCAGGTCAAGGCAGAGTATCAGTTACCATCAGGGTTATTACAGCTGGTAAAGATTCTACAATGGAAGTGGGAAAGGATCATAATGGACTTTGTTAGTAGGCTACCCCTTACGCCTACTAAGAAAGATTCAGTTTGGGTGATTGTTAACCGTTTGACGAAGTCTGCTCACTTCATACCAGTGCGGGTCGATTACTCTTTGTAAAAGTTGGCTAAGCTATATGTAGCGGAGGTGGTAAAGTTGCACGGAGTACGGTATCGATCATATCGGATAGGGACCATAGGTTCACCTCGTGATTTTAGAAGGCGTTGCATCAAGCATTGGGAATGAAGATGGATTTCAGTACAGCATTCCATCCTCAGACCGATGGACAGTCTGAGCGGGTGATTCAAATCTTGGAGGACATGTTGAGAGGATGTGTCATTGATTTCAGAGGTAGTTGGGAAAAGTTTTTACCGTTAGCAGAGTTTGCTTACAACAACAGTTACCAGTCAAGTATTCAGATGGCGCCCTACGAAGCTTTGTATAGGGGGAAGTGTCGTACTCCTACTTGTAGGACAGAATTAGGGGAACGTCGAATTTTGGGTTCGGACTTGGTCACCGAGAAGGAGGAAAAGGTGGAAGTGATTCGGGCTAGACTAAAAGAGGCGGCGGATAGACAGAAGTCCTATGCTGACTTAAAGCGTAAGGACATAAAGTTTGCAGTAGGTGACAAGGTGTTCTTAAAGGTGTCGCCGTGGAAAAAGGTGCTAAGATTTGGATGAAAGGGGAAATTGAGTCCCCGCTTCATCGGACCTTACCGGGTGTTGAAACGAGTAGGACTAGTGGCATATCAGCTTGAGTTACCCCTGGAGTTAAGTCAAATTCACGATGTATTTCAT
Source organism: Gossypium rotundifolium (assembly GCA_025506655.1). Taxonomy (NCBI): domain Eukaryota; kingdom Viridiplantae; phylum Streptophyta; class Magnoliopsida; order Malvales; family Malvaceae; genus Gossypium; species Gossypium rotundifolium. Next base: position 17,487,808 of record CP106732.1, read on the forward strand.
GTCTCTATGTTAAGACGTTACCGTTCGGACCCATCTCATGTAGTGCCTGTGGAGGAAATCAAGGTAAGACCCGATCTATCCTTCGAAGAGGAATCGGTGGAAATTCTGGAGCGGGATATCAAGGTGTTGCGAAGGAAAATGGTTCCATTGGTTAAGGTGCTGTGGCAGAATCATGGTTTTGAAGAGGCAACTTAGGAATCAGAGGAAGCGATCGACGACAATACCTCATCTTTTTCGATCGGGTAATTTCGAAGACGAAATTTTTTTAAAGGGGTAGAACTATAACATCTTGAATTTTTGGGCCTATGCGTTTAGTGTGTGGATATGTTTAAAGTGTTACTTTAACTATTAAGGGTCCAAATTGGGCTCAGGCTTAGGTAGAGGCATTGGTTAAATTATTTTGTTTGGGCACTATAGGGTTAAAAGGTAGCATCTGTGTTTAAAACACCAAAGTAGGCTGGTGGCCCAATATTAAGTGACGCTGCAAGGGAGCTAGAGGGTGGTGTCATTAGCAGTTGAAAGAGGCCCAAGTTTGGCCACAAGGAGCCCATGTCTTTGGGCCAATTATGACACTTAAAAGAGCAAGGAGGAATGGATGACATTAGGGCTTATTTTTAGGGGGATTTAATGATAATATTGTGCTGATAATAGAAGAAAGAGGTGGTGTTATCTAGGAGTCTTTTGAAGGTGTAAAGAGATTTAGATAAAGGAGAAACGTTAGGAACTACCTGCTGAGAGCAGAGTTGGCCGAAATTCCATCACCTAGAGGAGTAAAGAAATCGGTTTCTAATTGCCATAGGGGGTGCCGATTTTTCCCTTTTTATTTACTTAATTCTTAGTTATCAGGAAGGGCACTTTCGGTTTTTGGTTAGGTAAGTGCTGAAATTTCTATAAATAGGGGGGATAGCTCATCAATTCTGGCATTTGAACCCTACACTTTTCTTCATTCTTTGTGCCCAAATTCTCAGTCTCTCCCTCTGCTATTTCTGTTAACTTTCTTGCTAAAAGCCGAAACCCTAATCCATCTCTGCAAAACTTTTCTTTTGATTCCTACAAAAGCCGAAATCTTTTCTTCATTCTTTTCCTTTTTAGCCAACTTCTCCAGAAGCCAGAATCTCTTAGGAGTTGCCGATTTTCTTCTCTTCTAATAGGCTAGGTGCCGATTTCTCCATAAAACTGGGATTTGCTAGGGTTGCCAAATTTTCTGTAAAGGTAGGTGCCGATTTTCTCTGATCCATTCTTTTTCTCTTTTGATTTTTAAGAAACAAGGCCGAATGGCTACTTGGTTGTTAAGACTGTCAATTGAGGCTAATATTTCCTTTCTTTTTGGCGTTTGGACGGCCTTCCTGGATTTGAAGGAAATCTAATCGTTTAGATCTAAGAGCCGAAAATCGCTAGTCTCTGATTCTGGGATTTCAAGGTAAGGGATATCTTTATATTTCTGTTGGATTCGCTATCATACCTATAATTCTAACCATAGGTTATGGTTTAAAAACCTTATCTCAATATAGTAGTTCTTACAAGGACTTGTAATGGAATCAAATGTGGATCAGGCAAAAGAGGGGACTAGATCGAAAACCCAATCCCTAAGTTTAAGAAACGCGTAGTGTCAGCGGTTTGAGACTGGCCACTAGGTTGTGGACCGGATTCTGAATAACACCTTAGGCAAGTAGTAGTCGTATCGACTTCTGATAGTGTCGACATAGAAAGTGTCGTCCTAACGGTAACCAGGTGTGTAGATCTCTAACACACACTCTCTAACTGTTCTTTATGTGTTATGGGCTAAAATGCCTGAAAGTAGGCTGTAGACAGTCGAATAAAACCCTAAAAGGGTTAGGCAAGGATGCCAGGTACACAATCATAGAAATCTCTATGTATATCGAAATATATGAAAGTCTGTATGATGTTTTCTTTATGTATGCATGCATGGGGTGTGAATATGATAATGAAAGGGAAGTGCATAATGGGTCACATGGTGACCGGTGGTAGAAATCCCACGAATATAAACATGGGTCACATGGTGACCGGTGGTAGAAATCCCACAAATATAAATGCTAGGTCACATAGTGATCGATGCCTATGCCATGCTTAAAGATTTCTGATTAACAGAAATAGGCAGTACGACTGTCGTTATGGTGTGTAGCGGATGGAGGGTTGATTATAGAAATCCCCAAGGTGTGATGGTTGGTACAGGTTGGTGTGTAGAGGATGGAATTCTAGGATGGGTTGGGCTATTCATTATTTATTGTTTATCATGTATTTATGATTGTTGCCTCCGTGTATGGGCCAAGGCCCATAATGTGTTTGTGGGCCTCAGGTTAGTGTGTTCGGGATTTATACACTGAGTTTTGGTGACTCACACTTTCATTTTCTCTACTCTTTCAGATGAGCAGTAGATCGTGGACACGGGAGCTGAGACGGACTCGAGGGGCCATCGAGTTTTTATTTTATAGACTATTTTGGCTTTTCATAAAGTTTTATTTTATTTTGGGAAATAATGATATAATAAGGCCCCATAGTTATATTCATCTCAGTAATTTTAATAATTGAAATTCATGAAATTTTGTCAAAGGTTTAATTATTCAAAATAAAAAGAAAACGAGGTTTTATATATATATATATATATGATATTTATTTATTCAAATTAACTTAAGATTTTCGAACCAACCCTTAGCAAAAGTTTTCAATGTACAACCTATAGCATACCAGATCCGGTCGAAACTTATGGGCCGGGTTTGGGGTGTTACACACAAGGTAAAACTCTGAAAAGCTCCAATTTACGCCAATTCCAATGACGTATAAGGAGTTGTATCAAAGTTTGTTTGATGCACACGTGGTGTCCCCATTTTATTTGAAACCGTTGCAACCTCCGTTCCTAAAATGGTATAATGAGAATGCCCAATGCGAGTACCACGCGGGAATAAAAGGTCACTCAATTGAAAACTGGACTATGTTTAAAAAATTGGTTGAAAGGTTCATTAAATGGAAATTATGAAGTTCAACGATTCATCAAAACCTAATCACTTTGACGAGGCAATAAATGCGATAATTGAGGGATGAGACAAGAAAGTTGCGGCCCATTGAACAAATCAAAAGCGGAGAGGGAACCGGGGAATGAAGTTTCTAAGCCCTTTCGTATTTGGGAATGTTTTGAATAATGGGATTGTCGAAGAGATCCCTGTATTTTTAGAATTGATCTAGAGTAATATTCAAAACATGCTTGTTGCCTTAAGCCTAGAGGCAATAAGAATCCTTTTGTGAAATAGGCTCGTGTTCGAAATTTTTATTTCAATAAAATGCATCTTTTAAGTAAATATTTTTTTTATTCTTTCCATTTCATATTGTACATTCTTTTGTTTTTTACAATATTCTTTCATTCTTTATTCATGACCATACCATACAAATAATCATCCTTATAATCATTTATTCTTTGGATTTTTTGCCTTTGTACCTAGGTACCCAAATATCAACGACATGAGCGATGTTGTTACTGACTCCCTTTTTGAATGAGATATAGGTCTAGGGGATCTAACAACTTTGAGGATGACAGAGATTGTAACTTATCTTCTAATTTGTTAATAATGGTGGAACAAGATGAAAAACAGACCTTACTCTACAAAGGGTCATTAGACATTATGAGCCTAGAAAAGAGAACATGCCTAGGCTAATAAGACACAGGCTAAACATGAGGATTGGGCACTGTTGGTCTACCATGAAAGGGGATTGCATCAGTTATATCGCAAATGTCATACTTAAGGAGACAAGATTCACGTGTCTTCTCCATTTCTTCACAAATTTTCCATATGTGGGGCATGGAGATAATGGGGCCAATCTCGTCAAAAGCTTTTACCCAATAATCAATTCATCGTCGTGGTCATCGTTTACTTCACTAAGAGGGTGGAAGTAGCTTCATATGCCAATGTTACAAGGTCAAAGTCATTAAATTCCTAAAAAAGGAAAAAAAAAGAGAAGATTAGACGCCCAAAAAGAATGCCAAAAAGGACAAAGTCAAAAGTTTGTAGTCTGTTCAAAGATCAGACGCCATAACATAGAGCAACAAAAGCAGCAAAAAAAAAAGAAAGATTGTAGAAAAGATGATCGAGACTTGTAAAGATTCGTATAAAGAAGTTACCATTTACCCTCTGTCTTATCGAACGTCGGTTAGAACCTTTATTGGGGCAACACATTGGAATAGAAACAGTTTTGCCAATTAAACCTAATCAAAGAAAAGGGTAAAAGCTATCCATCATGGTTAGATGATGCAAGCTTACAACAAAGAGGTTCATCCTAATGAATTCCACGAGGGGAACCTGATGTTGAGGAAGATCCTTTTTATAAAAAAGATCTTCATAGGAAAGCAGATGCTGGGAAAGACCTTATGTAGTAAGAAGGAGCCTGTTCTAAAGGAGCATTGATATTGACCAAGATGGATGCCAAAGACTTGCCTAATCCGGAGAATTCAAGTTCAGTCAAGAAGGATTTTACTTGAAAAGAGAAGGGCCAAGGTGAAAACCCGCAAAGGGTGCCTTGAGCTCAAATTCATTAAGAAAAATCAAATTCATTTAAAAAAAGGAAAAAGAAAAATAAAAAGAAAAAGGAGAGGCCAAGGCGAAAACCCGCAAAGGGCACTTTGAGACCAAAGGGGTTTTGAGCTGAAAACCCAAAAGGGCGGCTCAAATTTTGATCAAAGATAGGGCATGTGGTAGTCTTACTGTGCCTGAATTAACAATGAGGAAGTATACTGCGTCTTGGGGCATTGACAAAGTACTCCGGATCCCCTAAACACATATTGAGCTTAAAATGGTCCTCAAGAAGTTTGAACAAAGAAGCTCAGGCTACGATATCTGGGATACCTAACTTTTATCTTACCCATTTTTTAATTTGTTATCTTTGATTGCTTTATTTTTTTCAAGATAATCCCAAATCAATTTCTTTTATTGTCTTGGTTATCTTTGATTAACTTATTTGTTTCGAGCTATGCTCCTGATTAATTTCTTTCTCATTGTCGTGATCTTTTTCAAGCATTTTATATTGAAATAATGATTATTGGACTAATAATATTTTCATAAAAGGAGTTTCGTACATTACTCTGGTAGTTTTTTAAATAATATAGGAACCTGAAACAGGACTATTATTTAGAACACACCAAGCCTAAGGTTTGGAAATATTGAAAGGCACATGCATCTGGTTATTACACCCAGGGGATGGTGTAACAGATCAAATTGATAACAGATTGGATGAAAGAAACCAAAAGTTATTCCCCTAAAGTTGCAGTAGGAGGTACAAACTTTATGTCCCAGAAGGTATAGTGGAAGGGACTCTGGAATTATAGTGGGGCAAGCTTGTTGAGTAGAATATGATCATTTTTATTTTCTGTCAAAGATACCAGCCGAACAAGAAATCATGATAGCGCATCAGTGATAGAACCTTGATGAACTATGAGTAATGACAACCCATAGGGATCATTCTCACATTCCCAATTAGGAGCATTTGATTCATTCCAATCATTTTATCCTAATCGTTGTACAAAAAAAAAAAGAAAAGAGGAAATCACTCTCATGAAATTCTACATTCATGCAAATGTCATCACTTATATCATTCATTTAGGATCATTAGATTCATTCCGATCATATATCCTAATAATTATTCTCATGACATTCTGCATTCATGCAAATGTCATCCATAATACATTCGAGTCTCCAGGACATGTCCCTCAGAGGACGGTGTAGCAACATTAAAGAGTTCAAATTTTGTTCCCTAGAGATGGTAGTGGAGCAAACTAAAGATTGGAGTCTTCTTGAGATAATAAGGAAGCAAACCAAAAAGTTTAGATTTTATTCCCTAGAGATGGTAGTGGAGCAAACTGAAGATTGAAGTCTTCCTGAGATATTAAGGAAGCAAATTAAAAAGTTTAGATTTTGTTTCCTAGAGATGGTAGTGGAGCAAACTGAAGATTGAAGTCATCCTGATATAATAAGGAAGCAAACTAAAAAGTTTAAATGTTGTTCCCTAGAGATGATAGTGGAGCAAACTAAAGATTGAAGTCTTCTTGAGAAAGTAAAGAAGCAAATTAAAAAGTTCAGATTTTGTTCCCTAGAGATGATAGTGGAGCAAACTGAAGATTGAAGTCTTCCTGAGATAATAAGGAAGCAAACCAAAAAGTTTAGATTTTGTTCCCTAGAGATGATAGTGGAGCAATGAAGATTGAAGTCTTCTTGAAGATAGTAAGGAAGCAAATTGGAAAATTCAAATTTTGTTCCCTAGAGATGGTAGTGGAACAAACTGAAGATTGAAATCTTCTTGAGATAGTAAGGAAGCAAATTGAAAAGTTCGGATTTTGTTCCCTTGAGATGGGAGTGGAGCAAATTGAAGATTGAAGTCTTCTTGAGATAATAAGGAAGCAAATTGAAAAGTTTAGATTTTGGTCCCTAGAGATGATAGTGGAGCAGACTGAAGATTGAAGTCTTCCTGAGATAGTAAGGAAGCAAAATGGAAAAATTCAAATTTTGTTCCCTAGAGATGATAGTGGAGTAGGCTGAAGATTGAAGTTTTCTTGAGAAAGTAAGGAAGCAAATTAAAAGTTAGATTTTGTTCCCTAGAGATGGTAGTGGAGCAAACTGAAGATTGAAGTCTTCTGAGATAATAAGGAAGCAAACCAAAAAGTTCAGATTTTGTTCCCTAGAGATGATAGTAGAGTAGACTGAAAATTGAAGTCTTCTTGAAGACTAGTGAGGAAGCAAATTGAAAAATTCAGATTTTGCTCCCTAGAGATGGTAGTGGAGAAAACTGAAGATTGAAGTCTTCCTGAGATAGTAAGGAAGCAAATTGAAAAGTTCAGATTTTGTTCCATTGAGATGGTAGTGGAGCAAACTGAAGATTGAAGTCTTCCTGAGATAGTAAGGAAGCATATTGAAAAGTTCAGATTTTAGTCCCTAGAGATGATAGTGGAGCAGATTGAAGATTGAAGTCTTCCTGGGAGAGTAAGGAAGCAAATTGGAAAATTTTAGATTTTGTTCCCTAGAGATGATAGTAGAAGCGGTGAAGATTGAAGTCTTCCTGAGATAGTAGGGAAGCAAATTAAAAAGTTTAGATTTTGTTCTCTAGAGATGATAGTGGAGTAGGCTGGAGATTGAAGTCTTCCTGAGATAGTAGGGAAGCAAATTGAAAAGTTCAGGTTTTGTTCCCTAGAGATGGTAGTGGAGCAAACTGAAGATTGAAGTCTTCTTGAAGATAGTAAGGAAGCAAACCAAAAAGTTCAGATTTTGTTCCCTAGAGATGGTAGTGGAGCAAACTAAAGATTGAAGTCTTCTTGAAGGCGATGAAGGAAGCAAACCAAAAGTTCGATTTTGTTCCTAGAGATGGTAGTAGAGCAAGCGAAGATTGAAGTCTTCCGAGGAAGCAAACCAAAAGTTTAGATTTTGTTCCCTAGAGATGGTAGTGGAGCAAAGCAAGATTGAAGTCTTCTCAAGATAATAAGGAAGCAAACCAAAAAGTTCAGATTTTGTTCCCTAGAGATGGTAGTGGAGCAAACTGAAGATTAAAGTCTTCCTGAGGTAAAAAGCAGATCGAAGACATCAGTTTGGCATCCCTGAGGTTGCAGGAAGCAGATTAAAAATAGCAAATCTGGCATTCTTGAGGTTGCAAGAAGCAGATCGAAAATATCAGATCTTGTCTCCCTGAGTTTGCAGTGGAGTAGATCAAAAGATAGTGGATACTGCCTTCATGAAGTTGCAGTGAAACAGATTGAAGTTATCAAACTTATTGAAATCAAGGTGAAGTTCCAATACCGTTCAAGTTGCAATGGAGTTGGAGAAATTTGAAGAAGTTGAGGACCAACAAGTCGAGGCTTGGCAAAGACCGGGCAAAATTGGACCTTTTATTTTCTTTGCTCTATTCTTGTTTCACAACAATGAGCAAAGAAGGGCAGCTATAAGTACCCAATTTTGCCCGGGCCCATGTAACAGATCAAAAATAGAAAATAAAATAAAATGCCCCTACAATTCAATGTACAAACGGCCCAAACAGGCCCAATTGACCAAAATGCCAAACCTAAACCACTACCCAAATAACCCTGACCCAAATACAGAGGAGCCCAATTAACCCAAAATAGTTTCAGCAACTGGAAACCCTGGCAGGAGTCTCACGCCGCAAGCACCAACGGAGGCCCCTCGCCAAGCCGTGATTCATGCGCAAATCACCCCCATCGCCGAGATCTCCGCTCCACCTGCACAAGAAAGGGAAAAAAATAGCAAGAATAGGGCAAAAAGATTTGTATTTATTTTTTTATTTCGGGGCTATATAAAACCCCTAAAAATCTGTAAACAAGGGGGAATACACATACCGATTCAGAGAAATACAAAAGCAAGAAATAACTCAATCAGCAGAGGTTTTGTTTTTACTTTTATTTTTTTATTTTTATTCGAATACTATTTTTATATTTATATTTATTTATTTTTTGAAACCATATATATATAATATATATGTAAAATACATTAAAAAAAAACTAAAAAAACTTACTTTTTTAAATTTCAGCCACCGTGCGACGGGGCAATGGCGGCGATAACGACGGAGCCTCGCCGAAAGGCTTTCCAATATTCAGCCTGCAGAGAGAATTCTAAGGCAAAGTGTTGTTTTTTTTTTAAACGGAAAGGAGAATGCCTTTTTTAAAAATTTTGGGCCTTATATACAAAAAAAAATGACGTCGTTTTAGGCCATGCGCTTAAGTACTGAAACGGCGTCGTTTGGTCTAAGATCCGCGCGCAGTCGACCCAACCCGGGGAGGATCCGCGTGTTTTTGATCGATGATCTAATTCCCATTTTAGTCCCGCCACATTTTTCTTTCCGTTTAATTTCATTTTTTTATTTTTAATTTGGCCCTAAAAGTTTAATTATTTTTCAATCTGATCCTCGGGCTTTTAAAGATTAAAATTGGAATGGTGCCGTTTTAGAAAGGAGGCTCAATTGCCATATTGTTCCCTGTGCTTTAACGTGCTTTTGATTTAGTCCTTGTTATCTATTTTTAGTTGCTATTTAGTCCTTTTTATAAACCTTTTATTTTATTTCATTTAAATTATTTGAACATTATATTAAATTATTTTTCATATTAAATATTTTATATTATTACTCTTATTATTTATATATTAATTTATTAATGATATAAAATTGTTATATATTTTATATATTTTAAACTATTATTATTTATTATTTTATTTTAATTATTTTTATTACATATTATTTTTAGATTAATATATTGGTTATTATATTTTATATTTTTAATATTATATAATATTATATCTTATATTATTTTAAAAATTTTATTTTATCTAAAATCATTTATATTGTATAATATATTATTTATTTTTAAATGTAGTTTTATATGTATTAGATTATTATAAATTATTTATTTATTTTAAAATATATTTTTCTTTTCTTTTCAATATATCTGTATACATTTTTTTACATTTATTATTTTTATATATATTTGCATGAAAGGTTTAATATTGCATGTGAAATTTTCATGTTATTAAGTTTTGTTATTTTGACATTTATTATTTTATCTATATATATATGTATATATATATATATATATATATATATATATACTTTGTCATTTATTTATGATTGTCTTAATGTAGTTATTTTTTAATCGTTATTTTATATTTTTATTATACGTATTAATATGATATTTTTTAGGATCATCATTTTAAAATAAAAATGCATTTTGCAAAATTACTATACTTTATCTAAAGATTTTTAAAATAAGACAATATTTTTTTTATTTAGAAATTCGGGAAATAGTGCCCTAACGTGCTGGGTTGCAATTTTCCGTTTGGCTAAATAACTAAATATCTTTTTAACAAGTTTTGTAAATCATGAGATGATTTTGATTACGAAGGTTTTAAAATATCGTGTCCTAACGTGCTGGATGTGATGTTTATATTCCTTCGGAACAAAGAAATCTTAAGTTTTAACTCAAATTGCTCGAAGTTTTAAAAAAAAAAAAATCATATTTTTAAATTTCAAACATTTGGACATGATTCTATCGATTAGGTACCAATTTTTGAGCGTTATGAGGGTGCTAACCCTTCCTCATACATAACTGACTCCCGAACTTGTTTTCTCATTTTTCGTAGACCAAAATCAAATGTTTTAAAATAAAACGTTTTATAAGGTGATCCAATCACACCTAAGTAAAAAGGGATTGGTGGTGACTCCCATTTTTGTTTTTTAAAAGTCGATCACCATAACCAATTTAAAAATAGTTTCGACAGACGGTATAGGGTTAAGAGGTGTTACAAAATATATATATATATATATATATATATATTAAAGAATTAAGCCATGCATATATGTTAACCTTTTTTTTTTACCATCAAAATAAATTCCTTATACCATTAAAAAAAATAATGCTTTCAAAGAAAAAGCACAAAGCGACAGAAACATGATTTTGCAAATACAGTAGCACAAATCATGAATAAAGAAAACAATTGAATCGCAAGAAAAAAAAAGATTAAAACGCAAAAACTTTTGTAATTGAATTCATCAATTTGAAAATCACTCAAATAAAAAAATTAAAACGAAACTCTAAAATTTTAAGATGAATTCAAGATAATCAAGATCTTTAAAAAATTATTTTAATATAAACCTTCAAAGATCAATATATAAACACATGAAGTTTCATGAATCAATTATTCAAAAGAAGAACTTTAATCAATTCTCAATGATTCGATATGACGAGACTCTGATGTCACTTGTTAGATTTGTAAAATAAATCTAAAATAAAACTAAATAAATCATGATCTATCATGTCAAATCATCAAGAATAAATTAAAAACAAAACTAGATACAAAAGCATACCTGAATTCATGAATTCCTTGAAATTTTACCAGATTTTGGAGATTTGATCTTCCAAATTAGCATATAAGAAATTCAGAGAATATCTGCTCTCTCTTTCCTAATGATTGGATATTAGAAAAGATATCTTGTGTATAATTTGGGAACCATAACCCTAATATTTATAACATTGGCATATTAGTTCTAATCAAATACTAATTAGCGCATCATTAATTAGAATTTGATTAGAACTCAATTACTAGAGTATCTATATATATTTGACCCATACTTTATTTAATAATTAAAGCCCAATAAAAATCTAACCAAATCAGATCATTTTTAATTTGGGCTAACCTATCATCATAGTAAATAATAACATGTAATTACCCTTATTATATATGTGATGTCCATATTTTCCAATAAATTGAACTACGGAGAGGGAGAAAGGGAAGGGGACGGAACTGGGGGAAGGCGGTGGAGGGACAGTGAATGAGGTGGGGGGAGAGGTAAATTTTTTTATTTACTTTTAATATAAATATTAAAATAAAATTTCTATTCAACTACATTTTAATGAGATGATTAATTGATAAATTTTGATTGGTTGAGAATTTTTTAATGACATTAATGACAGGTTTTAATTTCAATAACAAAATTTAAGTACTTGGATCAACCAAAAATAGTTCAGTTTAATTTCTTTTTATTTACTTTTTCTTATGCATTTTGTTGAAGCGATTTTATTATAGACTCGATCATATTTATTTTTATTGACAAAATACCTAAAATTACATATAGTCCTCTCCAACTTATATATAAGAAGATAATGAGTGTTACTCTTAAATCTACATCTTCCAATATTAATAATAATACCCATGCGAATCAAACTAAAACTTAAATGATTTCTTAAAGGTTATTGTGTTTCCAATTTGGATTTTTTTTTACCATTATTGATTTCCAATGATTTTTTTAATCTATTAAAACTTACAAATTTTGAGAAAAAAATATATTTTTAAAAGTCGTCACAATTTTAATATATTTAATTATTATAATGACTGAATGAGATTTATACATTTTACATAAAATACTATTCGAATCTAAGACCTCAAAGATACAAACACCTCAGCTTTATTTTTTTCATTACAATCTAAAGTGGGATTCTATTTTCCTTTGGTGGTGAGGTTTGGGACATTGAATCGATGAAGTTGGTTTTATTTTAGTAAATAAGCTTTTATATTTTTGTCACTGCTATTTTACTATTGACCGTGGATATTTTAATTTTGACGAAAATAAATTACTTTAACTTTGTAATAATTAAATGATTGTATATTTTAAGTATAAATAATTTTTGCTTATAATATTTCTTTTGGAAGGATTCATTTATATCAAAATAAAATTATACCATTTAATAATTTTTATATTATTAATATTTTAATAATTCAATCGTCATATTTTGTGTTCCATTCATGTAGACCGTGTACGTCAAATTTAGCGTACAATATAAAATTTCTAATTATTTATTTTATGTAAAAAATATTCAACTGTTAAATATATTAATTTAGATAATATTTTATATTGATATGATAAAATATCATATCGATAAAAATTTACATACATGATAAATACACACATCTTGATAAATTTAACGTTGAATTGTTAAAATATTAATCATATAAAAATTACTAAAATGCATAAAACCACTCTAATTTTACATGGACGCAAGTGAATCCTCACAATAAACTTTTACATTTTAATTAATTGATGTAAATAATTTCCTATTCATTACCTCTTTAAAGAAGTTATAACAAATAAAGGTGTAAATATTAAGCATGTATATAAATTAAATGTAATAGGCTACATATGGCAAAGATTGCTGACATGACAACAATGATATAAGAGTGAGTATTTGGCACATTGATAATATATATTTTAATTTTATAAGTAAAGTTATTTTATATATATTTTTAATTTTTACTATGGGTTAGTATTTGGTACACTAACATTATACTTTTTTTATTTCACAAGTGGCTATAAAAATTGTCATGTCTCTTTTTTTTAAAAAATTATTTATTTTAATATTTTACTATATATCTTATATGACACTTATTAACCATATGACTCGCTTGTGGAATCTAAAATTTATAGACATTGTATCAAATATTTTCCTTTTATTTTACCTTATATACACTTGTTATAACCCCAACTCTACTTGATAGTATAACAAATATTTTCTCATGATGCAAAGTATAAAGACACTTGATTTCATTATTTTAAAATTACAAGAGTATATACTTAATTTTTAAAATTTTAATTATTTAATTATATTTAATTATAAAAGTAAGAAAAAGAAAGAAAGTGATTTGTTTGCTGCAATAATACGGTTTATCAAATCATTTATGTTATCCTAGGTTGCTCGGCAACGATGACATGCCACATTGATTACTCAGCAATGATGGCTTATCACTTCGGATTGCCCGTCAACGATGGTTTATCAAATTTGGCCCATTGGCTCATCGATTGTCTCCGTCACGCTTCGTGTAGCTACAAGTCAACCGCCTTCAATTTTTCTTTTTATATTACTCAATATTCTTCAATTCAAGTTCATATCGATTACTAAATATAAATCAATTTCATAGTTACTAATCTATTCATTCTAGTCATTGCCTCGATATTAAATCTCAATTACTCCAATTCATTTTAACTCACCCTTAGAAGTCTACTACAATAGTGTACGATGTATAATAGAAATTAATTAAGCATTAAATTGTAGAACACTTACTAAAAACTCGAACTACTTGTCATTAGTCCTTGCCTTTCCTTTTCCTTTTGATGTTCCCCGTCCTCTTTTTCTATAATTAATAATTTAATAATGTATGACATTAATTTCCAGCTCAAATCGCAAATAATTACAAAATCTCACATATTTCATAATTTATTCAATTTAGTCCCTAAAACCTAAACAAGAATAACTTTCAATGTAAGGCTCCAAGTTTCAATCCGGTTTCACTATAGTCCATCTCGAACCTCCTATTTCCCATTTATACAACAAGTTTCACTATTTATACATTTTACTCCCTATTGTACAAAACTATCAGTTAACTTCACAATTTAGCCCTTTTCACCTCTAAGCTTACAATCTATCAATTTAACATCTAAGATTTCAAGAAACCAATAATGGAAACTTTCTAGAAGTTTAGCAATTTAATAAATTGATACATGGGCTAGTTAGATTAAGCTCCCATGATCTCAAAAACATTAAAATTATAAGAAAATGACTAAATTGCACTAACCAATAGTATAGCTAAAAAGCTGGTGGATGATGATGTCCACGAAACCAACTAAAAAGTTAACTAAGACAAGTGCACCTATCAATTAACAGTGTAGCTACAGTGAGCAAATATATCGTTCCTACGAAGACTAAAAGTACTATTAATTACCGTCTTTCTATTATTTAACTGATGAATTTGAATGATTGATTGAAAACTAAAATTAACTCAATTAATTGCTAACGAACATGACAAAGAACAATTCAAGAAAATAATTAAATAATTACCAAGAAGTTAAACAAAACCCAGGAAAGAATTCACGGATTTCATCTGTCATTATTAATCTAAATTACGCAATTTCTTCACATAGTATCTTGATCTGTAGAAATCTCTAAATTATGCTAATCTCTCTTCTAGAATAAGAGAAACTAACTTTAGGTTGATTAATTGAAATTTCTTTAGAATTAAAACCCCTATTAGCGCATTAACTCAATTTATGGATTCCCCTATTAGATCTGACTCTAATCAGGTAGATTTATGTTGTCCTATTTCTAGGATTGTATGTAAGTCCACTCAATTATGCTAGATCTACTCTTAAATAGGGTCTATTCCTCTTCTGATTTAAACATATCAAACATGGATTAATAATCTAGAAATATTAAACCAATAATTAAGCACACATAATTGAGAACAATATCTAAATCTTTATTGCGTAAAATAAAAATCAAACGATAGAATCCTTCATAGGGTTCATCTCCCTAGGTATTTAGAAAATTAGTTCATGCTTGAAAGTAAAAACAATAAGAAACTCATGATAATCTCCAAAGAAATCAATTGGGAGTCTTCAATCTTGACAGAAATCTTGTAACAGTCCGATTTATACCCTAGTCAGAACAGTGATTTTGGGACCACGAATCCGAGTTTGAATAATATTTTAATATTATTTTCTGTGTCGTTGATATATGACTAAGCATGTGGTAAATTTCTGTAAGCGAATTTGCCTTTTCGTGTGTTTAATTTGAGCAAATGATTGATTTGCATTAAATGTGAAAGTTGTATGCTATTAGTTAAAGCACTTATATGTTGTGGCTTTGAAATTATGGAGGATTTATATGGCAAATTAGCCATTACTAAAGTTAGTGGACAGCACAAGAACAAAAATGGCCTTAATTCATGTGTTGTATATGCATTATGTATAAGGCTAACTTAGTAAAAGAAATAATATTGATGTTATAATGAAAATAACATGAAAATAAGCCATTTTCATCCTTCACCTAGCCGAAAATCAAAGAAAGAAAAAAAGAAAACCTTAAGCTAGGTTCGACTATTTCAAGCAAAATTTAGGTATGTTTTGGCTTTAAATTTTGATGATTTTTATGTTTTTGAGATTGTTGCTTAGTCTACTATCAAGCCCATGTCTCAATTTGATGAATTGGTGTTGTTCATGAAATATGCCATTGATGCTATGTTGAGCTTTGTGATGATTTATGGTGTTAAATGAAAGAATTGAGCTAGATGAACATACTTTGTTCTTGAATTTTTGATGAATTTGGCTAAATAGGGCTAAATTGAGAAAATGGTAATTTAAAGGACTAAATTACAAATTT
This sequence comes from Gossypium rotundifolium, assembly GCA_025506655.1. NCBI lineage: Eukaryota > Viridiplantae > Streptophyta > Magnoliopsida > Malvales > Malvaceae > Gossypium > Gossypium rotundifolium. The sequence continues at coordinate 17,503,508 of CP106732.1, forward strand.
GATAGAAAATATCAGCTTGTATGATATACATAAGCATTCGACTAAGCATGATGGGTGATGATTGTTGTGAATATGATGTTTTGAGAAAAAATAGACTAAATTGATAAATTAGGCAAGTATAAGGGTTAATTTGCAAATAGCCCTAAATGTGTGTCCTTGGATTGAATTGAATGAATTAGTGAATAAAAGGGTTAATTCTGAATATGTTTAGATCAAGAACCGAGGAAAACAGACTTAGAACGCAAGAAAGCGAAAGTAATAGAATAAACATTTTCATTCAGTTAAATTGAATCCGAGGTAAGTCACTATGCAAATAAACGTACTTGTATGAAATTGTGGTTGCTCATATGACTAATGTTTGATGATGAGCACTTATGAGAGGTTATGCATATGGATTTTGATTTAAGTTTGATATAGTGACAACGTCTGAGAAGTCCCGTACGAATCTAGGAATAGATAGGATTAGCTATGTCATGACATAGGTATCTGTTCTGTTTTTATCATGCAAGACCACGTTAGGGACGTTGGCATTGATTTGAGATTCGTGTAAGACCATGTCTGGGACGTAGGCATCGATATGAGCTTTACGTGTAAGACCACGTCTGGGACGTTGGCATCGATATGAGCTTTACGTGTAAGACCACGTCTGGGACGTTGGCATCGATATGAGCTTTACGTGTAAGACCATGTCTGGGACATCGGCATCGTAGTGATTCGTATAAGACCCTATCTGGGACAGTGGCATCGATATCTGAGTGCATGTAAGACCTCGTCTGGGACGTTGGCATTGTACGACCATTTCGAGTTTTTCGAGCGTCTTACTAGATTCCTAAAGGTTCAATGGGAAAGTCTGTGATACGAATTGTAAATCTGAGCTATGACCAAATAAGTGAATGAATGTTTGTTTTAGGTACGTTGAATGTACATTAAGTGTGTATAAAAGGTAAGTACCTATATGACTTTGATTTGAAGAAAAGTATGATTGAATATAAGAAGGTGAATGAGATGCAAGAATGATTATGAAAGAGCTATGTATACATATTAGTATTGAATTGTGAATATGGCAAATGTGGCCACAAGTATATGAACCAAAGCATATATGTGATAGTGTGTTAAGTGTTTGGCATGTGCCAATATATCTACTTGCATAATATGTATTCTATGCTAAGTTTGTTTGTATATTGATTTACTAAGCTTTTGGAAAGCTTACTCTATGTGTATGTTTTCTCTATTTTATAGGTCGTCAAAGCTATTGAAGGCTCGAGACCATCAAAGATCATCATCACACTACTAAACTCTTTTTGGTACTCTTTGAAAAATGTATATAGCTAGATATGGCATGTATAGGCTAGATATGTGTATATGTTTATGAAGTGAACTTAGCCATGGTTTTGGCTAGTTTTGAGTGGATAAAGTGCTTGAATGAATGAGTTATATGATGCATATTTTAGGTATAGTTTGGAGCACAATAAATGGTCAAGTTTTTGAGTAAGTTTTGGATTGATTATACTTGTGATGATATGAGTTTTAGTTTTGTAATTTGGCATGAATGAATTTGGTATTGAATATATAGATTGATTGGTCAATTTGGTATGTTTTTGGTTGCCATATATGCATGATATGATTTGGTAAATGTTGCTTATAGGTATGACCCAATTGGGTGGCATTTTGGTCTTGCAAATGACCTATAATGTCACACGACCATGGCACACGGGCATGCCTAGTGACCGTGGGGTAAAGTCAGTAGCTAGCTTAAGAGTACACGGCCATGGCACACGGGCGTGCCTAAAGGCCGTGTGAGAAAGTAGTATATGGCACACAGGTGTGTCTAGCAGCTGTGGAGGGCACACGGTTGGCTCCCACGGGCATGTATCCCCTGTATTTTAGAAAAGTTTTAAGTTTTCGAGAACTTTTATATATGTTTTGTTTTTGTCCCGACTCGATTTTTAAGCATGCTTAGGGTCTCGATGACTCACTTAAAGGACATTGTGTGTATGATTGATGAATGAAATGAATGAAATATTATGGAAGTTTTCGATCTGTCTGGTAACGCCTTTAACCCTAGTCAAGTGACGGTTACGGGTTAGGGGTGTTACAAATCTACTTTAGAATTGACTTCAATGGTGTTTTTCGAGTTGTTTTCTTGAGTATTTTATGACGGCTCTCCCCTATCTTCTTATTTTTGTCATATATAGGCCTTAAAATGCCTAAAAAATCTAAAAATGTGTTTTCCCACAGGTTTAAAGTATGACTCGGGATTTTCACATAGTCTGGCACATGGCCGTGTGGTAGCCCATGCGGCTTACACGACGGTGTGTCCAGCCCTTGTGGAATGGCCCAGCCTATCGACTCCTAAAACTTGCTCCAATTTTTTTATTTTTGCTTGTTTTCACTTATTTTACTCCCAAATACTCTCCTAAATATAGAAACATGAATTTAAAGGATTAGGAGCATAAATTCACCATTTTAAATTGAATAATCATCTAAAAACGCATTAAGAATGTGACTAAAATAGGTTATTTTTAACATTTATCAAATGACTTACTCTAAAAGGAACGAGTAATCTTACCCAAAAGTGTTGAAGATGGACGACATGTTGAAGCATTAGTTTAAATAAAATCAACAAGGAGATTAACGATATGTTTGGTAGTAACACATGTTCAAACAACAGACACTACACCAAAACAGACTTTTAGTGGCGTTTTTATGGCTTTTAGCGGCGTTTTTAAGTGCCACTAATATAATTTGCGACGCTTTTGAAAGTACCACAAAAAACGTCGCTAAAACATGCGCCGCAAAAGTTAGCGGCGTTTATTGCAAAAAAATCGCTATAAGTCTTGACCTTTAGCGGCGCTTTTATAAGAAACGCCGCTAAAAGACCAGACCTTTAGCAGTGCTTTTCCAAGAAACGCCACTAAAAGACCAGACCTTTAGCGGCACTTTTTTAAGAAACGCCGCTAAAAGACCAGACCTTTAGCGGCCTTTTCTAAGAAACGCCGCTAAAAGGCCAGACCTTTAGTTGCGCTTTTCTAAGAAACGCCGCTAAAAGCCAAACCTTTAGCGGCGCTTTTCTAAAGCAGCGCTAAAGACTAGACCTTTAGCGGTGCTTTTATAAGAAACGCCGCTAAAGGTCTGTTTTTAGCGGCTTTTTTCATAATAAACGCCGCTAATTTGCACAAATTTGCAGTCTATTTTTCCGCAATATCCTACCCTCCCCGCATTAAAACCAACCAAAAAGCAAGAAGAATTGCATATAATTCCAATCCAAGGCGACAAATAAAACATTTAAATCTCACCAAAAGCATTAAATCTAAATGATACTTCAAATTTAATGAAAGATATATGATATTTATTAATAAATGAATAATAATTCAAACAATTTTACAATAATGTTAATCGTAACAATGTTAAAAAAATCTTACAACAATAAACAAATGTCTAAGAGGCGGCCTCTGCATCGCTCTTTGGAACAATCTGCATCATAACTGCTGTTGTAGCTAGAGTTCTTCATACTTTTGTTTTGTTTCGCCTCCATTCTTGCCTCCGCCAAAGTTGAGCAATATGCTCCGCCTCCCTCGTTCTTTGCCTCCGCTCTAAGTCGAGAAATTTGCTCACCGTGCTCGCTTCCATCGAGATATCCGGTCTTTCGGTCTACGAACTTCAAAGACGAGATTGACTCTAGGAAGGCATGTATTGCCGGAGCGGATCAAAATATTGAGTCGGGTAACACCGATCCTTGACATCGAACCCGACCATACCTTGTAAGACCCAAAACATTAGTGATAATTTTGTTATAAATATACTCAAGATTAACAAAACTATCAATCAAGTAGTCGTATTTTCGGGACCCAAAACATCGCAATAATTACATTATCAATCTCCTCGAGATTAACAGAATGTCGAATTTAAGCAACCGCTTCATACTCCTTCTTCTCCTTTAGTTTATCTTAATAAATCAATAAAAAGTTAGAAACGAAATATATAATAAAAGGAATGGAACATAACTTAAAATTATAAATTTACAACTATAAATGATGAATTAAACTATTGTAATTAAACATTATAAATATTTATAATAAATCAAATTTTATTAAGTAAATATACCAAAATTTATGACCTCGGATGTCATCGGAGATCCATCCTTCTTCCTATGCGTAATGTCAAAAAGTCAAGGCGTCCAACTTTTGACTGATTGAAACTTCTTACATTATAGCGAGAAAAATATAATTTAATAGTATAAAGTAATTAGTATTTGAAAGAAGTAATAAATTATAATACCTCGGCCTCATTTACACGAGCAAAACTTTGGAACCTATCGTGTGCGTGAATTATTGTTTCGTCATTGTTTGTTCCAACTCACTCATGATCCTACATAATGGAATTTGAATTATGTATATAGTAAATCGATAAACCGAAAAATTTATAAGACTTTAAAAGTATGTAATACCTCTCCTTTCTTTGAATTCCAGAATCTAACTTGATCTTCCCATTGGTACCTCAACATTCCCAGCGGGACATTTCGCAATTTTTTTCGAGGCTTATGTCTTTCTTAAAATATTATTTTTTTAGGGTGCTTTTATTGTCTCTCCATTTTTTACCCAACGTCTTCTTAACATAGTCATCGGAGACCTCTAAAGCAAATTTACCCTAGAAATTTTTTTTTAAAAAAAGTTAATATAAATGATGGTTAAATTAAAGTATTATAAATTACATTCACCTTTTATTACCTTAATATTATCGAGAGCTTGATTTTTGTTGGCATCAGGCACGTGATGCCATGATTCGTAGTTAATGGGCAACATATTCGCATTTCGTGCTATAATGCCCAAATAACCTGCCAATAGTCGAGCTTCAGATCCGATAGGCTGGCCATGATTGTTTCTTCTTACTTGAACACGGTCGGTAGGCTCTAAGTCGTATAAATCATGTAGTAATGTACGTCCCCGAGCTCTGGTCGTCCCACCACCCTCAGCTGAAAAATGATATATTATTATATTAAAATTGAAAAATGAATCAATAATAAAATTCAACATGCATGTAAAATAAACTTAACATTACTTTGGATTTGTCCATGCTCGTCATCTATGTCCGACAGAGTAGAAGATCCAACAACTGTATCCTGTCCACTATTTACTTCTTCTGGATTTAGAGTACTCCGGACAATATTTAAACCTCGTAATAGTCTTCTAGGCATTATCCCTGCAATACACATAAAATAGTTTAAAATTTTAGTAACAAATAACAACAATAATAGGACATTTAAAATAGTTAAATTATGTAACATGACCAACATGAAAATTATAATATAACATATAAATAAGAAATCGTTAAATCTTACTATATCATATTTCAGTAAATATCTTCGTCCACATCCCGACGAACCCATTGAAATTGTTGACTAGTACTAGGATATTTTCGGTTAAGTCTTGTTCGGAAAAGGCAAAGTTTCGATCTTTCGACTATGTCATCTCTACTTCCACCGCCAATGTCAAACAAGTCTCTGGGGTGTTTTGAAGTACAATGTACCAACCCTCATCGTTGGATCTTTGAGTAAAAACTTGTTTAACTTGAGAAGAAAACACATACGGCTCGTCCATCGCTTGTTCTCGGTGTGAATCAATCGAGAGAAATTCACCATTGTAAAGCCATATTGATCGTTTTTAATTCATGCGAGCAGTATTCACATCAGCCCAATCACCTCGAAATAAGATAACTTTGCAATTGTCGTAATAATCCAACTCAATGATATCGATAATAAGTTCGTAATATTCCAAATTCCCTAACCGGATTCATCATTCCTAGCACTAGCATAACTTGTAATCGAAGAATTAACAACAATTTCGCAATTTTGGGTTCTTCTCAATCTTTCATGATACCTTGTATGAAATCAGATCCATTGATGAGGAAGCCACTATATCTTTTAACTATTCTATTTGGACCTTGTGAAAGCCATTTAACGTCGTCATTTACTTTATTCGACTCCAAACCTATTGAGTCAAAAGTAAATCGAGTAATTCTGAATGTTATGAGAAAACATTATTACTTGTCAATGAAAATTTAAATTGCATACCATTTGGCTTAACCATTCATGGAATGATTCTATGAACAACTTATTAATTTCTCATCGCTTTAATCTTTGGGATCGTGAACGAGCTCTCAATATATGTTTGTACTCACTACGGTAAAAAAATATTTTACTTTGTTAGAAGACAAATAAATTATAATTGATGAGTATTTATCAAATTCTAGAACTTACTTCCGAAATGGTTCCATTGAATCGTGATGAAAAGGAACGTATCGATGTGCTTGGACCCACGATCTATCATCTAATTTCGCAATTTCGACTTTGCCAATCGATTCTTGAAACTTTGAAATAAATAAGTTCCGCCAAATTATGATCGTGAGCCCAGCATTTCTACTTGGTCATTCATTCTTGTTTCAACATCTTCCAAATACTTGAACAGAAAGTCATACATTCCTCGCCAAGTAGCCCTCGGCAATTGATCCTTCGGATAACGCTTATTGCTAAAGATGACTTCAATTTGGAAAGGAACCTAAACACGGTATACAACATTATCAAAAGTTGCAACTATTATGGGCATTGAGCTGAATGAAGGAATATTTTGTAAATAAATTAAGACCTTTCAATGGGATACATCCATCGATAGAAAGCAGGTCCACCCGAAGTGCTTCACGCGGAGATGAATTAACAAGTGCACCATAATAGTGAAGAAGGAAGGCGGGAATATCTTCTCCAGATTGCATTAAGTCAATGCGGCTCGGTCTTGTAGTCTCTCTAATTCTTGAACATTCAAAACTTTACCACAAATGCCTTTCATAATATTTGACAGTTCAATTACAGGAGCCGTCACCTTTTTCGACATACAAAGACCGCATAGCAATCGGCGATAAGTCTTGTATCAAGATGTGATAGTCATGCGATTTTAAGCCATATAGTCTTCGATCCTTAAGACTCACACATCGAAATATATTTGATGCATACGCATCCGGGACCTTTATATCCTTCAACACCGTACAGAACACTTCTTTCTCCATCTTCGACATTGAAAAAATAGTAGGCGACAATCGATATTTCATATTCGGAAGTGCTCGAGGATGAAGCTCACGCCGAATTCCCATGTAGACTAAATCAAGTCGACTCTGAAGATTATCTTTCGATTTTCCATCGATATTCAAAATAGTCCCAACGATGTTCTCGCAGACATTTTTCTCTATGTGCATGACATCAAGATTATGACGTAAAATCTGATGCTCCCAATAAGGCAAATCGAAAAAAATACTTCTTTTTTTCCACAAGTCCGCCTCATTAGGATCATCCTCTTCATCAGATTCATCATCACATTCATCCCTAGATCTTTTATTTCTTTGTGGGTTGGCGGGTTGATTCATCTTCCCATAAATGAAATTCATATCTTTCAACATTAAGAATATTTCGGATCCACCGGTCTGCGAAGGAGCTGGTCTGAACTCTTTAGTACCATCAAACTGAGCACTCTGAAATCTAAATGCATGATTTTCTAGTAACCACTAACGATGCCCCATGTAAAAGAACTTCTTTCCATTATATAACCATTGCGAACATGTCTGCTCAGCACAACACGGACAAGCATAACGTCCCCTGGTACTCCAACCAGATAAATTAGCATAAGCCAGAAAGTCGTTAATAGTCCACATTAAAGCCGCACGAAAATTAAAGTTCTCTTTTCTCATTGCATCGTATGTCTGAACACTAGCCCATAGTTGTTTTAACTCGTCAACAAGTGGTCGCAAATATACGTCAATATCATTCCCGCCTTTTCTCTCCGGGAATAATCATAGACAAGATAAAAGAAGATTGTTTCATGCAAACCCATGGAGGCAAATTGTAGGAACAAGCACCACGTGCCAAATCATGTGACGTTGTGCTCATGAGTTTGTAAGGTTAAATCCATCGGATGCTAGCCCAAGCCTCACACTCGAGGATTGCTTGCAAAGCTTGGAAATTTAGAGTCAAACGATTTCCAAGCTAAAGAATCTGCAGGATGCCTTAACAACCCATCATCTGCTCGTCCATCACGGTGCTACGTCATTGATTCTATTGTCTTTGATGACATGAAAAGCCGTTGAAGCCTTGGTATTAGCAAAAATACCGTAAAACCTTAACGGCTACTTCCTTGATTGTGTATCATGTTCATCGTCGTAATCGTCCTCTCAGATTTCTATTAATCCAATGGGATTGGCCGCATACATGATAGCACTATTGATTTATCCGGTCGCCTAATACAACATGCGATCATTTGGGCAAGCGTGAATTTTGTAGTAGTAGGCCCAAATCCTTTATCAATTTCTTCATGTCTTTGGAAGATTGAGGATTTTTGCAAGCGGAACACTTCTTGCGAAACTCTAACAAACATTGTCAACGATTTTTCGGTCCACCCCCAAACATTTCAAGTGAAAAGACGAATACGTAATGACGGTTTGGAAAATTTTGATCCCTCATACAGTTCTTCATTCATTTCACCAAGTAACGTGTAGAACCTCGCCACTTCTTCATTTGGCTGTTCATCCGGTACACTGCTTCTTGTTTCGGTGAAAGTATTTCCACCAAAATTATGATCATCGGTTGCACCCAAGTAAGGTGGAAATGTCCCAAAACCATCACTGCGCATATTAAAAGCATCCCGCAACATGCCTTCCATGTTATCGTCTCTAACATTCTGATTGAAAGCACTATTAGGATACCCCAGATTCAGCGATGAAGATGCTCCACTAGATGTACACTCTCCATGAAAAAACCATTTTTTGTACCCCCGGACAAAGCCTTTAACAACTAGATGTTCGTAGACCACTTCACGATAATGCCGCTTAATATTGCAACACGTCTTACACGGGCAAAGAATCATATTCTCTTGGCTTGCATTTTGAAATGCGAAATTCAGAAAAGTTTCTACTCCATTTCGATAGCCGTTGCTTACCCTTGACAATTTCATCCAACTCCTATCCATTTCATAGTTGTTGAAGTCTAAAGTTGACAATAAATTACACGGCTAAATTGTTAATTAATAATTTATGTAAATAATGCTATGAAATTTGATCGTAAAATTAGGTAAGTTTTGTATTCTTTTAGATTCATCATACGTGGCATTGTTACACCTAGGGAGGATCCATTATATCTAACAGTGAGATATAAGGCAACCCGTCAGGTTTCCAGCCTATATACTTTGAATCATTTTTTTTTCTATACAAGTATTATGTAAGTTATGAAGTTTGATCTTAACTTAATATTATGTAAGTTATGAAATTTGATCATAAAATTAGGTAAGTTTTGTATTCTTTTAGATTCATCATACGTGGCATTGTTACACCTAGGGAGGATCCATTATATCTCACTGTGAGATATAAGGCAATCCGTCGAGTTTCTAGCCTATATACTTTAAATCATTTTTTTACGTACAAGTATTATGTAAGTTATGAAGTTTGATATTAACTTAAAATTATGTAAGTTATGAAATTTGATCGTAAACTTATGTAAGTTATGAAATTTGATCTTAAAATTAGGTAAGTTTTGTATTCTTTTAGATTCATCATACGTGGCATTGTTACACTTAGGGTTTAGGGTTTATGGTTTAGGGTTTAGTATTATAAGGTTTAAAGTATATGGTTTAGGGTTTAAGGTTTAATGTTTAAGGTTTAAAGTTTATGGTTTAGTGTTTAGGGCTTATGGTTTAGGGTTTATGAGGTTTAGGGTTTAGGATTTAGAGTTAAAACTTTTAGAGTTTATGAGTTTAAGATTATAAGGTTTATGGTTTAGGGTTTAAGGTTTAGGGTTTAAGGTTTAAGGTTTAGGGTTTATGGTTTATGATTTAATGTTTAAGGTTTTAGTGTTTATGGTTTAGGGTTTTGGGTTTATAGTTTAGGGTTTTGGGGTTTAGGGTTTTGGGTTTAGGGTTTGGTTAAGGTTTTTAGGGTTTATGAGTTTAGGATTTATGAGTTTAGGGTTTAAGGTTTAGAGTTTTAATGTTTAGGGTTTAAGGTTTAGGGTTTAGGGTTAAAGGTTTAATGTTTAGGGTTTTAATGGTTAAGGTTTAGGGTTTAGGGTTTAGGGTTTAAGGTTTAAAGTTTAAGGTTTAGGGTTTAGGGTTTAGGGTTTAAGTGGTGTGTAATGCTTGAACCTAATGATCCGGTTTAAAAAAAATTTAAAACAATTCCTAAAATTTAAATTAAATTAAAGTTTATTAAAATTATTATCTTTTAAAACAATTACTTCAAAATTAAATTGTTTTGGTTAAAATATTTTACTAATCTTTTACAAATTAAATTTGATCCAAAGAAAATTTACTTTACTTTTGACAATTTAGAAAACAACAACCAAATAAAACAACACGCATCAATGTTATTCCAAACAAAACCATGAGATTGTAGAGAGATACCTTGGGTTGATATGAATGGCCGACATCCTCAAAAAGAAGCCTTCGTTTTCTACACAATTAACAATACCAAAGCAAAAGATGAGTAATCTGGATTTTTGAAAAATAAACCGATGTCTGATTGAATATAAAACATTGCAAGAAAACTATCATTGTAAGATAAAAAAAGGCAAATATACTGCATTCTTCATTAGGGGGTCTACCGATTATGATTAAGTCGGGGCTTGTGAGCTTATCACTATTTTACATGTTATTTAAGATGTCAAAAAGGGTGGAAACTCAATTAGATAAACTCATGAGAGATTTTTTCAGAGAAGATGTGTGAAATAAGAGAAAGTTACGTATGACCAAATTGGAATAAATTTGCAGTGCAAGGAGGGCTCAAAGTAATTAGACTACATCTCTAGAATCAAACACTACTTACTAAGTGGATCTAACGCTCCAACATTTCATCAATTATCCCTTGATTCCACAGCTTCAAATCAAGAACCAACAACCAAGTATTAAACCACCATAATAAAAGCAACAACATTCATCATGACCTTTCACAAATATTTTAAAAAGGATGGAGACCCTCTCCATTTGTTTTCACACCTTCAGCAACAATAGATCTATGGAGAGTGAATGATATTTGAATATGATATCAATAAATAGAAGCCTTCAGCAAGTGAATTGATAATTTACCAATAATTAATTTATAATTCTTCTATAATTTAAGAAGCATCTAGCTTCTTTTTTATTTTCATATATTATGATATAAATAATACGATAGGAATAAAACATGTCAATTTAAAAAAAAGAATTATTACACAAACAAAAGTATGATAATTTAAGTACAAAAACATGGTAAACATGATACGTGGCATAAAAATGGGAGTTGTTGAATACCATCAATCACCGGTAATTTCAATTTCAATATAATTATAGATATTGGTGATTTCGATTTAGTTGGTGGGATTTTACAAATTTCAAATCGTTGGTAATAATTTATTAGTTTAGAAGTTTTTTTCTTACTAATTCAATGGAAAATCATCAAGCATATATTGTAGTAGGGTATTAGAATATTGGAATTTGGGGTAAACCAAAAACTATTGTCGAATGTAGACCTAATTCGAAACCGAAGAGGATTAAAATTACTAAACAATAAAACAAAAGGAAAATTAGTGAGAACTGCAATTTCAGTTTGAATGCAATTGGGATTATGAAGCAAACTGAATTCCAATACCAAGAGAAATCAAACTGTAGATAAGGGATTCAATTGACTTATTGGGGCTAAGTTATTACCAAAATTGAATGCCTAGATCCAAGAATAAAATAAAAAGAGTGTGCTTACCTTTTCTACAACTTAACCCAAATTGAAACAGAGGCCTCCTTGCTTTGTGATTTCAATCGACACAGAGAAACCCAATTCACAGCAAAATAAAAATAAAAATTAAGAAATGTGGAACAAAACAAAACAGAATTAATGAGATTTTTCTAATCTCTAACTTGACAGGGAAGACAAAGAGAACCAACCTCGTACCTTTGCTGAAGACGACCCTACATGCCACCAAATCCACCAGCATCACAAAAATAATGAAGTTAAACAAAAATAAATAAACAAAATCCCTAAATCAAAAAAGTTTATGTTTACAAATTCCATACCGTCGTTGTTTGTTGAATGTTGGGATATTGGGAAATTTGAGCAAACAAAGGCCGACAGAACTTAGGGAAAAGTTTGAGCAGAAAATTTTAGGGACGAGGGAATTTCGGAGAGATGGACTTTGAGCAGAAAAATTGAAGCCGAAAACAAAAATGAAGGAAAAGTTTTAGGAGAAACACTTAGGGATTTCGAGGATGAAGGGGGATAACACCGAGCACAGCAGAACGACGACGTTTTGCTCAAACTCAATTTATGTTTTGCAGCGTTTTTAAAAAGCGCCACTAATTGTTTGTAAAACGATGTCGTCCACCTTAATGCACATTATACTCTTGATAAAACGACAACGTGAAGATTAATGTCCATACCTATTTGTGGCGTTTTATAAAAACGCCACTAAGTATAGGATGTTGCGGCATTTTGGACTAGCGCCACTAAGACTTGATAGATTTTTGTGGCGTTTCAAACATGCGCCACTAACAAAATAGCTTCAAACGACGACATCTTGCATTCTATTGATATATTTTTGTGGCGTTTCACTCAAAAAACGCCACTAAATCATACAACAATGTTTCAAACGACTCCGTCTTGATATATTTGGATGGATTTTGTGGCTTTTTTTATTAAACGCCGGTAATTTTTAATTTCATTTAAAATATATATTTTTATACTATTATTAATTACTCCAATTACTTAATATTATTAACCCTAATTAATCTAAACAATCAACCTTAAACCATTAAAAACCAAATTTTAAAATTATTTTAAATATATAAATTTAAAATATATCACTCATATACCCATAAATCTTTAAAATTATTTTAAATCATAATATTTTATTTTTCCTAATTTTAACATATATTTTCTATGTTATAATTTGTTTCAAATTTTTCTATGTCTTATTAATGTTTTATAAATAATTTAAATATAAAATTAAAAATTACATTTTAGTTAATACAAAGTTAATTAAATAATTATAAGAAGAGGATGATATAGTGCTTGACTTTTATTACAATTTTATATTTAATTATTACATAATTCACCTAAATTTTAAATAAATAATTTTGGAAACTTTGAGTAATATTTAAAACAAATAAATACATGACATAGTTTTATATAAATTTTTATGTAAGAAAATAAAAATGAAAATTTCCAAATATGAAATAAAAGAAGGTTTAAAAACTATATATATAATGATAATTTTTATATAAAAATTTCATAATATCACTTTTACGATTATATAATAAATTATATATTGAATATATAAATTTAAATACTTAACCACAAACCCCAGTACATAACCCCAACTCCAAACTTCAAACCCTAATCTCTAACACATAACCCCAAACCCCAAACTATATAATGATAAAATTGTAATATTAAAAATCATATTATCTATTTTACAATTACATTATAAATTATTTAATATATAAATTCAGGTTAAAAACTTGAATCTATTTTAAAGGAATAAACATTCGGATAATGGATATATATATACCATTCGGGGTTCTGGGAAGACAGTTTCACAATAAAAGGAAGGATCGGTAAACGATGGTTCGATCCAACAACTTCGGGCTGGGTTATACGATTCTAGGTATTTTGTGGGTTTGAATTAGTGAAAACTGATTTGAGGGATTTTGATTTTTGAATTTTCCTTAAATCCTAAACTCTAAACCCTAAACTCTAAATATTAACCCCTAATCCTAACCCACAAGCCCTTATATAACCCTTAACCCTAAACCCATAAACCCTTAATCTTAACCTTAACCTAGAAGTTTAATGAATATGGCATGATGGCATGGGATGCCATCGCACAGAGAAAATTGAACAAGTGCCCGAGCCACCAAAAGTTGGGAGCTCAGCTTTGCACCACCACTACCCCCATTGTGCCATGTTCCCAGGGGCTGCACGCCAAGTGTTTAACTAACTCCTTACACCAAGTCCCCCACCTACGGGGTCGGGAACCTTAACCCCATAAACCATAAACGCCACTAAAAACGCCGCTAAAGCCCTGTTTTCCTATAGTGCCGACCCATAAACCATAAACCCTAAACCCAAAACACTAACCCATTAACCATTTCCCCCTAAACCCCTAACCCTAAACCATAACCCCTAACCACTAACACTTAAACCTTAATACAGATAAACACTAAGATATTAAATACTATACAATAAACCCAAACAACAAACTTTAAAACACTAAACCCATACATTAAAATAACAAACCCTAAACCATGAAATTAATCATACTAAACATTAAACCCTAAATCAATTTTAATAGCTTAATTTGTAACTTAAATGAAAACTTCTAAATTGTTTAGTTAGCAATTTGTAACTTTTCATTGCTTATAACTGAATGCATCAAAATAAAATATAATTCAAAGCAAGAATAAATATGAAAAACTTTTAGCGGTGTTTTTCTAAAAGCCGCCATCGCTCTGTTTTTAGTGGCATTTTTTAGAAGCGCCGCATCGCTGTGTTTTTAGCGGCGTTTTTCTCATTGCTCGAGTTTTTAGCGGCGTTTTTCTAAAAGCTACTACTCAAGTTTTTCGCGTTTTTCTAAAAGTGCTAATTTCAGTTTTTAGCGGCGTTTTGTAGCAAATACCGCTAATGTTCGAGTTTTTAGCGGCGTTTTTGTAGTTACCGCTAATGCTCAAGTTTTTAGCGGCATTTTGTAGAAGCGCCGCTAATGCTCAAGTTTTTAGCGGCGTTTTGTAAAAGTACCGCTAATGCTCGAGTTTTAGCGGCATGTGGAAAAAACGCGCTATGTATCCTTTTAGCGGCGTTTATCTGAGATAACGCGCTATTTCTCAATTTTTCAACGGCGTTTTTCTTTCAAACGCGCTAATGGATAATATTTATGCGTTTTTCATTGAAACGCTACTAAAAACGCCGTTAAAAGTCTGTTTTGGTGTAGTGAGAAGAGTATAACAAAAATAATAGAAGAGAGTCCAATATATTAATTTCAATCTTCATAATTTTATTTAGCATCTAACTTAAAATCTTAATATACAAAATAGACATTTAAATATACCAAACAAGTTAAGTTCACGTTACGATATTTAATTTCTTTCTTTCTTTCTTTTTTTTTTTTTTTTTTTTGCAATGTGTCAGCTTCATTTTGGGGTCCATAGTTCTAAAAAAAGTTTTGATCTCTCTAGGCCCCTCTCTATCTAGCCCTTTGTTAATTTTTGGAATTTTGTTAAGGTTCAAAGCAACCATTATTTTCACACAAATCGTGATCATGACAGATACGTGGTAAATAAATTAATGATGATTTATATATCCATGGTCCCCTCAACCCTATTATTATTTTTTATGATAGATAAGAATTTCCCCATACTCGTTAAATGGGACCAAAATAATCATTATTTACCTGAAACTTTACATTCTCCAAAATTGCATGCCTCCAAATGGTTTGCTGATTCCATACTGTAAGCTTCATTGCTTCAGTGTTACTAACTTATTTATATAAATCAAATTCATAATCGAGTTGGTTTATTAGAGTGGTCGGTAGCTTGCATTTTAGTTTTTGGACGTGTTGTAAGAAAGAGAAAATAATAATGAAAAGAATCAAACCAAAAAAAGAAAGAACGAAAAGTGATTCACTTTTGCAAGTTGGTAGAGTTTTCGACAGTGTTCTCTTCTTGCTAAGCTGATGGTGTTCTGCGTTGGTGCATGTTTGATCCTGGAGACGACTGGAAATGCCTACAATGAAAGCCAACTATCGACGGGATGCCCGAGCTGAGATTTCGAGGTATGTTCTGATAATCAAGTTGATAGGGGTAAAAGTATATATGGAGGTTTTTATATTAGAAGTTGAATTGTATTTTGATTTCTCTACTAAAAAATAAGATTAATTTTTATACATTAAATTAAAGAGCAATCTGATCCTTTTTGTAAAAAAATAGGCATGCCACATGTACTTTATGCTGACGTATATGGACTAATTTTTACCTGTAAAAATAGATGAAATTTTTAACAGAATGACTAGTTTACTCTTTGACCTAACATAAAAGAACTAATTTGCTCAATTTTTTAGTAGAAAGAGCGAAATACAATCCAATTCCTAGTATAAAGACATTCATGATACTTTTACTAGTTAACAATCTTAAAAAAAATATCTTTTTATAACCAAAGAAGGAGATAAAGTTTCTAGGAAATGAATTCAATTCTCATCATGTGCAATACAAATACAATCATTAAGTTAGGCGTTACTTGCCATTAGACCTATTTGAGTATTGAAATGGTGAATTAAATTTAAATTTTTTGTATCACTCCTTTTATATTTAATTTTATGTTTAAACTTTAAATATGATATTATTAAAATGAGAGTCAAGAATTTAGAAAGAATTAAATTTAATAAACCATAAAAAACATGAATGATACCTTATTCATACCAAAGAAATTGCTTGTCAAATGAATCATGGGTAGAATGAATCATGAGTAGAATGATAAAGAACTTAATATCAAATCTTTAATTTACTCCAATTCTGAATCCAATCCTAAAATTAAAAAAAAAAAAAAAATTCTCTTTAAAAAAAAGTGCAACTAAAATTTATGTAGCTTTACGTGTGGAAATCCTAGGGGTCTGACGGCTTTGACAAATTAATTCAAGTAGTCATTTACAAACACTTTACATGTTGTAATTACAGCCCAATTTTAAGAACGTTGACAGATTGATGTTGCCATTTTCCATCCCTAATTAATTTGCAAGTAAGAAATTGAAGAGATCATGCTAGTAACTAGGTTTAATTAAATTAGTCCATATTTGAATTTGGATTAAGTTGCGTAGCAGTGAAGATGATTATAAATGTAAACACAAGCTGTCATCCCAGGAGACTAAATTATTTTTATAAAAAGCAATGAATGAGGCTTCAATTCAGTCTTGTCAGTATTCCAAATTGATTATGTTATAGGAGTAGCTTCCATGCCAAAATATATGAATCGTCTCCTTATAAATCTACAATTTGTCTTCTTCTATACCATATAATTTTCTAATGTACTACTGAAAGTGAAAGCAATCTAGAGAAAATCCCATTCCCAAAATTTTCCAGGTTTTCGTGGGAAAATATTATTAACCAAACTGAAAATTTTCACCACCATTTTCAACATACACACATGCTATAACAGTATTGAGTTTTGGAAAGTAATTAAAATCTTCAAAAAATTTAAGAATTTTAAAAAGATTGACAGTTCTAATCTTATTGTAATTATGAGTTTTATTTATAATATAGATTATTTCAATTAACTTTATGAGGTTTTTAAATTATTAATTTATTTTAATGGGTTAGCCAAGGAATGTTATTTTATTTTAGAAATGTCAATTTTAATCTAAAGTTGAATAATTTGAAATCAATCCTGTCATATATATATATATATATATATATATGATTTAATTATAAAAATATTAATAATTTGAACTCGAACAAAAATAATTTAAATTTAATATAATGCAAAATAATTTAAACTTAAAATAATCAAAACTCTTAATGAAAAGCGAAACATCACTTAAATGATTTAAATTTAAAACAACCAAACACTAAATTAATTTGGAATGAAATGACCAAAGATGAAGTTAGGGTATTAATAATTTAATTTAAATACTTTAGGAATTTTGTTAAATGAAAAAATATGCATTTTAAATTTTATAAAACTATCTCAATTTTTGTGTTTAAAATAACTCTAAAATTTAAAAGTTGAAATAAACTCAATCCAGATTACCCGAATCATTGAATTGATAGGCATGGTGAATATGTTGGCTTTAAAGCTAACATAAGTTTGGGCAATGATATTTAAGAAATTAACAAGGAAAGCAGCTATGTCGAATTAGAGTTGGGTAGTATGAAGAAGTTGGAGAATGATGAAGATCCCTATGATTGGTCGCATTTGGAAGGCCATAGGACCCCGACTGATGTGGCTGAGGGACCCTAAACAAAAAGAACGGGAGACAAGCCTAAGAATAACTGTTCAAATGTTATTATTGCTTGATTATGTCTATGATCGACCCCTTGATTGCCTAGCTACTACACCCCCCCTCCCCGTATGTCAATTGTCAACGTCCATCACAATATAAACCCCCAAACACAAAGGCCGAAATTGGGCAACGAAACCATTCTGGTATTGAGGTCTGCGCCGTTGGTTTCTGGGTTTTCCATAGGAAAAAGGCTTTGGATGCCATGTGTATGGCCATGGATCGTCCATGAAGGAGGTTCCCTTTCCAAATGCATGATGACAAACTATGTTATCTTTATGTCATTTCAATCCAACAGGTGGGAGGTGTTATGTAATCAGGGCGAAGATTTTGTTTTTTTTCAACTATGGATTTCTTTTGGTTTTTTTGTTGCCATACGGACTGAGAGTGGACTACTGACCACTGAAAATTTGTGAGTGATGACTAATACTAGTTGTGCATGCATGCAGGCTATGTATGCTTTGTTTAAAGGTTTTTCCAACTTGTATTAGCTGATCGTAAGGTCCTGTGTTTGGAATGTTGCGGACAACTATATGTATTAATTAATCAAAGGGCTGAGAGAACGAAACGTGGCAGCTTCAACACCACAAGTTCATGTCCATGGTAACTTTTATGAACTTAGTTGGCCATAAATGATTTTAGCTGTGAAAAGTGGAAAAATATCACTTTACTGTTAGACCAAATTTAGTGATGTTAGGATTTGAGTTTTTTTAATATTTTATATATATTTACCTTTCGGGGGAGAAACATTTAAATTTGTATCTAATCCTAAATTTCATCTCTCTATTTAAAAAGTAAATCCTTTACCTTAATTTGTTAAAATTTGCCGTTTCGGTAAAGCTTCTAACTCTTTAGGTTAAAAGTGTTAATTTGAAAATTAATAATTTAATAATTTATTTGTAAAAATTAGTAAAGATTATCAGCTCAACAATTTATATGTAGCAAATAAGGAAAACTAATAGCTAATGTTCATGTGTGTATCAACAATTGAACTAATTTTTAAAATTTTGTGATATGCAAGGACAAAATTTTAACAAATTAAAATAGAAGGATTAACTTTTAATTTATGTAAATGGAAAAGGTGAAATTTAGAATTACACCTTAAATTTGCATTTTAAAACGTATGGTTAATTAAGAGCTGTTTTGGTGAATTGCATCATGAAATCAAATTAAGATATTAATGATGAAGAAACTAATGTAAATTAGATTGTGGAATACGTATAGTTGAAAAATAAAATTATGTAACAAATTTATTTATATTGATATAAAAATTTAATGAAATTTTGGTTAAAGTGATAAAAGTAAATATATTTAAAATTATAGTGCTATAAGTTCAAATATTCTCAAATAATTTTAGTAATTACTCAATTAAGTTGATGTTTGATTAACTCATAACATCAATTCAATTAAGGACTTAATATATAGTATAGAAAAAATAATAATTTAACAAAACCATAAACATGTCATTAATAAATAAAAAATAAGCTAGCGAACGAAACCCCATACATTTTCAACCAATAAACTCAAAAAATGCTCTCATTTTCTTCACATTATCTAGAAAGAAACTAGAAAAAGAAAGAGAGATTAGCCATATTTATCTTTATCCCTATAGGTAACATGTGGAATGAGAGGAAAGTCCGGCAACTTAGGAAAAGGGCGAAGAATTTATTCGAGCATGTGGATAGTAAAAATACACGACCTCGCCCAAATAAAAATTATTTAGTTGTTATTGTCTAGAATGCTATCAAGCTTAAAGATGACAAAGTGCATTGGTATAAGCTGGTATAGTTAAGTTTTATGTTCCTCAACAATCTATCATTACTTGGACGGTGAAACAGAAAAGATTTCCAACCAAAGTTATGTTAGTTAAATGGGGCATGGATTTGGATAAAGAATGTATTATTTGCAAAGAGGAGAAAGAAACACGAGATCTTTTGTTTTGCACATATGGATTCTCCAAATGACTATGGTATGGATCCTTGGACTTATGTTAGCTTCAAACGAGAGCTCTCAATTGAGAAGAAAAATTGCATTTGGGTCTTATCCAAATCCAAATGCTAGGCATTAATTGTTAGAATATACTATATAAAGTTGGTTGAACTAAATAACAATTATTAGTCTGTTGAGTCTGATAGCAATTAGAGAACATCAAAGAGTACAATAAATATATAATTCATTTCATTAGTGAATCAAGTTGGTTGATTATTCATTTTCAAAATCACCATTTCTTTAAGCTTTCTATTTCTATGAATATTTTTCCTTTATTTTCTTGCATGCCAAAAATAAACTTTAGACTCTTATTTACTTTCATGGTATTAGAGCTTAAATTTCTTTATTCTGGATTGTAAAAATTTGTTTTTATCTTATTTTCTATAATTGTTTCACTTAAAAGTTTCACCGAGCAACTTGTGACACTAATTTCTTTATTTTTTTTAGTACAAATTATGGTTGATTTAAGTGTAACCAATGAAACAAATGAACTTATTGCTTAGAATATGGATTGAGGCATTCAAAATATGGGCAAAGATTTACATATTTCATATACTAAGAGTTCCTCACCAAAGAAGATAAATGTGATCTTGAACAATTCTAACTATCTACTACTTTTAACTATCAAAACTCATTGAATGCAAAATTAATTGAAAGAAATGTTAGCTCCATCTTAATATGTTATTAATGCTAATAGTATTGCAAGTAATCTTGAATTTGAAGTGTATGAGTAATAAGATTCCTTCCCATCCTAATTCGTTCTTCATTTAATTTAACACAACACAATCTATAGGATTTGGAACACATTGCATTAATTATATAACAATAAAACCACTCACAAGCTCCTGTTTTATAGAAGAATGTTGCACTCAAAAAAGAAAGGAGAATTGTGAATGAGAGAATTTTTAATGGAAGTTAAGTCTGCATATGATACTCTAGCTAGTCGTGGAGAAATTATTTCATGGCACGAGTATATCACAACCATATTTAATAATTTGCCACTTGAGTATGATCCTATTGTTAGTCATAACATGTAACACCCTTCACCCGTTCCGGTCGCCAGAACCGAGCAATAGAATGTTATGAATCAATACTATTTAATACAAATAATTTAATATTTAATTTTAAACTACTATTAACACAAAAATAATAGGTTATACATAATTCACCAATTTACATCTCTCAAACAATAAGAACCTATATGTAATAACTTAGGCATGAAATGGGTTTAAAGAGTAAAATTTCAAAGTTTAAAAGTTAGTATCAATATTGTATCGGTACCTTACAAAAAATCGATACCAATTTATGATTTTGTTTACTATCTCAAAACTTAGGTATCGATAATTATTTTGTGATATCAGTACTGTATGAAAAAGTATCGATATTGAAATAAAAAATTGATACTAATTTAGCATTCTGTTTGCTTAAAATTGTTCATACGGTTAGGTATCGATACCAAATGCCAAAGTATCGATACCTAATTTAAAAATGGTAAATTCTCCCTTTAAAAGATCCACTTTATGCCTAAAAATTGCCTAAACTCAATTGTTATAGCTAGGCATAATCAAGGCATGCAATTCATCATCTAAACATACCTATTCATGTATAACCAAACATTCAATTCCATTTATAATATATACACCAAAACATTATCAACCAAATTCAATCATACCTCAAAACAATGCCTAACATATAAACTTTTCTACCATATATCACTTAGCAAATTATTAAAACCACCATTAAGCTATCAACAGATTGTTCATTGCCAAAACACATTATATAATTACATAGCTATCAAAACATCAAGATTCAAAATGCTAGCAACTTTGCCACCAACATTCCAACACAAGCCTCCTTAGGTACATGCTAAGAACCAAAATAGGAACATCACCAAGTGTTGAGTCCGGGATTATCTTTGGATGCTAAGTTAACGTACGAACCAAAAAGTACCTAACTTACACATGAAGTTAAAATGTACGCTGAGTATAACTCAGTTGCATTTCTATAGTCCAAATATTATTAGCAAAATTCAAATACATTTACATGCTCAACTAAAACTAGATAATGTTATGCTCATATCAATTCAAATGCGAAATACCATACAAACATTATTTTACCTTAAACATTTTACTAATACTATTACATGGCAAACTCAATTCATACATTTCCATTTCTCTTTTGACTTCTAATACATGTTTCATTTCATGTCATTTTCTATTTCAATAGCATTTTCACTTCAATAACATTTTCCTTTTCAAATTCACTAATTCAAATTTACAATTTACCTTTCATATTAACATGACTCGGACTCAAACAAATACTTCGATCCAACCAACACACCAGTGTGGTTGTAACACCCCAAACTCGGCCTAGACGTTATGGTTGAATCTAGAAGTGTTACGTTTATAAATTTGACTTTCACTTTTTGGAAAGAAAAAAAAACATCGTGAACCTTTTCCATTTAAAAACCCGTTTTATTTGAAAACGTTTGTCATACTTAAAAGTTAAACCGTTAATTGTTTACAATTTCTAAATACATTAATTAATTTGCAGCGAAAGTTCTTAAGATGTTATATTTTGAAAACCCAATATGTTTTCTTAAAAACAGTTAACTAAAGAACCATAGTCGTTTTTCAAAAAACCATTTTATCAAATGTCATGCCAAAACCCTAAATAAAAGTCCAAATCCAAAAATAGTTCCAAATGTCCAGAGAGTCCAAAAACTACAAAACGCTTAATCCAAAAATTTTAATTCAGTTTAATCAGTTTACAAAGGAATGAACACTACCAAGCTCCAGTCGCACTGTCTCGCCTAAGTCTAAGGGTTACCTAAAATTATCAGACAAACAGAGAGTGACTTTTTATAACTCAATGTATAACTTGAAAGAAAACATAGTTTCAGACTTAATCACATGGCAAAACAGATATAGACATACACCTTATACAATATCATATCAGAGTAGTACAAAATGCATATATGTGAATAATCCTACCCCCATCCTCTACACACCAACTCCGACCATCCCAACACACCATATGGGTTATAAAATACCCCTTAGATTTACACACCACTTAGTGTCCTTACGACACTTTTTAGAATAATCATAGCAATGCTGCCAGTATAATGGTGAGATATCACCTCACACAGAACACTTTCTCCACATAATATATGTTCCACCCCATAATCAGTCATAAATAGAAATAACATAAATATCATATCCCGTAATTTACTTCTCATACATGCTCGTTTAACAGATGTAGAACATGCTTCATTCATAATAGATCATACATATCTCACTATCACACATGCATTTAAATGCTAATTAAGCCAAGTCTCATACTAATAGATTAACAAAATTCAGGATTTATAGCTTACATAACCACATACCAACCTCAAGGAAAAATTCTAAATTTTAACCCCTAGATTTATCCCTAAAGCCTTAGGGAAAAATTCTAAATTTTGGGCCTACACGCCCGGGCCCAAAATGGCTTGCCCGTATGGCCCATACAGCCCAAATTGGCCTTGTCCGTATGGCCCACACGGCTTGGCAAATGACCCACATATGCCCGTGTGGCCTACACGACCAAAAATAATCGAGATCGTGTGTCACACTCGCGTCGTGTGTCGCACACGACTTGGTACACGATCGTGTGGCATTGATAAACCATAATTTATACATATTTTTACCTCATGCTTGGCTTATTTTTGGATGAATTTTCATTAGATTTGATGAATTGATGCTCCTAATCCTTTAATTTCATGTTTTACACTCAAGAGAACTTAGGAGTCAAAAGAACGATAAACTGGCCAAAAAGGGACAAAATGGGCCTACCTCGGAAATCAACACGGCTTGGACTATAGCACACGGGCAGATCACACGACCATGTATGACGAGCAGAATCGAGCACAGCTTAAGCCATCGCATATGAGAAGTGTCACACGGGCGTGTCCCTGCTGAACCCAAGTCTAATTCTATTCGGAAAAGACCACTTGTAGGCCAAGAAAGGTGTTCCAAAGCCTATATAAACACCCTAAGGGAGGACCTAAGGGACACACAGAGTAGAAGGTAAAAAATACTCTAAGACAGCCGTTAGGAGCAGCTTGAAAAAGGATCTCCATCAAGACTAAAGATCTCCTATCAATTTCTCTTAAAGTTTTTGGTTTTTCTTATGTTTTGTTGTTTTCCTTATTTTAAGATGTTTCCCTCTTATGAACTAAATCCCTTAAATACCTAAGGGGATGAAACCTAAGACAGATCTTATTACTATTTGATTTATAAGATAAATACTTGTTCATATTCTTAATTATGAGTTATTATTCTTGTTTTGATAATTCAGGTTATTGATTCAAGTCGAATGTGCTTGTTCAGAGGAGCAAAAGTCCCTGTTTAAGAGTAGATCAACACAATTAAGCGGAGTTGAATGCAATCCTAGATATAGGACGACGTAAATCTACCGGATTAGAGTCAAATCTAATAAGTGAATCCATAGATCGAGTTAATGCGACAATAGGGGTTTTAATTAGAAAGAGATTTTAATTAATCAACCTAGAGTCAGTTGTTTTTAGTCTTGAAAGAGATATTAACATAAATCAGAGATTTCTACTGATTAAGTCAAGTGAATAAATCATATGAATCAAAAGTAATAAGTGAAGTCTAGATGGATTCTTCCTTGGGAATTACCTCTCTCAAATAGTTGTCTAAAAGTATTTTCTCTATTCATTCTCTGTCGTGTTTTTAATTAATTTTAATTTAAAAGAAATCCCTCCAAATCTTAGGCTAGATAATAAGAAGATAGTAATTACTAGTACTTTGGTCCTTGTGGATACGATATTTTCGGTCTTACCATAACTATACTATTAAACGATAGGTGTGCTTGCCTTTATTGTGATCGTAGTTAGTTAGAGACACATCATGTTTTTGGCGCCGTTGCCGGGGACTAAGATATTAGGAACGCTTAATTTTTATTACTTTAGCCATTCTTATTTTTATTTGCAATTTATTTTTATTTTTACTTTTCTAATTTTTATTTTATTTACTTCTGGCAGGTATCTCTAGTTTATGACTAGAAGAAACCCGTCAGGACCCTTGCTTTTTGATAGTGAGATAGAAAGTACCGCTCGCAAAAATCGTAGGGAGATAAGGCGAAGCCTACAATACATACAAGAAGAGCAAGAGGACGATACTAATACTACCGAGGAGATGGCTGATAATAATCTTCTACCTCCGGTGGTTGCCGAAAATCCTGCTCCTCATACTATGTATGATTATGCTAAACCTAATTTAACTGGGGATGAATTGAGTATTGTTAGACCTGCTATTGCTGCAAACAATTTTGAACTGAACCTAACACTATTGAAATGATTCAACATTTTGTTCAGTTTGATGGTTTGCAGGATGAAGATCCAAAAACTCATTTAGCCAACTTTTTAGAGTTGTGCGATACTTTCAAAATTAATGGCATTTCTGACGATGCCATTCGCCTTTGGTTATTTCCCTACTCATTGAGGAAAAAAGCTAAACAATGGTTGAACTCATTACCACGAGGATCAATCACTACATGGGAACAAATGACCGAAAAATTTTTACTTAAATATTTTTCGTAGGCTGAAACGGGTAAGTTGAGGAATGATATCTCTTTTTTTGTGCAGATGGATTTAGAAACACTTTACGATGCATGGGAGAGGTACAAGGATCTACTGAGAAGATGCCCTCACCATGGGTTACCATTATGGCTATAGGTTCAAACTTTTTACAATGGTGTGAACCCATCAACTAGGCAATTGATTGATGCAGTTGCTGGTGGAACCCTAACTAACAAAACCCCTGAAGTGGCTTATAAGTTTATAGAGGAGATGTCACTGAATAACTATCAGTAGCAAGTCATGAGAACAAAGCCGAAAAAAATAGCCAGTGTTTTTAACCTCGACGAAGTCACCATACTATCAAACCAGGTAGAGCTTTTAAGTAAGAAAATTGATGGTTTGTGTGGTTATTCGCAGGTACATCCAGTGATGCGGTGTGATACAAATAGAGGAGGGAAGAATAATACAGAATATCCATCCTAAAACCCTGGCATAGAAAGCGAACAGATGAACTATATGGGTAATAATTCTAGACCTCAGAATAATCCTTATAGTAACACTTATAATCCAGGTTGGAGGAACCACCCAAACTTCTCATGGGTGGTCAAGGAAATCAGAGACAACAACCACCTCCAGGCTTTCAACAACAACCCTGCCCACAGAAGAAGAAGCTAAACCTTGAGGAGATGCTAACAAAATTCATCTCGATGTAGAAACTAATTTTCAAAACATCGAAATAGCACTCAAAAATCAGCAAGCATCGATTCAAGGGCTCGAGAATCAAATAGGTCAGCTTGCCAAGTTGATCTAAGAACGACCACAAGGTAACCTGCCAAGCAACTCTTAAACTAACCCAAAGGGTAACTTCATGCCATTACTGCTCACGATAGTGAAGGTTAGACGAATCAAAACTGAGGCAAGAAAATGTGGTAGATAAAAGTAAGGTTGAGGTAAGCCATAAACTAAAATTGGTAAGTATAGAGTACAAACCTCATGTGCCATATCTCAATGCGATAAAGAAAGACCGCATAGATGAACAATTTGGTAAATTTCTTAAAATTCTAAAAAAAATTACATATTAACTTACCATTTATTGAAGCTCTTTTGTAGATACCCAATTCAGTAAAATTTTTAAAAGAGCTATTGGCAAACAAATGGAAGTTAGATGATGCATCACATGTGGAGCTAAATGCAGTTTGCTTAGCAATTTTGCAGAATAAACTACCCTACAAGTTAAAAGATCCAAGGAGTTTTATGATTCCTTTCCTAATTGGTGGTTTATTTGTTAATATTGTTTTAGCTATTTTAAGGGCAAGTATCAATGTTATGCCTTATAAAATGTTTAAACAGCTAGGTCTTGGGAAACCCAAACAAACTAGGATGAGCATTCAATTGGCTGATAAAACCATTAGATTTCCTAGGGGTATAATCGAAGATGTGCTAGTCAAAATTGATAAATTCATATTCCTAGTAGACTTTGTTGTTTTAGACATGGATGAGGATAATGACGTTCCTTTTATTTTAGGACGACCCTTTTTAGCAACTGCTAGGACAATCATTGATGTTGATACAGGGGAATTAATATTTCGTGTAGGTGATGACATGATTAAACTCCAAGCACGTGACTCTGTCAGAATATCTAGTGATCAAGATGATACAAATCCCGTTAATGTAAGTGAACTTAATGTTAAATATTTTTTACAGGAAACTTCTTAGAAAAAGATGACACAGCCATGGTCTAGCTTTCATATTGAGAACAAAACTGTTCATGAGGAAAGAAGACTACAAATTGATGAACTAGATGAATGGTAGACCACATCAAGGAGAAACCGAGAAAACACGATAAACCAAAGCGACTCCATATCAAGCTTAAGGATGGGACAAACCAACTTAAGATTAGGGATCACGTACTGTTGGATAAAATAGACCCTTGAATCGCCACTTCAGACCTTAATACAAACGGAGCGATCCCTTTCATGGTACTCAATGCCTTCCCATACGGAATAGTCGAGGTAACTAATACTAATTTCGGCACTTTTAAGGTAAACACTACTCGACTCAAACTGTATATTGATAATAGAACTGATAGTAGGAGAGAGGAGTGTCAACTCCTCGAACCACCATGAATATGAGAATGGAAGGTGAGTCGACCTTAGACTCTAAATAGGCGCTTCTCGGGAGGCAACCCCAGCACTAACCTCATTAATGTCTATAGTTTCGATTTTTAGCACCTATCTAAAAGCTAACCAAATTAATAAGCGCAGGTTCCCTACCCACACTGCCTTGCATATGGTCGTGGCCGTGGCCGTGTGGACACCACGAGTAGGTACACTAGTGTGGCGGAGACCGTGCGGAAACATTTTCCTCAAAACACAGACTGTGATAAAATGCCATGGCCGTGAGATGGGACCGTGGTCAAAATTAACTAAAGAACACGGGATGTGATAAACCCACACGGGCGTGCTTGAAGACCGTAGGCAATACTGAGTGAATGACATGGGCGTGCGACACGCCTCGTGCCCAAAAGTCGTGGTTAAAGCTGAGTAAATCACACGGGCGTGCGACATGCCTGTGCTTATAAGCCGTGGTCAATACTGATTAATCAACATGGGCGTGGAAATCTCTACACAGGCGTGAGAGAAATGAACAAAGCATCACACGGTCGTGCGATTCGGCTGTGTGACCTAACACGCCTAAGGAACACGGGCGTGGGCCATGACCGTATGCCCTAATCCCTATTTAACCTTTTCTACTGTTCACCTTCTCCCCTAAATTTCCCCCCAACCCAAGCCACCTCGCTTCCCACCTTCCCACCTTTAGCCATGGTGACCAACCTCTACCCTTCTTCCTCCTTTTTCTTTCTCCCTCAACCTGAAAATCTTCCCCTTCCCTCTTCTTTCCCTCTTTCTTTCTACCTCCCATTTCCCCTTTCTCTTATTCTTTCTTTACACCAGCCACCATCCGTGCCACCGTTGGTCACTCTTTTCTCCTTTATTTTGAATTCATAGTTATTTTCTATTATTTATTTTTATTATTTTGTTATTATTCTTCATGCCATTTAGATTTAGCTTAGGGTACCATAAGTTCATGCCGGCTGCTTCATTGATTCGATTTTAAAAGGTTCGAGGTGCTGCCGGAGTATCCTGCCCCACGTTCACCTCTACCAAAATTTATCAGGTTTCTCTTCATTGACTCCATCGAAAATTCAGGAAGTTTCACTTCTCTCCCTATCTTATGATTTTCTTACTATATTGTCATTATTTATCTTTGTACATTGAGGACAATGTACATCTTAAGTGTGGGGATGTTAATTATAGTATTATTAGAAAATCCACGAATTATGTTTTGTTCGTAAGTAGATTTCTCATATTACTATTAAAATGAAATTTCTATTGACTTATGATTTTCATTGATATGTTTTGGATTAAGTCATAAGTAATTGTGCATTGATCATTTGAACTTTAAGACATTAGACAATCAAGCATGATGATAACTCTATTTTTAGAATTAAATAATTTTAGGTTGTTTCCCTGAATTTAATATTACTTTGAAGTTTGAAATTTGCAAGGTTGACATCAAAAACCATAATTTTTGTGAGATTTTGAGCCTTCTTGAGCATATATTTTTCTTGCTCACTTTTTTTTTTGTTATGAGTGTGTCAATATTGATTTGTTATTTTAGAACTTGCTTCGATTATACATGTCGCGACCAAACTTTTTATTTGATATACTGAGATGATAAAGGCACCTAAGTTTCAACCCACTTATTCCATAAAAAGCCTACCTTCATAATTAACCCCTAGTGAACCCCTTTGATCCTAATAAACCATTTCTTGATTTACCCTCAATATTATCCCAAGACCCATCCTTTTTGATTCATTCAGAATTTTTCCTTTTCTTTTAACTCCTTTTTTTGTCGAGATTTAATTTGAGCAGTTACCTAACTATATTCTTTATTTCAGTTAATAAATTTTTTCTTGTTCTTATTCTTAAAAAAATGGAAATTTATTTTACTAGTTCTATGTTTTTTGAGCTTAAGCAGTTAATTTCACAATGCTTAGAAGAAGCCCGTGTTATTTTCAATTGTAATTATTCATTATTAGTTTATTTTTCTAGTTAGGTAGATTTTCAATTCAATCTCGATTTTAACCCTTTAATTCAGCCTTTATCCACACCTTTAACCCAAGCCCCATTACAACCCTTTTTAAGTCCTTTTGATTTGTGTATCATCTCATTTTATAGTGGTGAAGATTTGATTTTCATGCAAGCCTATGGTAATAACTCTTCATGTTGACTTTTGAGTGCTTAATTTGAACCTTAAACACTTTGAGTGATTTAAGTGAATCTTTAGTGAGGATGTCAACTCTTGTCGATTTTGAATTAAAAGTGATTATTTAGGTGACTTAAATTGTTTGTGACTTAAGGACTCTTTTAGTTAAATTATCAATGTATGAATTATCTGTGAATTATGATTAAACATTATTGATAAGAATTATGAATTAAGGAAGTTAATTTTAATTGTGAGTTGAGGATTTTTGCTTGAGGACAAGCAAAGACTTAAGTGGGGATATTTGATTAACCATAATTTATACATTTTTATCCCATGCTTGGCTTATTTTTGGATGAATTTTCATTAGATTTGATGAATTCGATGCTCCTAATCCTTTAATTTTAATTTTTACACTCAGGAGAGCTTAGAGAGTCGAAAAGAACGATAAACAAGCCAAAAAGGGACAAAATAGGCCTACCTCAAAAATCAACACGGCCTGGACTATAGCACACGGGCAGATCACACGTTCGTGTGTGACGAGCAGAATCGAGCACGGCCTAAGCCATCGCACACGGGCGTGTCACATGGGCGTGTCCCTGTCAAACCCAAGTCTAATTCTATTCAGAAAAGATCACTTGTGGGCCAAGAAAGGTGTTCCAAAGCCTATATAAACACCTTAAGGGAGGACTTAAGGGGACACACAGAGTAGAAGGCAAAAAATATGTAATATCCTAGATTAGGGGTTATGCATTTGGTGCATAATTCATGTGTTAATAGGCTCAATGAGTGGTTTGGATGTGATTTAGGGGTTCTTAAAACTCTAGGATAAAAAGGGAATGCATTGGAAAATTTTTGGATTTTGAGTTAGTAAGGGGAGCAAGGCCAGGGAGGCCTTAAAGGAAAATTATAGGCGCTTTTGGACATGGAAGTGAGCTTGGTAAAGTGGCTGGAATGCGCCACTTAGGGCCTTGGTGATGACGCCATGAGCAGTGGGCAAGGGCCTTGGTTCGAATCACGTTGGTGGCATGGGAGTGTGTTTTTATTTTTGCTCTTTGCGTCAAGAAGGGGAAACTGGGCTAAGGAGGCTTTAAGAGAAATAATGGGGAGTTTATGACACAAAAGAACTAGCAACAAAGTGGCTTGGGGCGTTACATGAGGAGCAGGGAAGCTTGCGGCAAAGGGAGCTTCAGGAGGGCTCAGGTTCGAGCCTTGTTGGCAGCATTAAGTGGTTTTTATTTTGTTTTGGTATCAAAGAAGAGAGGGGAAGAGTTGGACGGCATGAGGGCTTCCAAAAGGATGGGATAAGCTTTGTTTTTTTTTAGATTCGGCTAAGAGTAGGATAATGTGATTTTATTTTATTTATTTTAGTTTAAATGGGTGATAAAGTGATAAATGAGGAGATTGATAAGGGATTAATGTTGGATTGTTTTATTTTTTATTATTTATTAAAGTGATAAATGAGAAGAAAATGGGATTGGAGAGGGGGATGAGCAATGGCCGAATATAGGACTCTTTAGGGTGGCATTTTCGGTTTTGAAGAATATAGGAAGTGTGTGTGTGCCGAAATTTGCATCTTATTTTCCTTTGACAAGAGCCGAAAGTTAGAACCATTTGCGCATGTATTTTCTTTCACATCTCTTTCTTTTCTTTTATTTTGCTTAAACCGAAATTTCTTTTAAAGTTGCTATTAGAATATTACATCTTCATTTGGGAAACACCATTGCTGAATCCTCCTAGGTCCTCCCATTCTTCTTTTCTTTCAACCCCAATTCTACACCCTTTCTTGAATAGCTGAATACACCTTGCTCTTGTGGCCGAATATTCCATCAGTATTTGAAGGCTTAGCCGAACCTTGTAAATGCTCTTTCTCCCATTCGTATTTTGTATTTTAATAAGAATCATAGCCGAATATCAAAGTGTCCTTATTCTCCTTCTTCTGTCGCAATTCTCAAAAATCGAAGGTCAACATCTCTTTTAGCCTGTCGACATTTGGAGCTAGTAGACTATTCATGAAGTGGTGAGTATTTTTCTCCCTTGGTAATCGGTTTTGAGTTCTTCTTCATAAGTATGCCAAAATCGGTAGTTGGGCCTAGATTTGTAGGAATGGCCGAATATGCTTAAGGCCATATTGATGTGTTTCTTTTGGTGCCAACGTTAGGGAGCATTAAGGGATTCGTTCGGGATCGAGTTCTCAAGGTTAGTAGTGTAATATTCGGCCAAGGGCCATCTTTTCTAGATTATTACTTGTAGCCGATTTTAACATGTGATGTATAAGATTTCGACAGTTTCAAGAACAAGAAGTGGTTTTCGAAATTTAGTTAGCAAGGTAAGTGATCTAGGACTTTCGGCCTAAGGCCATATTTTAGGTGTATAAATGTGACCGATTGTGTACTTTGGTTTTAAGGGCAAGTATTCGGATTTGGATAAGTAAGGAAGATATCGGCAGGACATAAGGAAGTTTCGGATTGAGTAGATCGTGCCAAAAAAGGTGCATAGTTATCGACCGTTCTCTTGTTGTGTGTATGTGTTATATTTATGTATATGTGATATGATGTGAATGGTAGCGAAGTAAGGGCTAAAATGGTGGATACCCATGATGGGTAATCGTTCAACCAGTCGATATTTTATGACGTTGATTTACATTTGATATATGTATGAAATGTGATGGCATGTGATGTATAATTGTTCAAGTGATATGTTGCCATGATATATATGTTTGCATGGGACTTGGGATGTGACTATCAAAGGAAAGGGTGTACTTTATGTACGTGGTCTAATGTTAGCCTTGTGCTACATTGGCGCTTGATGTTGGCTATGTGCCTCATCAAGGGAGGTGTTGGCTAGGTGCCACATCTCGGCGGTTGATAGCTGTGTGCATCACTATGGACTGATTGATATGTGGGATCAATTATGTGATCGGTGGCTCAGCCACGACCTTGTGCAGCAGGTCTGCCAAGGTAAGATATGTGGATCACTTGGTTGATCGGTGGATTAGCCACGGCCTTGGGCGTGGTTCGCCAAGGTAGGTGTTACGGATGGACACTAGGTTGGGTTGGGCTTCATGTTGCATATTTATGTAAGTGGACTGTGTGGATATGGGCCAAGCCCATATGTGGAGACATGTGAAATAACTATGCACTGAGTCTGTTGACTCACCCAAATTTTTTTCCAACATCGTAGGTGATGCATAAAGCTTGGACCGGGTTGGAGTGGATGCGAGGTGGCCCATGCAGAAAATATTTTAATTGTTTAAGTATTTTATAATTCAGTACTTTTAAGCATTTGTTTATTGTAATAAGGG
Source organism: Gossypium rotundifolium (assembly GCA_025506655.1). Lineage (NCBI taxonomy): Eukaryota > Viridiplantae > Streptophyta > Magnoliopsida > Malvales > Malvaceae > Gossypium > Gossypium rotundifolium. The sequence continues at coordinate 17,536,691 of CP106732.1, forward strand.
CCTTCTAAAGTATTTAAGCATTGTTATTATTTTTAAGGTGGATTGACAACTTAATTATTATTTGAAAATGTTTTTAATTTCGGCAACTTACATCGTGAAAATGAATAATAAAGTTTTCAATTCGGATTTTGTAACCTCAAATTTTTGCTTAGAATTTTAAATACACAATGTTTCATAAACGACAGAAAAATTATTAAGTTTCACTCTTAAGTCAAAAATCTTTTCAAACGATTTTCTGTAGTGACATACCAGATCTGGTCAAGGCTTGTGGGCCGGGTTTGGGGTGTTACAAAATACTTGAAGACAGCCGTCGGGAGCAGCTTGGAAGAAGGATCTCCATCAAGACTAAAGATCTCCTATCAATTTCTCTTGAAGTTTTTGGTTTTTCTTATGTTTTGTTGTTTTCCTTATTTTAAGATGTTTCCCTCTTATGAACTAAATCTCTTAAATAACTAAGGGGATGAAACCTAAGACAGATCTTATTACTATTTGATTTATAAGATAAATACTTGTTCTTATTCTTAATTGTGAGTTCTTATTCTTGTTTTGATAATTCAGGTTATTGATTCAAGTCGAATATGCTTATTCAGATGAGCAAAAGTCCCTGTTTAAGAGTAGACCAACTCAATTAAATGGAGTTGAATGCAATCTTAGATATAGGACGACGTAAATCTGCCAAATTAGAGTCAAATCTAATAAGGGAATTTATAGATCGAGTTATGCGACAATAGGGGTTTTAATTAGAAAGAGATTTCAATTAATCAACCTAGAGCCAGTTGTTTTTAGTCTTCAAAGAGATATTAACATAAATCAAGGATTTCTAAGGATTAAGTCAAGTGAATAAATCATATGAATCAAAAGTAATAAGTGAAGTCTAGGTGGATTCTTCCTTGGGTATTACCTCTCTTATATAGTTGTCTAAAAGTATTTTACCAATTCATTCTCTGTCGTGTTTTTAATTAATTTTAGTTTAAAAGAAATCACTCCAAATCTTCGGCTAAATAATAAGAAGATAGTAATTACTAGTACTCTTGGTCCTTGTGGATACGATACTTCCAGTATTACCATAACTATACTATTAAAAGATAGGTGCGCTTGCCTTTATTGTGATTGTAGTTAGTTAGAGACACATCAGGCATCGATAGGCCCCAATTTCAGCTTTCGCCGTTCACTGTTTTTTGAGTTTCTCGTTACACACTTGGTTTTTTTTCTGATGCTGATTCTAATATGAATAACCCAAGAACATAATTGACAATGAACACAACCAATTTCAATAATGAATCGCGAAATCGTGACTAAAAATCGAACCCAATCAAATAAAATACCCCTTCATAACACAACCACACCCTTACCGGAGCACGAACAGCTACTATGCAAATTTTAAATCGCTGGAAGGTTGCCCACTGCCTCTTGTACTAGTCCTAAATCGCATTTAAAATTAACACAACATCACTAAACTGATTTAACGCAACCATCGTCCAACACGACTACAAATAGTGCATAAAATGCTGAACTTAAATACCTTACCCTTGGATTTGCAGTCATGGATTCACAAACTATTGCTTCAAGAATTAACAGTAGCCTAAAGAAACAAGAAACGGAAGAACAGAAGAACGAAGAAAAAAATTAAAAGCAAAGTGCCAAAATTTGGAATTGGAATTTTCGGCGTGGATTAGGGAAAGTAATAGAGGTGCCAAACGTGGGTTTTTGTTCTAATAAAATAAATAAAATAAAAATAAAATGAAATTTATTTTAAAAGAAAGAAAGGATAAAAACAACACATAATAACCACTTTGTTTTATTTATTTTTAAACAAAGCCCAAAAGATAAAACCTTATATATTAAATACTTGATTATGTTTTATTTATTTATTTATTAATCTAAAATCAAACAACTCATTTAAAAATCAACTCCAAAATTTTGGCAACAAACATATTTTATTTTAAATCAAATAGGTTTAAGAACACAAACGATTGATCTGAGACTCGAACCTAAGACCTCAGACACAAAATTAAGGCACTTAGCCACTAATACAGATACTTAATTACAACAGGATTCATAAAAACATAATTTAATAAATCAGGGCGTAATAATGGCACTCAGTGCCTCATTGAATAAATTCGAAGCAAATAATTGCGCCTAAGCGCTAAAATAAGTTGACACTCGATGTTTCATCTATTAAACGAAGCAAATTGTGTAATACCCCAAACCCAACCTAGACGTTATGGTCGAATCTGGCGATGTCACATGATAGTGCTTTAGAAAACATAATTACGGTAAAACCATTTTTCGTTATCTTAGGCTACCTTCTAAAACATGTAGTTTGTTTCAATCATTAACCATTTTCAAAACGTTATACATTGTGGAAGCTTTTAAAATAATTTGCGAATTTGCGTGTATTTTGATAAATTGTTTGTTCGTGTTGAAAATCTGAGTTTTCCTACTACTAGCAGTAAAACCGTAAATGCTGCAAATCCTAAATTTAAATAGAAATCCGTAATGGCCATAATTACACAAAACCTTTCCCAGATATAATCAAAACCATAAATAAAAATAAAGGGTGAGTTTTTGCAAACTCAGTGTGTAATCCCCACAGAAAACATGCACACAGCATAATATCAGAAAACCATCATATATTTATAGTTCGGGTCTGAGCCCATTACAGAATTAGTATGAACCTTAGCCCACTCAAATATAGAATCAGATATACACTAGGGCCTTAGCCCATTTCAGACATAGTATATAGATCATAACAGAATAGAAGAGTCCTACCCACCAACCTCTACACACCAACTCCGTCCAACCCTACACACCATGTGGGGATAAAATCAACCCACCCATCCCTATACACTATGTTGTACCGAATGCGGCACATAATAAGATAATTACAGCTGAGCTGCTAGATAACAGGCTTAAGCCTTTCAAATACTTCCTCCAAATATCATCAAACCACCCCGATGCAATGCAACATAGAAAGGATGTCATGCTATTATGCAATTAAAAGTACCTACATTCAGATCAGTATACATGCTTATTACGGATTTCAGATAATCAATTCATATAACTACGGGTCTAAGTACTACTTACCGACCCTTCAGTAGGTTTACAGTCGACTTGGATGACCCGTGCAACCTTACAGAACATTTCAAAAAAATGGGCTCACACGCCCATATGGCCTGCCCATGTGGGGCCACATGACCCAAATTGGCCTTGGCCATGTGGATTATACGGCCTGGCCCAGAATCTCATTTGCCTGTGTGGACCCATACATTCGTGTGGCCCACACGGCCCAATAGGTCGAGCCCGTGTGTCACACCCATCCTTGCTCAGCCATCACACGGCCGTGTCACTTGCGCATGGCCTGGCTCGTCGATCACATGGCCGTGTTGTGGCTCACAGCCTTTCACACAGCCTACCACACATGCGACCACACGCTCGTGTGGCGTCATCAATAAGGTTTTTGGCTTTCAGCTGAAACCTCGTTTTTGTGTTTTCGAGTACACACCTGCATCGTTTTCGATGTTGTTGCACTCTTAAGTATTCCAAAGCCTACAAATCAGTATGCATAGCCTCAATTTAGAATTTTAGAGGTTAAACTAATGATTTTCTAAAAAGGATGCTAACTCGAACTCGACTTACCATCAACCGCGAGCCTTCCTCAATATTATCAGAATGGAAAGACGAGAATTACTGCTCAGAACCGTTCGCCTAAAATAGAAATTACAGGAAATAGAATCAAGTTCCTACATCTTTATCATTCAAAAAGAAGAGAATAGCGAGACACTTATCGAAATTGCACAAGTGTTGATTGACGCTACAACTCAAAAGAATAGAAAATTTTAGGGGTGAAAAATCGAGGGGAGTTTTAGCAGTAGAGAAGGAAAAGAAAAAAAATGGAAAGTGACAGAGAAAATTTGGCAAAGCTTTGGGGAGGGAGAAGTCGTTAGACGGATGGAGAGGTTTTGGGAAATTAAGATCCCCCCAAAACCACATCCCTTAATTCTCTCTACCAAATCCCCACTACTAAGAATTCTATCGCCACTTAAACTCCTCCCCCTGATCGTGCCAAAAATAATGCCAAAGTAGGAATTGAACTCAGGACCTCCACACAATACACAAACTTCTTTACCACTCAAACCAGCAGGCTCATTCTGATATCATTTTATCAACAGTAAAATAAAATCCTATTGATCGAGGTCAAGGCTTTAATTAGAAAAAAAATACCAACATTTACCCAAGACATGGCTTGAACTTGGGACCTCACATGCACACCAAGATCACATATCCACTGAAGCAGATAGACATTGTGTGTCATAAAATGACAAAAGCTGAAATTACAGAAAATTGGGGCGTTACAACTCTACCTCCTAAAAGAAAATTTTGTCCTCAAAATTTTACTTGATCAGAAAAGGTGAGGATACTGCTGATGCATCAAATCCTCCAGCTCCCAAGTGGCCTCTTCAGTGCTATGATTCTGCCAAAACACTTTCACTAAGGGATAGACTTCCTTTGTAGGACTTTAATTTCGCACCATTTTCACTAACCTCCATGTCCTCAATAAGAACCACATGCGTGGGATCAGAGTAGTAGCGTCTCAACATTGAGACGTGAAACACATCATGAATGAGATCCAACTCTGGAGAAAGCTCCAACTAATATACGACTAGCCCTACTCGCTTCAGAATACGGTACGACCCAATGAACCTAGGGCTTAGCTTGCTCTTGCCCTCAAAATTTCTTCCATGGCGAGACCTTGAGAAAGACTATGTCCCCCATGGAATATTCAATATCCTTTCTCTTCAGATCAGCATAGGACTTCTGCCTATCAGATGCCGCTTTCATTAGATCTCGAATCAAGCGGACCTTATCTTTAGTTTTTGAAACCAATTTTGGACCCACAACACGTCGCTCCCCCAATTCAGTCCAACATAAGGGAGTGCGACACTTACGGCCATACAGTGCCTCATATGGTGCCATCTGGATGCTAGATTGATAGCTATTATTATAGGCGAACTATGCCAATGGTAGATAATCCTCTCAACTGCATCGGAAGTTTATAGCACAACTCCTCAACATATCTTCTAGTACTTGAATCATCCTCTCTGACTGACCATCTGTCTGAGGATAGAAAGCAGTACTGAAGTCCAACCTTAAACCCAGAGCCTCGTGCAACTTCTTTCAGAACCGAGACGTGTAGCGAGGATCCTTATCGGAGATAATCGAAACAGAACCCTATGCAGTCTCACTATTTCAGATATATAGAGCTTGGCCAATTTTTGAGAGAAAAGTTCGTCCTAACCAGAATAAAATGAGCAGATTTGTCAATCGATCCACGATAACCCAGACAGAATTCTTTTTAGTGGGTGTTAAAGGTAACCCACTAACTAAGTCCATCGTTACTCGCTCCCATTTCCACATCGGTATCTTTACCGGCTGCAACAGCCCCGAATGCAATTGATGCTCAACCTTAACCTGCTGACAAGTCAAACAGTGAGCAACAAAGTCAGTAACCTCACGCTTCAACCCTAGCCACCAGTATAGCTCTCGTAGATCTCGGTACATTTTATTCTCACGAGGAATGCATAGCATAAGGACTACTATGCACTTTCCTTAAAATCGATTGTTTTAAATCTTCATAATTCGGTACACAAATTTGACTACGAAAACAAAGTACCCCATCACTGTTAATCCCGAAATCAGAGTATCCCTATTCTCAACCTAACGAAACCTCAACTCAAGTGACTTATCCCCCATTTGTTTACTTCTAATCTAATCAATCCATGTAGGCTTAACCTACAGTTCCGCTAATAGACTCCCATCGTCGAATAAACCGAGTCGAGCGAACATCACTGTCAGATCAGTCATCGCCCTAGGGCTCAAAGCATTTGCCACCACATTGGCCTTACCAAGATGGTATTCAATGGTGCATTCATAATCCTTAAGTAGTTCCACCTATTTACGCTTCCTAAGGTTTAACTCTTTCTAAGTGAGGAGATATTTGAGGCTTTTGTGGTCAGTGTACATAGCACACTTTTCACCATACAAATAGTGCCTCCAAATTTTTCGAGAAAAGACTACCTCTACCAACTCAAAATCGTGTGTTGGGTAGTTAGCCTCATGCGTCTTGAGCTGACGTGACATATAAGCTACCACCTTACCATCCTACATCAGTATGCAACCCAAACCCATATGCTACGCATCACTATATATGATGAAATCCTTCAATTCGGGCTGCATCAGATCGGAGCCTGAGTCAGAACAAATTTGAGCTTTCGAAGCTCTCTTGTTGCTTATCAGTCTAGACAAAGGAATCCCTTTTTCGTAGAAGCTTGGTCAACGGTGCTGCGATCAAGGAGAATTCTTCCATGAAGCGTCGATAATAACCCGTTAGCCCCAAAAAGATGTGGATTTTGGATACATTCCTCGACTATTTCCAATCCAACACAGCATTAATCTTACGAGGATCAACACGAATCCCTACGAGAAACCAAATGTCCTAAAAAGGTTACTTTCTAGAGCTAGAACTCATACTTACTGAACTTCGCATACAATCATTTCTCTCGAAGTGTCTGCAGTACCACTCTGAAATACTCATCATGCTCGTCCTCAATCTTGGAATACACTAGGATATCATCGATGAACACTACCACAAACTGGTTAAGATAAGGCTGAAACACACGGTTCATCAAATCCATGAATGCTGCTGGTGCATTGGTTAACCCAAAAGCATAACCAGGAACTCGTAATGTCCATAACGAGTCATAAATGTCATCTTATACACATCGGCCTCTTTAACCTTCAGTTGATGGTATCTTGATAGTAGATCAATCTTGGAGAACACAGAAGCCCCTCTGAACTGGTCAAATAGATCATCTATTCTTGGTAGTGGGTACTTGTTCTTGATTGTTAGCTTATTCAGCTGCCAGTAGTCGATACACATCCTTATTGTCCCATCTTTCTTCTTCAGAAAAACACCGATTCTCCCCATAGAGACACACTAGGACGAATGAATCCACGATCTAACAGTTCTTGAATTTGAGCCTTAAGCTTTGTAAGCTCCTTTGGTGTCATTCAGTAAGGCGTTATAGACACCAGAGCTGTACCCGAAATGAGATCAATCCTAAATTTCACCTCTCGGCTCGGAGGCAAACCCAGTAGTTCTTCAAGAAAAATCTAGAAAATAACCTTACGGTTCTGATATTCTTAACCAAAGAATCCCTAGAATCAGAAACACTGATGTAGGCCAGGAATTCCTCACATCCTTTCTGTACCAATTTCTCTGCCCCCAATGCAGAAATAACATTAGTCAAGAAGTCTTGACGTTCCCTAATCATCACTACCTCATTTTTCTACTAGGTTCTCAACACAACCCTTTTGTCGCACAGTCTAGACTTACGGTGTTTGACCAGCCAGTTTATTCCTAGAATCAAATCGAACTCCCCGAATGTTCATCAAATTAGCCAAAAATATTGTCCCTTGAACCTCCAACGAGACATCTCTATATAGTTTATCCACTAGGATAGACTGCCCTAATGGACTCACAACAGTTTCCTCACTCGAGGTTGATAAACCGTAAAAGTAGCATATTTTAGGCCCACATTTAGTATTTTTTTTGATGATTTAGCCCTTGATTTATGTAAAATGGTGCTTTTAATCCTTTCTTTTCATGTTTATACTCAGGAAAGCATCCGAGGATGAAAAGAACGAGAAAGGGGCGGGCTAAAGAAGAAATCGACATGGCCTGGACTTCAAGCCACACGGTCGTGCCTCGTAAAATTACTTCACATGACCATTCCATGATTTGCACGGTCGTGCCCCAATCGACAGAATCGAGACACGGCCTGAAGACGATTTACACGGGCGTATACTATGGCCGTGCCCCTATCGCGAGAAAGAGTAATTTCGCTCAAATTTGGATGCTTGGAGGCAAAGAAACACATTCCTAAGTCTACTTAAACATCCTAGGAGGAATTCTACTTGAATTAGGATACTTAGGAGCCAAGTAAAACATCTCAAAGCCTATATAAAAACCCAAGGTAGCAACTAAAAAGGGGAGTTCGGTAGAAGCCGAAACAGGAGGAAGTTTTAGGCAGAGTTTTTTGCTAGAGCTTTTATTGAGGGAATTACTCGAAGATAGCCAGTTGATCCATCTCAAAAGTCGGAGTTCTACTCAAGACAGAAGATCTCCTCTTCAATTCCTTTAGGGGGTTTTAGGGATTTCTTATGTTTTGTTTTATCTCTTCTCTTGAGATGTTTTCTTATTTTGTTATAAACTAAACCCTTCAGATGCCTGAAGGGGATGAAACCTATGATGGATTTTGTTATTTGATTTCTAAATTATGTGATAAGTACTTAGTTTGTTCTTAATTATGTTGCTTAATTTAATCTGATGTGCTTAGGTGGAGGAGGAATAGACCCTGCCTAAGAGTAGATCTAGCATAATTAAGCGGAGTTGATCGCACGCCTAAAGATAGGGTGACGAGATTTTTTTGGATTAGAGTGAAACCTAATATGGGAGTCCATCGATTGATTTACTGCTTCCTTAGGGGGTTATTATAAGAGAATGAGAGTTCCACTAATTAACCTAAGGTTAGACGTTATTCGCCTCGAGAGAAGGTTTAATATAGGTTAGGGAGTGTCACGGATCAAGCTAAGTAAAGAAGTCATATGAATTAAAAGTTAGATAACAAGAAAAGTCATAGGTGGATTCTTCCTGAGGGTATCGTCGAAATCAACTGAGTTTTTCCACAGTCTTCTCCCAAAGTTTCATTCTTTTGTCTTTGCATCTAGTTTAGTTTTTCATTAGGTTTAGATTAATAAACCTATCACTCCATATTTTAGGCTAAATAATAGAAAGAAAGTGAGTAGTAGTACTTTTAGGTTCCTTTGGGTTTGATAAAATAATCTTGCCTAAACTATACTATTGTTCGATAGGTGCACTTGCCTCAATCGTTGTCATAGTTAGTCTACAGGTTCGATCATTCTTTATTAACATTAAAACTTGACTGTTTGACACGATCAAGTTTTTGGCACCATTCCCGGGGAACACTAAAATATTAAGAAAGCTCTATTTTTATTACTTTAGCCAATCTTTTTTATTACAATTTATTATTATTATTTTTTACTTTGCTAATTTTTCCTCTATTTTGCTTTTGGCAGAAAATTTTAGTCTATGGAAAAGATGGCACTGAATAATTATCATTGGCAAGTCATGAGGACAATTCCTACTAAAACAACTAGTGTCTTCAACCTCAACGTGGTCACCAGGTTATCTAATCAGTTAGAGATGATGAATAAAAAGATTGATGATTGGTATAGTCCCTCGCAGGTACATCCAGAAATACAATATGATTTTAATCTAGAAGGCATGGCGAATCCTGAGTACCCACCCTACGGTATGGCATGGAAAACGAGCAAGCTCACTATACAGGTAACTATTCTAGATATCAAAATAATAATTTTTATAGTGACACTTATAATGCAGGTTGGAAGTACCATCCTAATTTCTCGTGGGATGATCAAAATGGCCAAAGATCGAAACTTCCTCTAGATTTTCAACAACCACCTCACCAACAATAAGAGGAGTCAAATCTTGAAAAGATGCTGACAAAATTTATGGCAAACACAGAAAATCATTTCCAAGAAACTGAGAAAACACTTAAAAGCAATGAGAACCAATTCGGGGAACTTGCAAAGTTAGTCAAGGAAGCCACGAATGCAGTCAAACAACTGGCAAAGCTAATGTCAGAACGACCGCTAGGACGTCTACCAAGTAACACCGAGATTAACCCAAAGGAGCAAATTCAAGCCATCTCAACTCAAGACAGTAAGGGGTTAGATGAACCAAACTCAATACAAGAAAACAAGGTAGACGAAAGTAAGATAGAGGTAACACAATAAAAACCAAAACGGTAATCAAGGAGTACAAACCGCACATACCTTATCCCGAATCAATGAAAAGAGACGATTCAGAGGAGCAGTTTGGTAAGTTTCTTAAACTCTTAAAGAAATTACATATTAACTTACCTCTTCTTGAAGCTCTTTTTCAAATACCAGACTCGAGAAAATTTTTAAGACAGCTCTTGACCAACAAACGCAAATTAGACGAAGAGCACCACGTAGAGCTAAACGTAATGTGCTCAGCAATCCTACAAAATAAAGCGCCACGAAAATTAAAAGATCCGTGGAGTTTTACAATTCCATGTTTAATTGGTAGTTTATCTATTGATAATGCATTAGCGATTAGGGCAAGCATCAATGTTATGCCTTACAAAATTTTTAAACAATTAGGTCTAGGAAACCCGGACAAACTAGGATGAGTATTCAATTAACTGATAAAACTATAAGAATTCCTAGGGGTGTAATAGAAAATGTTCTAATCAAAATTGATAAATTCGTATTCCCAAGAGACTTTGTCATTTTAGACATGGACGAGGACAACACGATCCCTTAATTTTAGGAAGACCCTTTTAGCAATCGCAGAGCTAAAATTGATATCTATGCAGGAGAACTCATACTTGTGGTTTCAGAATCTAGATAGTTACTCTTCAAGCTCTTGACTCGGCTAGAACATCAAGTGATAAAGGTGAGGAAGTAAATTCAGTTGATAACCAACTTGTTCAACCTTCATTGCAGGAAACACCACAAAGCTACAAACCTGAGCCGAATCATAGACCTCATGCCAATAAAGAAGAATTACATGAGGAATGCAACCTTAAGGTTGACAAACTAGAAGAGTGGAAGACACGCTTTAAAGAGGAACCAGAACCACACGAAGTCAACCCCAAGGAAACCCCAGACTAGCTGATAGTAACAATGAATCACTTCAAAATAGGGGATCAAGTATTGTTAAAAAAGGAAGACCCTGGAATTGCCAATTCAGACCTTAAGACAAATGGAGAAATCACTTTTGAGGTACTTAATGTCTTCCTATACGGGACAGTTGAGGTAAACAATCCTCGACTTAAACTCTATATCCATAACCGAGTTGATCGCATGAGAAAGGATTTCCACCTCCTTAAACCACCATGATTACACAAATAACAGGTAAGTCTAGCTTAAGGCTATAAACGAGCACTTTTCGGGAGGTAACCCGAGCTCTAACCCCTATTTTGATTTTATTTTGATTTTGATTTTGATTTTGATTTTGATTTTCCCTTTTTAAGCATTCAAATAAACCAAAAGTGTAGATTTTAGACCACACAGCCTTGCACACGGCCATGGCCGTGATCGTGTGGGCACCACGATTAGGCACATGGGCGTGGACCGTATCTCTATTTAATTATTTTTATTCTTATTTTTATTTTTACTTTCTTTATTATTCTTCATTCTATTTAGATTTAATTTAGGATACAATAAAATCAGACCGGCTACTTTAAGGATTCAATTTCAAAAGGTTCGAGATGTTTCCCCACGTTCACCTCCAATCCTATCCGATTTCTTTTCAAAGACTTCATCTATAATTCAGGAAGTTTCACTTCTCTCCCTATCTTATGACTTTGTTATTATCTTGCTTTGTACATTGAGGACAATGTACAACTAAAGTGTAGGGGGTTAACTAAAGCATTATTCAAAAAATCTTGAATTTTAAATCTTGTTTTTAAGTATTTTTCTCATATTACTAATTAGGATAAAATTTCTAATGATTTATGATTTTTATTGATATGTTTTGGATTAAGTCATTGATAATTGTGCATTGATGATCTAAACTTTAAGATACTAGAGAATCAAGCATGATAAGTCTATTTTTCAAGAAAAAAAATTCTAGATTGTTGAACTGAATTTGAATATTACCTTGAAGTTTGAAATTTACAGGGATTGATGTCAAATACCCATAATTTTTGTGATATTTTGAGCCTTATAGAGCATATATTATTTTTCATGCTCACTTTATTGATAATGAATGTGTCAACTTTGAACTGTTATTCTAGAACTTGCCTCGATTATACATGTTGAGACCACATCTATGATTTGATATATTGAGATGATAAAGGCACCTAGGTTTTAACCCATTCACACCACTAAAAGCCCGCCCACATAATTAACCCTAGTGAACCCTTTTAATCCTAACAACCATTTTATTGATTTACCCGCTAATATTAACCCGAAAACCCTTTAAATTTGTTATCACCATTCTTTTGACTACCCTTCTATCGAGAATTGATTTGATCAGTTGCGTAATTAGTTTATTTCAGTTGATAAAGTTCTTTCTTTAGTATGTAGTTTATTCGAAAAAAAATCAAAAAATCAAAGTATATTCAGTATTGGTGAGCTTGTACATTTAAATTTCAATTATCAAAGAAAAAAAGCTCGTAGTATTATTAGTTTCAAAGTTTCAATTGATGTAATCATTTATTTTCTAGTTCATTATTTTTAGTTAGGTGATTTGTCAAAATCGATCTCGATTCTAACCTTCTAATTCAGCCTTTATCCACACCTTTTAACCCAAGCCCCATTACAACCCTGTTAAAGACCTTTTGATTTGTGTATCATCTCATATTACAGTGGTGGAGATTTGATTTTCAGGCAAGCCTATGGGATTAACTTTTCAGGTTCGACTGTTGAGTGCTTAATTGTGAACCTTAAACACTTTGAGTGATTTGAGTGAATCTTTAGTGAGGATGTCAATCCTTGTCGATTTTGAATCAAAGGTAAATATTTAGAAGAGGGGAGACACCTATGTTTTTCATGCTAGAAATATATAACTTAGAATTGTTTGAATCTTTACGAGTCTTTGAGTTAAAATTATCCATATGAATTATCTATGAATTATGATGAGGCATTATTGATAGGAATTATGAATTGTGGAAAGTTCATTTTAATTGTAAGTTGAGAATTTTGCTTGAGGACAAGCAAAAGCTTAAGTGTGGGGTATTTGATAAACCGTAAAAGTAACATATTTTAGGCCCACATTTAGTATGCTTTTGGATGATTTAGCCCTTGATTTATGTAAAAAGGTGCTTTTAATCCTTTCTTTTCATGTTTATACTCAGGAAAGCACCCGAGGACGAAAAAAACAAGAAACGGGCTTAAAACGGGCCAATTTGGGCCAAAGAGGAAATCGACACGGCCTGGACTTCAAGCCACATGGCCATGCCTCGTCAAATTACTTCACACGGCCATGCCATTATTTACACGGTCGTGCCTCAATCAACAGAATCGAGGCACTACCTCAAGACGATTTACATGGGCGTGTACCATGGCCGTGCCCCTGCCACGGGAAAGAGCAATTTCACTCAGATATGGATGCTTGGAGGCAAAGAAACACATTTCTAAGTCTATTTAAACATCCTAGGAGGAATTCTACTTGAATTAGGATGCTTAGGAGCCAAGTAAAGCATCTTAAAGCCTATATAAACACCCAAGGTAGCAACTAAAAAGGGGAGTTCGGCAGAAGCTAAAACAGGAGGAAGTTTTAGGCAGAGTTTTCTGCCAGAGCTTTTATTGAGGGAATTACTCGAAGATAGCCAGTTGATCCATCTCAAGAAGCCAGAGTTCTACTCAAGACAGAGGATCTTCTCTTCAATTCCTTCAGGGGGTTTTAAGGATTTCTTATGTTTTGTTTTATCTCTTCTCTTGAGATGTTTTCTTATTTTGTTATGAACTAAACCCTTCATATACCTGAAGGGGATGAAACCTATGATGGATTTTGTTATTTGATTTCTAAATTATTTGATAAGTACTTAGTTTATTCTCAATTATATTACTTAATTTAATTTGATGTGCTTAGGTGGAGGAGGAATAGACCCTGCCTAAGAGTAGATCTAGCATAATTAAGCAGAGTTGATTGCACGCCTAGAGATAGGGTGACGAGATTTTACTGGATTAGGGTGAAACCTAATATGGGAGTCCATTGATCGATTTACTGCTTCCTTAGGGGGTTATTATAAGAGAATGAGAGTTCCACTAATTAACCTAAGGTTGGACATTATTCACCTCGAGAGAGGGTTTAATATAGGTTAGGGAGTGTCACGGATCAAGCTAAGTAAAGAAGTCATATGAATTAAAAGTTAGATAACAAGAGAAGTCATAGGTGGATTCTTTTTGAGGGTATCGTCGAAATCAACTGAGTTTTTCCACAGTCTTCTCCTAAAGTTTCATTCTTTTGTCTTTGCATCTAGTTTATTTTTTCATTAGTTTTAGATTAATAAACCTATCACTCCATATTTTAAGCTAAATAATAGAAAGAAAGTGAGTAGTAGTACTTTTAGGTTCCTTTAGATTTGATAAAATAATCTTGCCTAAACTATACTATTGTTCGATAGGTGCACTTGCCTCAATTGTTGTCATAGTTAGTGTATAGGTTCGATCATTCTTTATAAATATTAAAACTTGACTGTTTGACACGATCAGAGATCTTCTCAACTGGAACCCCCAATGTTTTAGACACAAAACTAGCTACGTAAGTGTATGTAGAGCCTATGTCTATTAGTGCCAAATATGGTGCATTATAAATTAGAAACATAACTATAATGACGTTCGGAGCATCTCGGTCCTCACGACGACAAGAAACATAAACCAGTGCAGGCTGCCTCGCCTCAATTGGTCCAGCACCTCTGCCCAGTACTCTCTGCCCCTAGGTGGTTGTGCAGTACCAGTACCCACAGCTTACATCTGATTGGTTCTTAGTGGACAATCCCTGACACGATGCTCAGTAGAGCCACATCTCTAACATGCCCCAGTCGTCCTTCAACACTCACCTGGATTGCGTCTACCACAATCTCCATAGAACGCAACCCATTAGGTGCAACAAGAGGCCCAACTCTCACTAGCCCATCAGATCTGGCCTTCTTTTTAGGCCTCATCACAGAACTCGAGGGCTCCGATTCCTTCTTATTCTTTTCTCTCTCACAGTTTTGGTGTTCAACACGCTTAACCTCCTCGGCGATCTTCGCCTTCTCAACTTGTATAGCAAAATCACGCTCCCCCTATGGAGCTATCAGAACTTGCAAACTATCCCTGATTCCATCCTCAAAATGGACGCATCGCTCACAATCAGTCACCACCATGCCCCCGGCATAATGACTCAGTCTCAGGAACTCGGCCTCATACTCGGCCACTGAATAATCCCCCTGTGTGAGATTAAGAAACTCACGCCTCCTAGCATCGATATAGTTGGCTCCCACATACTTACTCTGGAAAGTCGTCTTAAAGTAATCCCAAGTTAGTCATTTGGGCTGAGTGCCCTCCTTAACCATCAACAAGTATTGGTAAGCTTCATCGTGAAGCAGAGAAACAGCCCCTTAAGCTTCTGCTCGATGGTAAAGTCTAGGTCATCCATATTCCTCTCCATGGCCTCCATCCAATATTCGGCCACATTAGGGGCATTGGACCGGAGTCATTCCATAATCGACCTTGGCCCCAGATCTAGTGTTAGGCCCAGCGACCCTTTGTAGCAGGTGAGATCGGTGTTTCGCTCGTATCTAGATTAGGTAGATTTCCAAATGATGAAGACCCAGATTGAGCCCCTCTACGGCCTCTACCACGGCCTCTAGCACTCCGTCTGCGGATACCTCGTGCACTCATCGTACATTCAGAGTTTATCTATATTAACAGTTTTATGCTTTAGTTACAATTCCAATATTTATTAACGGATATTTTATGCAAACAGTATCAAAAGTTCAGAATTTGTTATCGCGAATCGTAGTCTCACTACGATTTTTGGTTTACATTACCTAGTTTGTTTTCAGTACAACATACAACCTATGGCTATTTTAAGCATGCTAGTAGTATTTCAGATAAATTTAGACAAAATTTCAGAACACTTACAAGATCGGCGTCGGAGACTCGGTGTACCACATACTCAGTCAAAAATATTTTGAATCACTTAAAATATTTCTTAAAAACCAATTTTTATCCCAAATCCACAGGTGTCTTTTGCAATTGGCTCTGATACCACTAAATGTAATAGCCTAAACTTGGCCTAGACGTCATGGCCGAATAGGCGATGTCACATGATAGTGCTCTAAAAAACATAATTACGGTAAAACCATTTTTCGTTATCTTAGGCTACCTTCTAAAACGTTTTGTTAGTTTCAATCATTAACCATTTTCAAAACGTTATATATTGCGGAAGCTTTTGAAATAATTTGCGAATTTGCGCGTATTTTGATAAATCATTTGTTCGTGTTGAAAACCCGAGTTTTCCTACTACTAACAGTAAAACCGTAAAAGCTACAAATCCATAATTTAAACAGAAATCCATAAAGGCCACAATTACACAAAACCTTTTCCCAGATATAACCAAAACCATAAATAAAAATAAAAATCGTGAGTCTTTTGTAAAGTAGAAGCAGTGGTCACGGCGTGTCCTCCGCTGTACCAATCTGTCTAAAGCTGGGGATTACCTAAACAGATTAAACAGAAAAGGGTAAGTTTTTGAAAACTCAGTGTATAATCCCCACAGAAAACATGCACACGGCATAATATTAGAAAACCATCATATATTCACAGTTAGGGTCTGAGCCCATTACAGAATCGGTGTAGACCTTAGACCACTGATAAACCGTAAAAGTAACATATTTTAATCCCACATTTAGTATGTTTTTGGATGAATTTATCCTTAATTTATGTAAAAAGGTGCTCTGAATCCTTTCTTTTCATGTCTTATACTCGAGAAAAGCACCCAAGGATAAAAAGGACGCAAAAGCGGGTTTAAAAGCGGACCAAAGTGGGCCAACCAAGAAATCGACACGGCACGGACTTCATGCCACTGTACCGTGCCCCAATATTTGATTTGCATACGGTTACACCCTGATTTACACGACCGTGCCTCATCGACAAAAAGCCCAACGCGGCTTGACCCCGATGTACACGGCCGTGCCCCAATTGGCAAACCCGAAGCACGGCCTCTACCCAGATATTGTACGGGCGTGTCATAGTCGTGCCTAAATCAACAGAATGGAGACACGGGCTGGACCACGATTTACACGGGCGTGCCTTAGCTGTGCCCCTGCCCCGAGAGAGAGAAATTTCACTCAGAATTGGATGCTTGGAGCCCAAGAAACGTAATCTTAAGTCTACTCAAACACTTAGGACTGATTTCAATTGAATTACGAGTACTTAGGAGCCAAGTAAAGCATCCCAAACGTCTATATAAACAATGTAAGGCAGCAATTCAAGAAGAAGAGGGTTTTAACAGAGTTTTCTGCCAGAGATTTACTCGTTTAGGGAATTACTCGAAGATAGCCAATTGATCCATCTCGAAGAGTTAGAATTCTACTGAAGATGGAGGATCTCTCCTTCAATTCCTTCAGGGGGTTTTAGGGATTTCTTATGTTTCATTTTATCTTTTCTCTTAAGATGTTTTCTTATTTTATTATGAACTAGATCCTTCAGATACAGGAAGGGGATAAAACCTATGATGGATTTTGTTATTTGATTTATTGGTTTATATGATAAATACTTAGTTTGTTCTTAATTATTTGGCTTAATTTAATCTGATGTGCTTAGGTGGAGAAGGAATAGACCATGCCTAAGAGTAGATCTAGCATAATTAAGTGGAGTTGATCGGTGCCTAGAAATAGGTTACGAGATTTTGCGGATTAGGGTGAAACCTAATATGGGAGTCCATTGATTGATTCTTTGCTTCCTTAGGGGTTATTATAAGAGAATGAGAGTTCCACTAATTAACCTAAGGGTAGATGTTATTCACTTCGAGAGAAGGTTTAATATAGGTTAGGGAGTCTCACGGATCAAACTAAGTAAAAGAAATCATATGAATTGAAAGTTAGATAATAATTGAAGTCATAGGTGGATTCTTCTTGAGGGTATCGTCTTTA
Organism: Gossypium rotundifolium; assembly: GCA_025506655.1. Taxonomy (NCBI): domain Eukaryota; kingdom Viridiplantae; phylum Streptophyta; class Magnoliopsida; order Malvales; family Malvaceae; genus Gossypium; species Gossypium rotundifolium. Next base: position 17,554,471 of record CP106732.1, read on the forward strand.
TCAACTGAGTTTTCTAAAGTTTTTTTCCCAGTTTATTCTTTTATCTTTGCATTTAGTTTAAGTATTTCATTAGTCTTAGATAAGTTAATTAATCACTCATATTTAAGGCTAAATAATAGGAAGAAAGTTAGTAGTACTTTTAGGTTCCTTGGGTTCGATAAGATATTCTTGCCTGAGCTATACTATTGTTCGATAGGTGCGCTTGCCTTTATCGTTGTCGCAGTCAGTCTACAAGTTCGATCACTCTTTTATAAATATTAAAACTAGACTTTTTTTGCAGTAATCAAGTTTTTAGCACCATTGCCGGGGAATTCTAAAATATTACGAAAGCTCTATTTTTATTACTTTAGCCATTATTTCTATTTTTTATTAAATTTCTAATTTTACTAATCCTCTTTCTTTATTAAACTTGTACGGTACCTCTAGTTTATGACTGGAAGAAACCCTAGAGGACCATTAGAATACGACAGTGATATTGAAGCTATTGCTCGCAGGAATCGCAGAGAAACTAGACGAGCTCTAAACTACCAAAGAGAAGAACAACAAAATAGACCTACTGAAGGGATGGCCAAAAATAGTCCGCCTGATGCGCAAGATCAGAATACTCTGCGTACTATGTATGATTATGCTAAACCTAATTTGACAGGAGCAGAATCTAGTATTGTTAGGCCTACTATAGCTGCTAATAATTTTGAATTAAAACCTAACACAATACAAATGATTCAATAGTTTGTTCAATTTGATGGATTGCAGGACGAAGATCCAAATACTCATATAGCTAATTTCTTATAGTTCTGTACTTTCAAAATAAATGGCATTTCTGATGATGCCATACATCTTCGGTTATTTCCTTTTTCATTAAGGAATAAAGCAAAGCAGTGGTTGAACTCATTACCATAAGGGTCAATCACAACATGGGACCAAATGACCGAAAAATTTCTTTTAAAGTATTTTCCACCAGCCAAAACGGCCAAATTTAGGAATGACATATCTTTTTTTGTGTAGAATGACGCAGAAACATTATATGATGCATGGGAAAGATACAAGGATCTCTTAAGGAGATGCCCACACCACGGATTACCTTTGTGGCTTCAAGTCCAAACTTTCTACAATGGTGTGAATTCTTCAACAAGGCAAATGATTGATTCATCAGCCGGTGGAACTCTGAACAACAAAACTCCTGAAGCGGCCTATGATTTTATTGAGGAGATGTCATTGAACACTTATTAATGGCAAATCACAAGGGCAAAGCGACAAAATCAACGGAGTTTTCAACATAGACGTAGTGACAATCTTTGTCAACACAGGTGGAGTTAATGAATAAAAAGCTTGATAATTTGTGTTCTTCGCAGGTACATCCAGTAATACAATGTGAAGCAAGCGGGAATGTGGCAAATGCTGAGTACCCACCCTACCAACCAGGAGCAGAAAACGAGCAGACAAACTATATAGGTAACAATTACAGATCCAATAATAATCCTTATAGTCATACTTATAACCCAGGTTGGAGGAACCACCCAAATTTTTCGTGGGGAGGACAAGGAAATCAAGGAATTCAAAGCGAGAACCTCCTCCAAATTATCAAAATCAGCCCTACCCACGGGAAAAAAATCAAGCCTTGAGGAGATCTTGACAAAATTCATGGCGACCTACGAATCTAAATCTTCAAAAGGCGGATACAAACCTTATGAACAATGTAAGGCGATGAAAGGACTCGAGAATCAAGTTGGAGAACTTACTAGGTCAGTGGGACACCTGACAAAGCTAATTTCTGAACGCCAACAAGGACATCTACCAAGCAACACAGAAATAAACCCAAAAGAGCAAATCCAAGACATTACAACTCAAGAGGGTGAAGTAGATAGACCCACATCAAGTAAGAAAAGAAGGATAAGACCGAGGTAGCTCAAGAAAAGCCAAAATTGGTAATCAAAGAATACCAACCTCGCATACCTTATCCGAAGCATTGAAAAAGATGATTCGGAGGAACAATTCGATAAGTTCCTAAAACTCTTGGAGAAATTACATATTAACTTACCTCTTCTTGAAGCTCTTTTTCAGATGCCCGATGCAAGAAAATTCTTAAGCAAGCTCTTGACGAACAAACGCAAAATAGATGAAGAGCACCATGTGGAATTAAACGCAACATGATTAGCAATGCTACAGAACAAGCTACCACAAAAACTAAAAGATCTAGGAAGTTTTACGATTCCATGCTTAATTGGTAGTTTGACTATTGATAATGCGTTAGCTGATTTAGGGGCAAGTATAAATGTTATGCCTTATGCACTGTTTAAATGACTAGGTCTAGAGAAGCCCAAACAAACTAGGATCAGTATTCATCTAGCTGATAAAACTATTAGAATCTCTAAGGGCATTATTGAAGATGTTTTAGTCAAAATCGATAAATTTGTTTTCCCAGTAGACTTTGTTGTTTTATAACATGGATGAGGATAATTCAATCCCCTTGATTTTAGGAAGGCCTTTTCTAGCAACTGCTAGAACTAAGATTGATGTTGCCACAGGAGAACTCATACTTCGCATGGGAGATGAATCAATAAATCTTCAAGCTCTCAACTCAGCCAGAGCCATGAATGATGAAGGTATGGAAATTACTCTAGTCGATAATCAAATTATTCAACCTGTATTGCAGGAAACACCACATGACATCAAATCTGAGTCAAACCATAGCATCTTAGTCGACACACAAGAATCACGTACACTTAAGGTCGATAAATTAGAAGAGAAAAATACACAAGTAAAGACGGATCCACATGAAGTAAAGTCGGAGGGACCGCCAGAATAGCTCATAGGGACATCGAATCACTTTAAAATAAAAGATGAGGTACGAAATCTTCCCCCACAACATGGTCGATGTAAGCCATCCAATATTCATAAATTCTAAGGTAAACACTTCTAGACCCCAATTTTTTCATGAAAGAAGAACTACAGACATGAGGGAAGATATTCAAACATTTAAACCTCCTTGAAATCTTCAACACAAGAATAGTCTAGCTCAAGACTATAAACGAGCGCTTTTCGGGAGGCAACCCGAATACTAACAATTTTTATTTTCAGTTTCTTTTCTTTCCATCTTTTGTCCTAATTATTTCATTGAAAACTAACATAAAAGTCAGATTTCCGGCCACACGGCCTTACACACTGTCGTGCCGTGGCCGTGTGGACCACCGAACTACCACCCCAACGTCACGTAATCCAACCACCCACCGTGCGGTCGGTCCAACCACCCTCAACGTCACGAATCCAACCACCCTGGCACGGCAGGCGGCAAACCAACAAACAGGCGTGGAAAAAATACCCCACAACACGGTTGAGCGACACTCAAATTTTTCTCCTATTCATAGGAAAGATCCAAGACACTTGACCAACACAAAGATCATGTCAAGAAACGTAAGCATTATCTCCTTAGAGGAGACCTCAACATGAGTTCATGCCGATGCTTCACTTAATTGACATGCCAAGGGTCCCGTAAACCTTTTGATTCTATTTTTCTTTCTCGCCTCCTTTATTTTCCTTATCTATACTTCTTTTCTCGCTTAATTTAATTTATTTCATATTAGTTTCTTGGTTTTAGGTTCTAAAGGCTGCTAGGGAATCACACACCATGACCTTTGAGGTCACACCCACTTCGCAAACCATCCAACAATAAGGACTTCTTAGTCCATTAGTCTTTTCTTTCAATTTCGCTTTTCTTCTTAGTCTCCTTCTTTTATTTCCTTAATCTTTAAATTTATTATTAGTATATTATTATTATTTCTCTAGATCTCTTGGCTATATCTTCATAGGCTACCCAATTTCTTCATCTAGTAAATTGCTTCTCTGTAGCCACTCCACCGGGCCCATAGAAAACACCATCACCGCCACCAAAGACGCCCGGGATCATCCAGATTTCAGGGAGTATTACTTTTCCCACTTATCTTTTTGATTTGGCACATAAATTTCATTATCTATCTTTGTACATTGAGGAAAATGTACATCTTAAGTGTGGGGGTAATAGTGTCTAACTTTTGCATAATTCTCAAAACCACAAATTAGTCTTGATCTTAAGTATTATTCTCATAATATTAATTAGGATGAAATTTCTAATGATTTATGATTTTATTGATATGTTTTAGAACAAATCATAGTTAATTGTGCATTGATGATTAAATTTGAAGAATACTAGAGAATCAAGCATGATAAGTCTATTTTTCAAAACTAAAATTGATAGGTTGTTGAACTAAATCTAAGTATTACTTTGAATTTTGAAATCTATAGGATTGATGTCAAACACCCATAATTTCGTGAGATATTGAGCCTTATAGAGCATATATTATTTTCATGCTCACTTTTATTGATATTGAGTGTGTCAACTTTGAACTGTTATTCTAGAACTTGCCTCATTTAAGCATGCCGAGACCACAATAATGATTTGATATCTTCGAGATGATAAAGGCACCTAGGTTTTAACCTGCTCACTCCACTAAAAAGCCTACGTACACAAATTAACCCCTAGTGAACCCCGTTGAATCCTAACAACCTTTTATTGACTCACCCACTAATATTAACCCAAAATCCCTTTGTATTTGTTATCAACATTCTTTGACTACCCTCTATCGAGAATTGACTTGATCAATTGCCAAATTAGGTTATTTCAATTATCAAAGTTCCTTCTATTAAGTTTTACTTAGTTTGTTCTTAAAAAAATCCAAGTTTATTCAATAAAAGAGCTTAGAGCAATTAAACTCCAATTGTTGAAGAAAAAGTTTGTATTAAAGTATTATCAAATTTTAAAGTGAAGAAAATACTCTTTATTATAGAGTAATTATCAATAGTGGTATTAGTAAATTGAGAATTTTGCTTGAGGACAAGCAAAAGCCTAAGTATGGGGTATTTGATAAACCGTAAAAGTAATATATTTGGATGAATTTATCCTTAATTTATGTAAAAGGTGCTCTTAATCCTTTCTTTTCATGTCTTTTACTCAAGAAAGCACCCAAGGATAAAAAAGAGGCAAAACGGGTTTAAAACGGACCAAAGTGGGCCAACCCAAGAAGTCGGCACGGCTGGACTTCATGCCACACGACCGTGCCCTAATATTTAGATTTACATACGGTTACACCCTGATTTACACGACCGTGCCTCGTCGACAAAAAGCCTAACACGGCCTGACCTTGATGTACACGGCCGTGCCCCAATTGGCAGACTCGAAGCACAACTTCTACCCAGATATTGCACGGGCGTGTCATAGCCGTGCCTAAATCAACATAATGGAGACACGGGCTGGACCACGATTTACATGGTGTGCCTTAGTCGTGCCCTTACCATTGGATTCTTAGAGCCCAAGAAACGCAATCTTAAGTCCACTCAAACACTTAGGACGAATTTCACTTGAATTACAAGTACTTAAGAGCCAAGTAAAGCATCCCAAACATCTATATAAACAATCCAAGGCAGCAATTCAAGAAGAGGAGGGTTTTAGCAGAGTTTTCTGCTAGAGATTTACTCGTTTAGGGAATTACTCGAAGATAGCCAGTTGATCCATCTCGAAGAGTTGAAATTCTACTCATGACGGAGGATCTCTCCTTCAATTCCTTCAGGGGGTTTTAGGGATTTCTTATGTTTTGTTTTATCTTTTCTCTTGAGATGTTTTCTTATTTTATTATGAACTAGATCCTTGAGATACGAAGGGATGAAACCTATGATGGATTTTGTTATTTGATTTATTGGTTTATATGATAAATACTTAGTTTGTTCTTAATTATGTGGCTTAATTTAATCGATGTGCTTAGGTGGAGGAGGAATAGACCACGCCTAAGAGTAGATCTAGCATAATTAAGCGAAGTTGATTGGACGCCTAGAGATAGGGTTATGAGATTTTGTCGAATTAGGGTGAAACCTAATATGGGAGTCCATTGATCGATTCTTGCTTCCTTAGGGGTTATTATAAGAGAACGAGAGTTTCACTAATTAACCTAAGGTTAGACGTTATTCGCTTTGAGAAAAGGTTTAATATAGGTTAGGAAGTCTCACAAATCAAGCTAAGTAAAAGAAATCATATGAATTGAAAGTTAGATAATAAGTGAAGTCATAGGTGGATTCTTCCTGAGGGTATCGCCTTTATCAACTGAGTTTTCCAAAGTCTTTTCCCAATTTATTCTTTTGTCTTTGCATTTAGTTTAAGTATTTCATTAGTCTTAGATAAGTTAATTAATCACTCCATATTTAAGGCTAAATAATAGGAAGAAAGTGAGTAGTAGTACTTTTAGGTTCCTTGGGTTCGATAAGATATTCTTGCCTGAGCTATACTACTGTTCAATAGGTGCACTTGCCTCTATCGTTATCGCAGTCAGTCTACAGGTTCGATCACTCTTTTATAAATATTAAAACTAGACTGTTTTGCAGCAATCAACCACTCAAATATAGAATCAGATATATACTAGGGCTTTAGCCCATTTTAGACATAGTATGCAGATTAGAACAGAATAGCAGAGTCTTACCGACCAACCTCTACACATCAACTCTGTCCAACCCTACACACCATGTGGGGAAAAAATCAACCCGCCCATCCCTATACACTATGCTGTATCGAATGCGGCACATAATCAAATAATTGCAACTGAGCTGCCAGATAACAAGCTTAAGAGCCTTTCAGATACTTCATCCAAATATCATCAACCCACCCCGATGCAATACAACATACAAAGGATGTCATGCTATTATTGATCGTTGTTTTTTTGAGTTTTAAAATTTATAAAGAATACGATCGAACAGTAGTATAGCTTAGGCAAGACCGGATTGTCGAACCAAAAGGAACTAAAAGTATTGATACTAGCTTTCTCTTTATTATTTAGCCTAAAATAAGTAAAGTTGCTTTTAATCTAAATTAATGACTACTAAACTAAAGACGCAAAGACAAAAAGAGTGAATTGAGAAATAACTTGATGAAAAACTCAGTTGATCATGATGATACCCTCAGGAAGAATCCTCCTAGACTTTACTTGTTATTTAACACTGAATCATACGATTTATTCACTTAGTTTGATCCGTAGACTCCCTAACGTATATTAAACCCTCTCTCGAGGGGAATAACGTCTAACCCTAGGTTAATTAGTGGAACTCTCATTCTCTTATAATAACCTCCTAGAATAGCAGTAAATCGATCTATGAACTCCCATATTAGGTTTCACCCTAATCTGGCAAAATCTCGTCACCCTATCTCTAGGCATGTGATCAACTCCGCTTAATTATGCTAGATCTACTCTTAAGCAGGGTCTATTCCTCCTTCACCTAAGCACATCAGATTTGAATTAAGCATGCATAATTAAGAATAAACTAAGTATTTATCATATAATTCAGAAAATAATAACAAGATTCATCTAGGTTTCATCCCCTTCAAGTATCTAAAGGGTTTAGTTCATAATGAATAAATAAAACATCTCAAGAGAAAAGATAAAACAAAACATAAGAAATCCCTAAAACCCCCGGAAAGAATCGAAGGAGAAGTCCACCTTCTTGAGTAGAATTTCGGCTCCTTGAGATGGATCAACTGGCTATCTTCAAGTAATTTCTTGAATTAAACTGCTCTGGCTTCGACTCTTTGGCCTCACTGAACGCCCCCTTTAGGATACACTTAGGGTGTTTATATAGACTTTTAGAATGCTTTACTTGGTCCCTAAGTGTCCTAATTTAAGTATACTTCCTACTCAATGTTTGAATAAGCTTTGGAAAGTGTTTCTTTGCCTCAAAGTATCCAAATCCAAGTGAAATTGCTCTCTTCCGCGGCAGAGGCACGGCCAGGGCACACGTCCGTGTAAATCATGGTTGGGCAGTGTTTCGATTCTGTTGTTTGAGGCACGGTTGTGTAAATTGGGGGTAAGGCCATGTGAAATATTTTGACGATGCACGGCCGTGTGGCTTGATGTTCAAGCCATGTCAATTTCCTCTTTGGCCCAAATTGGCCCGTTTTATGCCGTTTCTTGTTATTTTCGTTCTCGGGTGCTTTCCTTAGTATAAACATGAAAAGAAAGGATTAAAAGTACCTTTTTACATAAATTAAGGGCTAAATCATCCAAAATCATACTAAATGTGGGTCTAAAATATGTTACTTTTACGGTTTATCAAATACCCCCACACTTAAGCTTGAGCTTGTCCTCAAGCAAAATTCTCAACTTATAATTAAAACGAACTTTCCATAATTCATAATTCTTATTAAAATGCCTCATCATAATTCATAGATAATTCATATATGGATAATTTAGCTCAAAGACTCATAAAGATTCAAACAATCTTAAGTCATAAATTTGTAGCACGAAAAACATAGGTGTCTCCCCTCTTCTAAATAATTACCTTTGATTCAAAACTGACAAGGATTGACATCCTCACTAAAGATTCACTCAAATCATTCAAAGGTGTTTAAGGTTCACAATTAATGCACTCAACAGTTGAACCTGAAAAGTTAATCCCATACGCTTGCCTGAAAATCAAATCTCCACCACTATAATATGAGATGATATACAAATCAAAAGGTCTTTGTTAGGGTTGTAATGGGGCTTGGGTTAAAGGTGTGGATAAAAGCTGAATTAGAAGGTTAAAATCGAGATCGAATTGATAGATTACCTAACTAAAAACAATGAACTAGAAAATAAATGATTACATCAATTGAAACTTTAAACTAATACGAGCTTTTTCTTCGATAATTGGAAATTAAATGTTCAAGCTCACTTTCTAAACTACTAATACTGAATATACTTTGATTTTTTGATTTTTTGATTTTTTTCAGAATAAACTAAAGCAAATACATAATAAATAAAGACTTTATCAATTGAAATAAACTAATTAGGTAACTGATCAAATCAATTCTCGATAAAAGGGTAGTCACAAGAATGATAACAAATTCAAAGGGCTTTTTGGGTTAATATTAGCGGGTAAATCAATAAAAAGGGTTGTTAGGATTAAAAAGGGTTCACTAGGGGTTAATTTTGTGGGTAGGCTTTTTAGTGGTGTGAATGGGTTAAAACCTAGGTGCCTTTATCATCTTAGTATATCAAATCATAGATGTGGTCTCAACATGTATAATCGAGGCAAGTTCTAGAATAACAGTTCAAAGTTGACATACTCATAATAAAAAAAAGTGAGCACGAAAAAGAATATATGCTCTAAAAGGCTCAAAATCTCACAAAAATTATGGGGATTTGACATCAATCCTATAAATTTCAAACTTCAAGGTAATATTAACATTCAATTCAACAACCTAGAAAATTTTTTATTCTTGAAAAATAGACTTATCATGCTTGATTCTCTAGCATCTTAAAGTTTAAATCATCAATGCACAATTATCAATGAATTAATCCAAAACATATCAATAAAAATCATAAATCGTTAGAAATTTCATCCTAATTAATAATATGAGAAAAAAAACTTAAAAACAAGATTAAATTAAGGGTTTTTAGAATCATGCAAAAAGTTAGGCACTTAATCCCCCCCACACTTAAGATGTACATTGCCCTCAATGTACAAAGATAGATAAATAATCCTGTAATAGTGAAATCAAAAGAGAAGGGGAGAAGTGACACTTCTTGAATTTTGGATGACGTCGGAGTTGGCAGAGGTCGTGGAGATGACTTATGTAGTTATAGATTACTCCTACTGATTTGTTCGTTATTTGGAGTGTATGGTTGGAACTGCAAAGTCATTAGTTAGATGGTTTGGAGGCATAAGTAAACAGTTGTTTGTTGGACATATACGATGATTAGAGAGCCAGTGATATCATAAATAAAGTGTAAAATTGAAATAGAAAATGCAATAAGTTTAAATTAAAGTAAAAAATTAAAAGGAAAAAATAATAAAATAAGACTAATAGTAATAGTAGGATTCAGAGGTCCTCATCGTCTGCTGGGTCTGGAGGTGGTGGCGATGGTGATAAAATGTTGAAGTGATGGGAAATCTGTTGAAGGGTGGCCTCAATCTCGTTAAAACGTCGAGCGATGTCGGTGAATTGCTGCGTACAGTACTGCTTGAACTGGGTGAGGTGTGTAGAGATGTCTTCCATAGAGGTTACGAAACGGGATGGCTATTGGCTCGGGACTGATGAGACATCATCAGTAATGTCCTCGGGCTCCCCTTGTCTGTAGGTGTCACTAAGCGGTATTGAGGTGGGTTGGTCCCCGACGATGTTTAATCATCCTCATGTGTAGCATCGTCTGGATGCCTTGAGGCACCATCTGGCCGATCAATGTGAGCAAAGTGATCTCAGCCTCGGTGTTGAGCCAACCGTGTTATAAATAGGCCCATCGATATAATTCCTTTCCTGTGCCTCTTTGGTAATGTTGCATTACACCGATGATAAAGTATGCAATGTCGAACATATGTCCTTCCGACATGCAAAATAAGTAATAAACATCGTGGTAATTTACTACGCCGGTGCTCTCACGACGACTTGTAATGGTGTGCGCAAGAATGGCATGAATGTACCTCAAGTATGGGGCGAGCGCTGTCGCCTTGGAGCGACTAGGGTCGTAGATGTTTGTTATGGAGCCTAAGCTATGCCAGCAGTGGAGGGGAGTGTAGTGGAGCTGTCGGTCTAAGTCGAAGAGTGGGTTCTCTTCTATAAATTCCAGTGTATAGAGTCCAAGTGCTGATCCGAATTGTGGTACACTTAGTTGACCTACCGTGCCCCCTAGACGGAATTGGATGGTGCCTGAATCGTCGTAGTTGGTCATCACTGTCTGCAAAGTGAAAATGGTGCAGAACTCGAGTGTGAGTTCCAAATACATTGGCTCGATGATAGAGAAGAATTGCTCCCACGGCTTTGTTAATATGAGGGCTCGAATGTTTGCTGTGAGTCTGACTTAGTCCAGCGCGTCCCAATCGATGCACCTACCAGTGTTGAGTGGTCTATTCCTTATTGCCTTATAACGATCTTCTTGAGCTACTTGAGAAAATCGAAGAAATGGGTGTCGTAACTCGGAAGAAGCACTTGTTGAAGATGATATAGGCCCCTTTCTTTTCTTGCTTGGGGAAGATGTGGATCGTTTTGGTTGGGATGTCGACATTTTACCTGAAATCAGTAATAAATAAAGCAAGTTCATTTTATCAAGTGTCAACAATAATCTAGCCAGACTATTCCACACTAAATCAATTAAAATTTTGAAGAGTTTTAGCATGTTAATCATCCAGAATTAGCAGAGATTATTTCAAATAAAGAAATGTATTAGTTCTAAAATGAAAGATTTTATTTCTACATATCAACATGAAAACTAATCCAACAAGTATTCATGAATATTTGAGAAAAGTTCCTTAATAAAATTCATGCTTAATACTAAAACTAAACCAAAATAAAGCATGGTAACATCAAATTTATCAAGCTTTAAGTCAAGAAATTGAAGTAATGAAGGGAACCGGGGTTGTGGTGATGTAAATTGGTCGAGCACGGGTGGAGCACGGCGGTGTTGTGGTGATTTCTACAGGTACACGGTTGTGCAGAGGGCGTGGTCTACTGCAGCACGGCGGTGTTGAGGGCGTGCGGTCGATTTTTTGTGAGGATTTTAGAGGGAAGGGCAAGGTGAGGAGTTTTGGGAGAGTTAGGGATGTGGGTGTGGCTGGATTTGGGAGGAAGGAGGCTGAGGAATCTGATTAGGGTTGAAATAAAGGGGTTGAACGGTTAAGGTTGTTTAAATAGGGGTGGGGTACGGAGAGTTGGCACTTTCGTGTGACTTTAAATAGCCCGTGCTTTTCTCGAATTTACGCGTTCAGGGTTCTTGGCATGCCGTGGGTCAATAGGCACACCCGTGTTTGATAAGCCAATATGTTGGCACGGTGAGGTCACATGGGTGTGTGTAGCCCGTGTGTGGCAAGTCAGTATCCTTACACGGTCATCTAGCACGGGCGTGTCTCACACGTGCTCGATAAGTCAGTAACCTCGCACGGGTAGCTAGTATGGGCGTGGTCCTTTATCATAGGCCGTGTTGGGAAAATAAATTCTTCTTTATCATGCAGACTATTGGCCCACCCCTGGGTTATCCCCTGGCTTTCAGATAGCCACGAGCACGCCCATGGGTAAGGTCGTGTGGTCTTAAATCTGCACTTAATTAGATTTAATTAATATGAAGTTAGATGCTAAATAATTAAAAATATAATGTTTAGGGGAGTTAGTGCTCGGGTTGCCTCCCGAGAAGCGCTTGTTTAAAGTCTTAAGCTAGACTTTCCCTATTTTCGATTCTAAAAGAAGGTTCATGGAGCAGAAGCTCCTCTCTCATATCTGTAAAATCTGCACCATTATAAATTTTGAGTCGGTGACCATTTACCTTGAATGTGCCTTTAGTGGGGTGAGTTACCTCGACTTTGCCATATGGAAAAATTGTTTTGATCATGAATGGCCCTGACCATCTTGATTTCAGCTTCCCAGGAAATAATTTGAGCCTTGAGTTGTACAGTAGGACGAAGTCCCCTACTTCAAATTGTTTCAACTTCTTTAGGCGAGAACCGTGGCGTCGCTTTATTGCCTTTTTGTATAGTTTCGAGTTCTCGTAGGCCTCAGTTCTCTATTCATCTAGTTCGTTCATCTGCATCATTCTTTTCTGTCCTACAATTTTAAGACCAAAATTTAAAAACTTTATGGCCCAAAAGGCTTTGTATTCTAACTCAAATGGTAGATGATAGCTTTTCCCGTATACAAGTTTGTATGGGGATGTCCCTAGAGGTGTTTTAAATGATGTTCTATAGGCCCATAAGGTATCATCTACTTTTAATGCCCAATCTTTTCTATTTGGTTCAACCATTTTTTCTAGGATTCACTTAAGTTCTTGGTTTGCTACTTCAACTTGCCCACTGGTTTGAGGGTGATATGGGGTAGCTATCCTATTGTGTACTCTATATTTCTTTAGAACTCTTTCAAATTGAGTATTACAGAAATGAGTACCCCTATCACTAATGATAGCTCTAGGTGTCCCAAATCGAGAAAACAGTTTCTTGAGAAATTTAACTACTACCCTAGCATCATTTGTAGGTAAAGCTTCCGCTTCTACCCATTTTAACATGTAATCAACTGCCACTAGGATGTATTTATTTCCAAATAAACTAGGGAATGGTCCCATAAAATAAATACCCCATACATTAAATAATTCACATGATAGCATGTATGTTTGAGGCATTACATCACGTTTAGAAATATTACCTGTTCTTTGGCATTTATCACACGAGGTAATATACCTATTGGCATCTTTAAATATAGTGGGCCAATAAAAACCTGATTCGAGTATTTTGTGTGCTGTCTTAATGCCACTGTAGTGTCCTCCTGAGGGTCCGAATGGAAATGCTCTAGGATTTTGCTTGCTTCTGCCTTTTTAATGCATCTTCAAATTACTTGATCTGCACATATGCGAAAAGAAAAGGATCTTCCCAAAAATAGTTTTTCACATCAGCAAAGAATCACTTTTTTTGGTGATGTGTTAGTCTTTTTGGCAAGATATTAGCTGCTAAATAGTTCGCAATATTTGCAAACCATGGTACCTCAGAATGTGTTATAGAAAAGAGTTTTTCTTTGGAAAATGAATCATTTATCTCATTTTTATTGAGCTCCCTGATATGTGGATTCTCAAGTCTGGAGAGGTGATCTGCCGCAAGATTCTCAACTCCTTTCTTATCTTGTATTTCCAAGTCAAATTCCTGTAAGAGTAAAATCCATCGTATGAGTCGAGGTTTTGCATCAGGTTTGTTTAAGAGATAACGAAGAGCTGAATGGTCAGTGTAAATGACAACTTTTGACAATATTAGATACTGCCTAAATTTGTCAAAAGCAAAAACTACAGCTAGTAATTCTTTCTCTGTGGTGGTGTAGTTTTCTTGTACGGTTGTTAATGTTCTGCTAGCGTAGTAAATTGGCTGAAAATGCTTGTTTCTTCGTTGTCCCAAAACTGCACCTATTGCAAAATCACTTGCATCACACATTAGTTCAAAGGGTAAGTTCCAATCGGTGCAAATATAATCAGAGCATTTATTAATTTATCCTTAAGGACATTAAATGCATCTAAACATTCCTAATTGAAATTGAACGGAACATCTTTTTCTAGTAATTTTGTCAAGGGCTTTGCTATTTTAGAAAATTCTTTAATAAATCTTCTATAATACCCTACATGTCCTAAAAAGCTTCTAATAGCCTTAACTGAAGTAGGGGGAGGTAATTTTTCTATAGTTTCAACCTTTGCTTTATCTACCTCAATTCTTTTACTAGAAATCTTATATCCTAATGCAATCCCTTCTCTAACCATAAAGTGACATTTTTCCCAATTCAAAATAAGGTTTGTTTACTCACATCTCATTAGAACTCGTTTTAAATTTTTAAGGCAAAGATGGAAAGAATTACCGAATACCGAGAAATCATCCATAAATACCTCCATGATGTCTTCCACGATTTCGTCAAAGATTGCCAACATGCAACGCTGAAAAGTAGTAGGAGCATTACATAATCCAAGGCATTCTATGATAAGCAAACGTACCGTATGGGCATGTAAATGTTGTTTTCTCTTGATCTTCAGGAGCTATGGGGATTTGGAAGTAGCCGGAGAGTCCGTCCAAGAAGTAGTAGTACATATGCCTAGATAGTCTTTCTAACATTTGATCTATGAAGGATAGAGGGAAGTGATCTTTTCTGGTGGCATCGTTGAGCTTTCTATAGTCTATACAGACTCTCTAACCTGTAACTGTTCTTGTGGGGATTAATTCATTCTTTTCATTGGGTACCACCGTCATACCTCCTTTATTTGGAACTACTTGTACAGGACTTACCCAAGTGCTATCAGAAATATGGTAAATTATTCTTGTATCTAAAATTTTAATTACCTCGGCTTTGACTACTTCTTTCATGTTGGAATTTAACGGTCTTTGGGGTTGTACACACGATTTTATTCTTCTTCCATTAAAATTTTGTGGGTGCAGAACGAGGGGCTTATACCTTTGATGTCAGAGATTTTCCAAGCTATGGCTTTTTTATGTTCTCTTAGTACCTTTATCAACTCCTCTTTTTCCTTAGGCTCTAGTTCTGAAGAGATAATTACCGGTAGCGTAGAATTGTCTCCGAAGAATGCATATTCTAAGTGTTTTGGTAACTGTTTCAATTCTAGACTGGGTGGCTCATCAATGGAGGATTTCTATTTTATTTCGTCATTGTTTTCAAAGCTTTCTTCTTTCATTTGTCTGAATGACGATGTATTCAAATTCATCTCATTGATTTCATCTCCTTCCCCCCTCTTCTTGAGTTAGGCACAGTTTCATAGTGTCGTCATGTATGATTTCCTGTAATGAATTTTGAACGATATGATCAGTAGTATCAACAAAATAACAAGAATCATCTTGTTCTTTAGAATATCGCATGGCATCATAAATTTGAAAAATAATTTCTTCATCGCCTATCCTTAATGCCAATTTACCATCACCTACATCGATAACAGCCCTAGCAGTGGGTAAAAAAGGGAGCCCTAGAATTAAGGGACATTAATATCTTCTTCTATGTCTAACACAACAAAATCAACAGGGAAAATAAATTTATCAATCTTTACCAAGACATCTTCGATAACTCCTCTAGGGTATTTAATGGATTTATCGACTAACTGAATACTCATCCTAATGGGTTTTGGTTCCCCAAGATCTAGTTGTTTAAACATTTTGTAAGGCATTAGATCAATATTGGTGCCTAGATCATCTAATGCTTTCTTAATATTTAAGCTACCAATTACACAAGGAATAGTAAAACTTCATGGGTCCTTTAATTTGGTTGGTAACTTGTTTTGGAGGTTTGCTGAGCATTCTTCATTAAGTTCCACCGTCGATTCTTCTTCAAGCTTCCTTTTATTCGTCAGGAGTTCCTTCAAGAATTTTGCACACTTCGGCATTTGTGAAATAGCTTCAACAAAAGGTAAGTTGATATGTATTTGCTTAAAGAGTTCAAGAAACTTACCGTATTGGGCATCTAATCATTCCTTTTTTAACTTTGCTGGATATGGGATTGGTGGTTTCCTTTCTTCGCGTGTAGGATTTACATCATCAACTCCCTCATCTCTTGCTTTGTTATCTTCGTGTGGGATTTTTTTCTTTGGTTCAACTAATTCCTTTCCACTTCTTAGTGTAACTGCTTTTACCTATTCTATTTCTTTAGAAAAAATCTCTGCCCGTATTTCACAGATCATCTCAGTAAGTAGTCCAATTGACTTAGTGAGCTCCTCGAATGACTCAGTAAGTTTTTCAACTGATGCTTGCTGATATTTAAGTGTTTTCTCATTTTCTTGGAAACGATTTTATGTGTTTGTCATGAATTTTGTCAGCATCTCTTCGAGGTTTGGCTTTTTCTCTTGCGGGTATGGCTGATTTTGAAAATTTGAAGGAGGTTGTTGTCTTTGATTTCCTTGAATTCCTTGGCCTCCCCATGAAAAATTTGGGTCGTTCCTCCAACATGGATTATAGTTGTTACTATAAGAATTATTATTAGATCTGAAATTATTACCTATATAGTTCATCTGTTCGCTCTCTGCATCCGGTTGGTAGGGTAGGTACTCAGGATTTGCCACAGTTCCACTGGTGTTGCACTGCATGACTAGATGTACCTGTGAAGAACACAAACTATCAAGCTTTTTATTCATCATCTCTACCTGTGTTGATAGCATGGTCACTGCATCGAGGTTGTAAACTCCGGCTGATTTTGTCAGTTTTGTCCTTGTAACTTGCCACTGATAGTTATTTAGTGACATCTCTTCAATGAACTCGTAGAAGTCGCTTCAAGAGTTTTGTTGTTCGTGGTTCCATCGGTGGTGAATCGATTAGTTACCTCGTTGAGGGGTTTATACCGTTATAGAAAGTTTGGACTTGTAGCCACAAGGGTAGACCATGGTGTGGACGCCTCCTCAAGAGATCCTTGTATCTCTCCCATGCGTCGTATAATTTGTCTAAATCCATCTGCACAAAAGAAGAGATATCATTCCGTAATTTGGCCGTTTTGGCCGGTGGAAAATATTTTAATAAAAATCTTTCGGTCAACTGCTCCCATGTAGTGATTGAGCATCATGGTAACGAGTTTAACCACTGTTTGGCTTTATTCCTTAATGAAAAGGGAAATAACCGAAGACGTATGGCATCATCAGAAACGCCATTTATTTTGAAGGTATCACATAACTCTAAGAAATTAGCTATATGAGTGTTTGGATCTTCGTCCTGCAAACCATCAAATTGAACAAACTGTTGAATCATTTGTATTGTGGTAGGCTTTAATTCAAAATTATTAGCGGCTATAGTAGGTCTAACAATACTCGATTCCGCTCCTATCAAATGCGGTTTTGGCATAATCAAACATTGTGCGTGGAGCATTATTTTCTCACACATCAGGTGCTAGTAGGTTATTCTCGTTCATCCCTTCAGTAGGATTGGATCCGTCTTCTTGATCTTCCTCTGTGTAATTTAGGGCTCGTCTGATTTCTCTGCGATTTCTATGTGTGGTAGCTTCGATATCACTATCGTATACTAGTGGTCCTCTTAGGTTCCTCCTAGTCATAAACTAGAGGTACACTGCTAGGAAAAGAAAGAAAGAAAGAAAAATTAGTAAGTAAAATAAAATAAATTGCAAAATTTAAAATAAAAATAATGGCTAAAGTAATAAAAATAGAGTTTTCTTAATATTTTAGTTTCGCGGCGGCGCAAAAACTTGATCATTGTCTTGTCGAGTTTTAAAATTTATAAAGAATATGATCAAACACGAAACCAACTCGACAACGATTATAGGCAAGTGTACCTATCGAGCAAGATGGTATAGCTTAGGCAAGACCAGTTGTCGAACCCAAAGGAACTAAAAGTACTAATACTAACTTTCTCTTTATTATTTAGCCTAAAATAAGTGAAGTTGCTTTTAATCTAAATTAACGACTACTAAACTAAATACGAAAAGAAATTTTTAACCTAAGTCGAGGCCTAGCTCGGGTTTAATTCTAGACCTTAGAACACGCCAAATAAGTCATAACATTTATTTCTTCAAGCACACACATTAAATTTTAAACAACCCCTAATTCGGGATGTTATAGTTCTACCCCTTAAAAGAATTTGGCCTCGAAATTACGGATTAGAAGAGTTGGGGTATTCTTTGCCGCATCACATCCTCGGGTTCCACGTGGCCTCTTAGTACCATGATTTCGCCATAGCACTTTTACCAAAGGCATTGACTTCCTCCTCGAACCTTGACATCTCGATCCGAGTTTGTCTTGGCTCCTCCTCGAACGACATGTCGGGTTTACTTTAATTTCGCCACCGGCTGGCGTGTGATGGATCGGCGATATCGTCTAAGCATCGACACATGGAAGGCGTCATGAATCTGTCTCAACTGCCGGTAACTCAAGGTGGTAAGCTACCGGACCCACTCGCTTTAACACTGTATATGGCCCGATGAACCTAGGGCTTAGCTTCCCTTTTCGCCCAAACCTTAATACGTTCTTCCAAGGCGACACCTTCAGAAAAATATTATCTCCTACTGTATATTCCATTTCCTTACGCTTAAGATCAGCATAAGATTTCTGCCTATCGGACGCTTCCTTAAGACGAGCCCAAATTACCTTAACTTTATCTTCAGTTTCTGTTACCAATTTTGGACCCAAAACTTGTCGTTCACTCAACTCCGTCCAACACGTAGGAGTACGGCATTTTGTCCATCTGATGCTTCATATGGTGCCATCTGGATACTCGCTTGATAACTATTTTTATAAGCGAATTCTGCTAGCGGTAGGTACTCTTCCCAACTACCACTGAAATCTAGAACACAATCTCTTAGCATATCTTCTAAAATCTGTATGACCCTTTTCGACTGCCCGTCCATCTGTGGATGGAAAGCTGTACTGAAATCCAATCGTGTCCCCAAAGCCTAATGCAACGCTTTCCGAACCTTGGCGTAAATCTAGGGTCCCTATCGAGATGATCGATCGGCACTCCATGTAACCTCACTATTTCGACACATACTTACAGCTAGCTAGCCAAGTGAGTAATCCACCCTTACCGGTATGAAGTGAGTCGATTTAGTCGAGACGGTTCACAATCACCCAAAGCGCATCCTTCTTCTTTGGCGTGAGGGTAGCCCAACGACAAAATCCATAGTGATCCTTTCCCATTTCGAGGGATCTTCCTTTGGTTGAAGTAACCGATGATGTGGCGGTGTTCACCTTAACCTGCTGACACGTCAAACACTTTCCCACAAATTCAGTTACCTCGCACTTCAGCCCTGGCCACCAAAACTATTTTCGCAAATCTCCATACATCTTGCTACCTCCAGGATGCATAGCGTATGGGATGCTATGTGTATCTTGAAGAATTCTTTGCCTCAATTCAACATCCTTCGGCATACAAGCTCGCCCTTGAAAACATAATACTCCATCACCGGACAAACTATACCCTTCCAAACCACCATCTTGAACTTGTAATCTCCGGGCATTCAACCTTTTATCTACTAACTGCTTTTCCTTAATCTCCTCGATCCAAGTTGGTTTAACTTGCAGCTCTGCCAAAAGACTTCCATCGTCGTATAGACTGAGGTGAGCAGACATCGCCCTTAAGTTTGTCACAATTTTCTGACTCAAAGCGTCAGCTACCACGTTAGCCTTGCCCGGATGGTATTCAATTGAATAGTCGTAGTCCTTTAGCAGTTCAATCCATCGGCGCTGCCTCAAATTCAGATCTTTCTAAGTCAAAAGATACCTCAGACTTTTGTGATCCATGTAGACTATCGACTTTTCCCCATACATGTAATGTCTCCATATCTTTAAAGCGAAGACTACTACCACTAATTCCAAGTCGTGAGTCAGATAGTTAACCTCATGCGGTCTTAGTTGACGGACGCATAGGCCACTACCTTCCCTCTGCATCAATACACATCCCAACCCGTATGGGGCGCATCACGATGGCTGTAAACAACTTCCGCCTCAGTTTGCGGAGGCTGGAGCTTAGTCGAATCTTAGTAGCTTATCAAAACTTTTCATTTGTTTCTCCGACCATACAAATGGAACTCCTTTTCTTAATAACTTAGTTAGTGAAATTGCGATTAAAGAGAACCCTTCCACAAATCTTGATAGTACCACCAAACCCGTAAAACTTTGAATTTACGCCATCGACTTAGGCGGTTTCCACTCCAACACCGCTTCAACCTTGCGAGGTCCACTCTAATCCCTTCCGCCGACACCGTGACCTAAGAAAGCCACCTCCCTAAGCCAAAATTCACATTCTTGAATTTGGCATATAATACTTCTCCTTGACACTTGTAGAACTATACGCAAATGCATGTCATGCTCCTCCTCCGTCTTAGAATAAACCAATATGTCGCCTATAAACACCACGACAAATTGATCCAAGCTATTTGGAACACCCTATTCATTAAGTCCATGAACAGCTGCAGTGCGTTGGTCAACCCAAATGGCATCACTAGAAACTCGTAATGCCCATACCGAGTACGGAACGCCGTCTTGTGAACGTCAACCTCCTTTACCTTAAGTTGATGATAACCCGACCTAAGGTCTATCTTTGAGAAAACCGATGCACCCTTCAGTTGATCAAACAAGTCATCAATCTAGGCAACGAATACTTGTTTTTGATCGTTAACTTGTTTAGCTGACGGTAGTCGATACACATCTGCATTGACCCGTCTTTCTTCTTGACAAATAGCACAGGTGCTCCCCACGGAGATATACTTGGTCGGATAAACCCTCGGTCCAAGAGTTCCTGAATTTGAGCCTTCAGCTCCACCAATTCCTTTAGTGCCATTCGGTATGGTGCTATAGACACAGGCGCCGTTCCGGGTAACAAGTCTATACTGAATTCAACTTTCCGATCTGAGGCAAACCCGAAAGTTCTTACGGAAACATATCGGTAATTTCCTCTTGTTGAACCTTCTCAGCTCTGACTCCTTAGCCTCCAAGGCACATATTCGGACTAAAAATGCCTCACACCCTTTCCTGACCATCTTCTCCACCTTCAACGCAGACACCACGTTGGATAGGTAATCTCTTCTATTACTGTCATGACCACTTTATCACCCTCACCATCTTTAGAACCATGCGCAGCAACAATAATCCAACCTTGCGATGCTTAACCAACAGGTCCATGTCAAGAATTAGATCAAACTCCCCAAGCAGCGGTTCCATTAGATCGACCACAAACACTACCCTTGGAGTCTAAGGGTACATCCTATATAGCTTGTTTACAACTACTGA
The DNA here is from genome assembly GCA_025506655.1 of Gossypium rotundifolium. Classification (NCBI taxonomy): domain Eukaryota; kingdom Viridiplantae; phylum Streptophyta; class Magnoliopsida; order Malvales; family Malvaceae; genus Gossypium; species Gossypium rotundifolium. Next base: position 17,575,695 of record CP106732.1, read on the forward strand.
GTGACCTAGAGGGCTAATTCATCGTCAACGAAGTAGTCTCAAAGTCTATATTCATAGTCTCTACCACACTACTAGCAGCGTATAAATCGTCGAACCCACATCAATTAATGCAACATATGGAAGACCAAAATTAGGAACGTCTGGGTTATGACGTCCGGTCGTCACCCTCCTCTCGACGCCTTCTTTGCATAGACTAAACCAGGTGCCTTGCCTCGTGTTGCTTGCACATCCGATACGACCTCGACTAAAACCATTGCTTCTCTACCATTACCACGACCCTCCGTGGTGGTCCTACATTTTTGAAGCAGTTCGACCCTCTAGCGATTCTTAGCTAACTTCCGAGGACAATCCCTTATACGGTGATCCAAAGATCCACATTCAAAGCATCCCTTTCACCGGTCCAACATCCTCCCCAATATGATTTCCTACAGTGATTGCACTGAGCTGGTCTCTAATTAGTAGCCACGGGCCTTCCTGCCTGATTCGGCCCACTTTGCCGAGCCTTTTTCTGTGCATTACCACCCAATCCGGACGATCCAAAGCCCTTTTTCTGCTTGTTCCTATCGTAGTTCTGTCTCACGGACTCCTTGACCCCTTCGGCTACTTTAGCCTTTTGTACCAAAACAACAAACTCACGCTCCTGCTGTGGAGCAATCAGCAAACTTAACTCATCCCTAAGTCCATCTTCAAAGCGGACACAACGATCATGCTCCGTTGACACAATTCCCCGAGCATAGCGGCTCAGCCTCAAGAATTTTGCTTCATACTCTGAAATAGCCTTATTTCCTTGTACCAACCCCAGAAAGGCTTTCCTCTGCGCATCAGTGTAGCTGGTGCCCACATACCTCTTCTGATAAGCAACTTTGAAATGCTCCCAAGTAAGGTCATCTGCCGTGGCACCATCCCGAACCGTGAGCCACCACTGATATGACTCATCCTTTAGAAGCGACACCGCTCCTTTCAGCTTCTCCTCATTTGCCGATCGAGATCATCCATGATCCTCTCGGTCGACTCAACCAAGATCATCGCACTAGGTGCCACTCCCGATACACCGGAATACCTCGTACTGTTGGATCGAGTCGTTATCTGATTTTGAGCTCCCATACCACCACTTGCCCCACCACCATCTCAAGAACTCGCAACACGACTTGCGTCTTGCCTCACCTCGTCGATCTTGATCCTCGGCAAAAATGGTACCTCATCTCCTTAGGCATTTAAAGTCTTATGTCTTTTGTTGGGGTAAACTAGTCCTAAAGTTTAAAGCACTTATCATACTATCTCGTTCCATACCTACCCTTCTACGGATAATAATTCACAAAGAAGTTAGAAGTACTTACAGGTAGATTGGTGCTTGGAGACTCGGTGCCATCTTGTTCAAAACCAAAATGTTTCACAAAGGCCTCTTAAAACATTTTGGGCCTTGGGCTACAGTAGAAACTTTGAACTGGGCTCGATACCAATTTTGTAACACTCAAACCCGCCCAAACACTATGACCAAATTCGGTATATTACTGAGATGAAAACATTTTGAAAACCCTTGTTTAGCCGATTTAATTTAAAGTAAAGATAATGTCTTGTTTTAAAAAAGCAGTTGAGGTGTATAAAGAAATCAATACTTAGTTCGTTTAAAATATATTAAGTCGATTATTACCGATTTCAGATGTACCGATAGTACAGAAAACATTTTACGTTTAAATTTAAGAAAACTTGTGTGATCATTTTAAAATCATTAAAAATTTTAAATACTTCATCCAAACATGAAAAATAATAAAATAATCTTAGGAGGCCTTATTACAACTCGAACAAATGAAACCAAAAATAAAATAAAATAGTTCAAAGTAAACTTAAATTTCCTTTGCATGGCCACCTCGAGTCCATCCGGCTTCTCATCCATGATCTCGAGTCACACGAAAAATATTAAAGGAAAAGGTGAGTCACCATGACTCGATGTGTAACCCTTTTCGGTTTAATGCAACATCATGCACACAAATCACAATTAAGTTTAACATGCACCCAACCTAACCATCCAAAACACCTTTTTCTACCCGTGTGGTACCAAACCTTTGGTGGTGCCAAACCATTGGTGACTTAAAGTCACGATATCCATCAATATTGTGGTGCCAAACCACTTTGGTGACTCAAGTCACAAATAACAAGTTGTGGGGCCAACCCGTGTGATACCAAATCACCGGCGTCAATCCCATAATATCATCGTGGGGCCAACCCAACGTGGTGCTAAGCCACGGAACTAAAAGTACTAATACTAACTTTCTCTTTATTATTTAGCCTAAAATAAGTGAAGTTGTTTTAATCTAAATTAACGACTACTAAACTAAATACATAAAGACAAAAATAGTGAATTGGGAAATAACTTGATGAAAAACTCGGTTGATCACGACGATACCCTCGATACCCTCAGAAAGAATCCGCCTAGACTTCACTTGTTATTTAACACTAAATCATACGATTTATTCACTTAGTTTGATCCGTAAGACTCCCTAACGTATATTAAACCCTCTCTTGAGGCGAATAATGTCTAACCCTAGGTTAATTAGTGGAACTCTCGTTCTCTTATAATAGCCCCTTAGAATGGAAGTAAATCGATCTATGGACTCTCATATTAGGTTTCATCCTAATCTGGCAAAATCTCGTCACCCTATCTCTAGGCGTGCGACCAACTCCGCTTAATTATGCTAGCTCTACTCTTAAGCAGGGTCTATTCCTCCTCCACCTAAGCACATCAGATTTGGATTAAGCATGCACAATTAAGAACAAACTAAGTATTTATCATATAATTCAGAAAATAATAACAAGATTCATCTAGGTTTCATCCCCTTTAGGTATCCGAAAGGTTTAGTTCATAATGAATAAAGAAAACATCTCAAGAGAAAAGTTAAAACAAAACATAAGAAATCCCTAAAACACCCTGAAGGAATTGAAGGAGAGATTCGCCGTCTTGAGTAGAATTCCGGCCCTTTGAGATGGATCAACTGGCTATCTTCGAGTAATTCCCTTAATTAAACTGCTCTGGCTTTGGCTCTTTGGCCTCGTTGAACACCCCTTTAGGATACACTTAGGGTGTTTATATAGACTTTTAGAATGCTTTACTTGGTCCCTAAGTGTCCTAATTCAAGTATACTTCCTACTCAGTATGTGAATAAGCTTTGGAAAGTGTTTCTTTGCCTCAAAGTATCCAAATCCGAGTGAAATTGCTCTCTCCCGTGACAGAGGCACGGCCAAGGCACACGCTCGTGTAAATCATGGTTGGGCCTTGTTTCGATTCTGTTGTTTGAGGCACGGCCGTGTAAATCGGGGGTCAAGCTGTGTGAAGTATTTTGACGATGCACGGTCGTGTGGCTTGATGTCCAGGCCGTGTCAATTTTTTCTTTGGCCCAACTTGGCCCATTTTAAGCTCGTTTCTTATTCTTTTCGATCTCGGGTGCTTTCCTAAGTATAAACATGAAAAGAAAGGATTAAAAGCACCTTTTACATAAATTAAAGGCTAAATCATCCAAAAGCACACTAAATGCAGGTATAAAATATGTTACTTTTATGGTTTATTTATCATGCAATTAAAAGTACATACATTCAGATCAGTATACATGCTTAGTATGGATTTTAAATAATCAGTTCACATAACTACGGGTCTAAGTACTACTTACTGACCCTTCAGTAGGTTCACAGTCGACTTGGGCGACCCGTGTAATCTAACAAAACATTTCAAAAAATGGGCTCACACACCCATGTGGCCTGCTCGTGTGGGCCCACACGGCCCAAATTGGCCTTGGTCGTGTGGATCACACGGGCTAGCCCAGAATCCAACACGCCCGTGTAGCCTACACAGCCCAATAGGTCGAGCCCATATGTTGTACACGGCCTTTCCCAGCCATCACATGGTCATGTCACTTGCGCACGACCTGGCTTGTCAATCACACGGCCGTGTTATGGCTTACAACCTTGCACACGGGCGACCACATGCCCGTGTAGCTTCGACAGTGAGGTTTTTGGCTTTCATCGAAACCTCATTTTCTATGTTTCTAGGTACACACCTGTATCATTTTCGATACTGTTGGATCCCTAAGTATTCCAAAGCTTACAAATCAGTATGCACAACCTCGATTTAGCATTATAGAGATTAAACTAATGATTTGCCAAAAAGGACGTTGACTCGAACTTGACTTACCGTTAGCTGAGCCTTTTTCAACACTATCAGAATCAAAAGACGAGAATTACTGCTCAGAACCCTTCACCTAAAATAGAAATTTTAGGAAACAGAATCAGGTTCCTGCATCTTCATCATTCAAAATGAATAGAATAGCGAGACACTTACTGAAATAGCATAAGTGCTGATTGACGCTACAACTCAAAAGAAAACAAAAGTTTAGGGGAAAATCAAGGGAGTTTTGGCAGTAGTGAAGGAAAAGAAAAAAATAGAAACGTGACAGAGAAAATTCGGCAGATCTTTGAGGAGGGAGAAGTCATCAGATAGATGGAGAGGTTTTTGGAAATTAGAATCCCCCCAAAACCACACCCCTTAATTCTCTCTACCAAATCCACACTACTCAGAAATCTATCACCACTCAAACTCCTCCCCCTAATCGTGCCAAAAATAATGTCAAAGCAGGGAATCGAACTTAGGACCTCCACACAACACACAGACTTCTTTACCACTCGAACCAGCAGGCTCATTCTGATATCATTTTACCAACAGTCAAATAAAAGCCTACTGATCAGGGTCAAGGCTTTAATTAAAAAAAATACCAAAATTTACCTAAGACATGGATTGAACTTGGGACCTCACACACACACACCTAGATCACATAACCACTGAAGCAGATAGACATTGTGTGTCACAAAACTACAAAAGCCGAAATTACAGAAAATTGGGGTGTTACAAATTGGCACCCAGTGACTCATCGAATCATAGTCGAAATAACCTTGAACACTTCCTATTCTATGGCATGCCATCTATATCTGACTCGGTCTGAATAGTTAATGGAGTTTCTATTTTATATTTCAATAAAACCAATATTTCAATTTCATATACATTATCATCATGTGTGCATTTATCCTATTTAATCACAACCAAAGTTTTCTAATAATATATAATAAATTCATACATTCACAAAGTTACATGTATTTCTCAAATATACATAACGGAATCATCCTTATTATCAAATGATTCAATTCGACCAAATTGAATGAGAATTCTCACCTCAATTACTTACCATGCGCGAAAAATCAAAATGTAGTAATTTATAAATTAGTTGGGATTATAGAAATACAAACCATAAACTCCGAGCTATTCATCGACGACCTTGTCTTTTCCTTTCTTTTTTGAGGAATCTGGGTCGACGTTAGCTAAGGAAATAAATAAACCACATATATAGTCAAAACACAAACAATTTCTCATTTAATTGCTAATTTAAACAACTTTTATGCTTTATTCAATTTAGTCCCTAAAATCGAGATTAGCTAAACTTCAACACTTAACTCTAAATTTTAATATCAATTCAACTCTAAGCCAAATTTAATCCCTTAATTCTCATTTCTACACCTAAATTTCAAAAATTTCACATTTTGGTCCCTATTTCTCAAAATCAACAATTAACTTCATAATTTAGTCCTTTGCCACTTCTAACCTAAAAATCTATCAATTTAATCACTAAAGCTATTCAATAATGGTAACATCTAAAATCTTAAGTAGTATTAAAAAATTACAACATGGGTCGGATAGTTCTAAGTATCAAGATTCGAAAATGTAAAAATTATAAGAAGATGGACTAAATTGACTAACCAATTGAAACTTAAATGCTTAAAACACCTTAAGGTCATTCGTTGTTTCTTTTCTTCTCCCCCCCCCGGTTGCATGAACATAAATGGGAAAAGAATGTATTTTCATTCTTTAGATCCCACTAACCAAATTATTTATTATTATAATTATAACTTAAGTTTTAACTTAAGATTTTATAATATATATAACATATAATATAACTTAACTTGACACTATCATAACTATATATATAATGGTTGATTTATTTATTTAGTCCTACATATTCAACTCTAATTATAATTTCTTTAATAATTAAAATTTTGACCCTTTTACAAATTAATCCCTAAACTCTAATTAAACATTATCTTGCCAAAATATTTACGAATTCGATTTACGAAAACGAGGTCCCAAAACTACATTTTTTGACACCACTGACTTTCGGTCATTACATAACAACTGATCAAAAACCATATGATTTACAAGTTATTGTTACAATCTTGTAAGAAGCAGAAGCTAGAAAAGCATATTTGATGACTTGGATCAATGCTTTAGCACATATTGCAATTCAACAACAAATCTATAATATGAGCAATATGAGTAATGGTATTACTAGGTATAATCGTCATCTATCAACACCACATTTTCAACCTTATGTTGTTCATTCAATAAAAGCTTGGTCGTGGTAGATATATATCATATAAACTAGAATGTCATCTTTGTGGTAAACTGGGCCATTTGGTTGATAAGTGCTATTATAGATTTGGTGCAAAATTTTAAAATTTTGGCTCAAGACCTCTGTAAGGTAACATTAGCAGTAGACACGCTCACATGTGCAATTTTATTTCAACTGCAACAAATTGACCCACTCCTTATATGTACAATCTCTTTGTGTAGACTCATGCTCAGTGGCAACCTACTATTCACAATTATTCACTACCAAATTGATCGTTGTTTTGTCGAGTCTTAAAATTTATATAAAGAATGATCAAACCTGGAAACTAACTAAGACAACGATGGAGGCAAGCGCACCTATCGAACAGTAGTATAGTTTAGGCAAGACCGGTATGTTGAATCCCAAAGGAAACAAAAGTACTAATACTAACTCTCTTTCTATTATTTAACCTAAGAATTAAGGGAATTTGTTGTTTGATCTAAATTAACTAACTACTAAACTAAATACTCTAAGACAAAGAAGAATGAAATTTGGAAAATAACTTGAGGAAAAACCAATTGATTAAGACGACACCCAAGGAAGAATCCATCTAGACTTCACTTGTTATCTAACACTGAACCAGACGATTTATTCACTTGACTTGATCCATAAGATTCCCTAACATATATTAATCCCTCTCTCGAGGCGACTAACGTCTAACCCTAGATTGATTAATTGAAATCTCTTTCTAATTAAAACCCCTAGAATTGCATTAACTCGATCTATAGACTCCCATATTAGGTTTCACCCTAATCTGAAAAAATCTCGTCACCCTATCTCTAGCGCGTGATCAACTCCACTTAATTATGCTAGATCTACTATTAGGCAGGGACTTTTGCTCCTCCACCTAAGCACATCATACTTGAATTAATATCCCGAAAATATCAACACAAGAATTAAGAACACATAATTAAGAACAAGCCAAATATTTATCATATAGTTTAGCAAACAATAACAAGATTCATCTTAGGTTTCATCCCCCTCAGGTATCTGAGGGTTTAGTTCATAATTGTAAAAGAAAACATCTCAAAAGAAAAGATAAAACAAAACTTAAGTAATCCCTAAAACCCCCTGAAGGAATTGAAGGAGAGATCTACCGTCTTGAGTATAATTCTGGCTTCTTGAGATGAATCAACTGGCTATCTTCGAGTAATCTCCACAAATCTACCCTCTTCGGCCTAGCTGGATGCCCCCTGACTAAAGCCCTGGGTTCCCCCGACAAAAACCCTAGCAGAAGACTTCTGCCGAACTCCCCCTTTAAGTTGCCCCCTAGGGTGTTTATATAGGCTTTGAGATGCCTTACTTGGCCCCTACATATCCTAATTCAAGTAGAATTCCTATTAGGGTGTTTGAATAGGCTTTGGAATGTGTTTCTTTTCCTCCAAGTATCCTATTTTGAGTAAAACTCCTCTTGGCTACGGCAGGGACATGCCCATGGCACACGCCCGTGTGAATCGATTTTAGGCCGTGGTTGAGTCTGCTGAAAAGACACGCCCGTGTGTTTTAGGGTCCAGGCGGTGTTAGAGTAAATTAGGGAGGCACGTCTGTGTGGTCTTGGGCCCAGGCCGTGTCGATTTCTATTTTGACCCAATTTGGTCCGTTTTAGGCTCGTTTCTCGTTTTTTCACCCTCGATGCTCTCCTTAAAACATGAAAACAAAGGATTAAGAGCACCAAATTGCATAATGCAAGGTATAAATCATCCAAAAGAATACTAAATGTGGGCCTAAAATATGTTACTTTTACGGTTTATCACAAATCACATAGCTACTTACCATTCTTGACAAAATCATGGTTGATCACACATTACTAAAGTCTTCATTAATACACCAAAAATTAATGACGATAATGCTTGGTATCCAAACTTATTAGCAACTAACCATTTGACTAATGATTTCAAGAACATAAAAAGTGGTAGCAAATACATTGGTTCGGGTAAGATTGATCAATTTTTTGTTAGGAAAGGCAATTCATTACCTATATCTAGTATTAGATAGTCAACTTTACTTACTAGACGTAGGAATTTTCTACATGTCCATGAAAAATACTAAAATTATTGTTGACTTCCTAATTCACAAAGGATAAACATGTGACTCTTGAGTTTTTCCTCTGTCATTGTAAAGTCAAAGACTTGCATTCTAGAGTGGTACTGTAATGCCCCAAAACTTGAATGTTTGGCCGTTGAATTTTGTTATAATTAAGTTTCTATATCTGTGGCAATGTGCTCTATGTATGTGTTTAAGGTCAGAGGTTCGAGTAGTGCTTTTAAGAAGTTTTGCTACTTTATTTTAATTTAACCTACACTCTTGAGTTATTGACTTAAGTTTAATTCTGTGCAAATTTGTGTCAATGATGAGCCTAGTGGTTTAATGGTTAAGCTCCTATATTCTCTTTGGTCTTGTGTTTGAGTCTCGGTGTATGCGTTACAAATATTTTGCTAAATGTTATAAGTCTAATTGGTGGTTAAAATAAAAATGTAGCGACCCAATAGTCAGGGGTGTCGAAAAGTGTATTTCTGGGACTTCGTTTCTTCAAACCGGACTCGTAAATATTTAATAAAAATATTTACGGAGTCATATTAGAGACAAATTAAATTTTGGATAGGTAATGTGCATGAATTAGGAGCTATTATGGTACAAGGACTAAATCGTGTTAAAGTTAAAACTTGAATTATAGATCAAAATAAACTAAATGTGCTAAAGTAGTAATTATACCATTTAATAAATGGTCGTGTGTAGGTGGCAAGTTATGGGGTAAATGATATGCAAGTGTATATTATATATATGTTATATATTAAGTTAACTAATAATAATAATTATAATGATAATAAATAATACTAATAAATACCAAAAATATTACATGCAAACATTAAAGAAAGAAAAGAAAGAAAGAAAAGGAGAAGAAACTTACGGAAAATCTAGGGAACTTAGGGTTCAAACTCAAATTGGTTCGTGCAATTTAGTTATTTTCTTGTAATTTTTATGTTTTCAAAATCCTAATACTTAGAACTACCCAACCCAAGCTATAATTTTTAGTATTGTTCAATATTTTGGATGTTTCCATGGTTGAGTATTTTAAGTATTAGGGATTAAATAGCTTGCACCTTCTATTTTAATGGAATTAGATGTTTTGATTGGTTAATAATGCCCTTGGCCCTAATCTGACGATGGAGAGGGGTTAGGGGTGTTACAAAAAAGTTAATGTATTCCTTTCCTTTTTGATTTTCCTTTCTTTCTTTCTTTTTTTTTTCTTCTTTCTGTTTATTTTGTTATTGCATTAGTGAAGTGGCTATCGGAACTAATTGAGGGTTTTCATTGTTCATTGTTTCGTTGGAAGATCTCTGTGTAAGTTCTGTCGTGATTTCTTGCGGTTCTGCGAAGTTTTTGTTGATTTTTGGTTTACGTGTAAAAATGGGGTTTCTATGTTTGTTTCATTTGAATTATCTGATAAGAGATCGTTGATCTCTTTTTTTAGGTGAGAATACCAAAGAAGTGATCCTCCTCACGCTGTCTCGAGCAATGTCTATCGAGTTGTCAGTACGCATTGGTTTTGTTGGAGGTTCGTGTCAAAGTTTTGACATAATGTGCAAGGCTGGATGAGTATTAAATACTCAATTTGGTGTGTTGGGCTATTCGGAAATGGTGTGTAGAAAATGAGTATAGAAAATTTCATCTGTTCCGACTTGTTCTATGTTTGGGAATGAGCTGACTTGTTATCTGACTAATCTATTTTGATCTGTTAAATTAAACAGATTATCTTCTATATCTAATTTTGAATATGAATTTGGGACCTTACTAGTTTAAATTTAACTCTTTTTAATATATAATTGTTTCTTTATTGAGTTATTAATTAATTTTTCTATTGATTGAATTACAAGTAAACCACAGATTTGATCGGGTCGGCGGATCAGGAGCTCGGTCACACTTTTTATCAACTATTATTATTAGTTTAATTTCAATAGTTTCCAGATGTTTGACTTTCTAAATGATAATTTCTGGAGTAAATGTTATGTTTGTGAAATTTCTTTGGTTTGGAAGGCTTTGAAACTAAGTTTTTGAATTTATGTCTGAGAAATATTTGATGCGACTCTCCAGACATCTTGTTGTCTAGGACGGGTATTGGGTGTTATAGGTACTACTATAAGGTTCAAAAAGTAAAGGCTTGTATAGGTTTCATCCTAAAAGGTAAAACAATAGTCAGTGATGTTCATGTATTGAATTAAAAGTTTCAAGGAATTTGTAATTTTTTTGTCACTAAAAATGTGTCTAGAAATTTGGCATAAAAGGATTGGTCACCCAGCCACTGATACATTAACCAAAGCTTGATTACATTGTAATGTTCAATTTGTAAGGAATGAACAACTAATTTTGTGCATTTTCTAATAGCTTAGAAATCATATAAACTTCATTTAAATGAGCCTTTAACATTGATATTGCCCCTTGGTAGTAGTTATCATAAACTTATGATGCCATGCATCAGTGTGCTAAGATGGTTTTGCATATTATGTAGCATTTACAAATGTGTATTCAAGGCATTCTTGGGAATATTTTTTTAATAAGAAAGACTAAGGTGTAGTTAGCACTTATGAGCTTTCATAACAAAACAGAAATGTCACAAGGAAAAAACTTAAGGCCTTACTGATATCTGATGGTATAGAATTTGATGCACTACTACCATACCTCAAGACACATAACATTACACACAGATTAACACACCCCCACACATCAAGTCAAGAAGGGATAGTTGAGAGAAAACGTGGAGAGGTGGTTGAGATGGGTTTGTCTCTGCTCACATAAGCTAGTATGCCATTGACTTACTGGGTTGATGCATTCTCCAATTTAATATTTCTCTTTAATATATTATAAAAAAATGCCCTAAAAAGTATTTCTCCTTATGAAAAGCTTTTCAATACAAAAAATGTTTATGTTTTTTAAAAGAAATTTGGTTGTCTTTCTTTCCCAAACTAATGCCCCTAAATTCACTACAAACTTCAATTTAGGTTCTATCATTGTGTATTTCGGGATATTCATCTACTTGAAAGTGTTCTAGATAATTTCCAAACATGTCATTTTTAGAGAAAGTATTTTTTTTTTTTTTTTGCCTTTTCCTTCCAATAGTTTAATATTTTCCCTGCAAATTTACTAATTCTCTCACCACAACAACATCCTATATACGTACCCATCACTAATACACATATACCATTGAGCTTTCCTTCCTTAACCAAACATATAGCCACTACCGATACCATTTTCATTAAATACTCATTTTTCAACTAGACCTAATAACTAAAGTCCTATCACCACAACATCAAATCAATCCTTAACTTCATTACCTAATCATTCTACCATACTATACCTCACTTCACAATCAATTACCATAACTTCAATATTAGAACTCATAATAATTCAAAACAGTTCTAAGTTTATACATGTGTCATTACCTATAAACTATAATCCTCAAAGCATCTATTTCATTCTGCCATGGCTTTGCATGTGCCCCTACATCCTCTTCCTGGTAGGTGTTACATGGTCTTGAAGATAGGAGTTGTCAAACTGCATCTTCCTTTTCAATTCTTCGTTGTCTTAACAATTCCTACTGAAACACTTGTTATTGTTCATAACTAGAACTTTGTTAAGCCATTTGCTCCTTCATCAAACACAATTGGTCTTGCAAATCAAACAATTGCTATGGCGATGCTCTCTGATTAGAGGGAAATGATGGTCCCTGACCAGAAGGAGTGTTGAGATCGAAAGAATTATAAGTACTTGCATGGCTTGAGTTACCTAAATTCTCTAATCGGTTAGCAAACCAACCAGCAAAAAGGTCTACCTCACTAGGTTGATTACCAATGCCAAAACCTCCTGCCTGGCTTGATGGAAAATTAGTGGGAAAATTCTCATTAGGGTGAGTCATTTTGGTTTTCAAGCAATCTGAAAATTTGAAGATAGGAAGTCTATCCACACTCACCACACCAAATTATTGAGTTTTTTGGGGTGTGTCCTCTTTAGATAGGTTGAACTGTGTATTTGTATGATATGGTTATTGTTCATGGATGTGATATCATAGGTAGGTCACTTTTGCACGTCGACACGTACCATACTCTAGGATTAACACGTGTTTATACGAGGTGGGTTCGCCTATATGATAGTGTGAACCCACATCGTGCGGTCTCATAGAATGGTGTGAGGACATTACATGTGAAGCCAAAGTACGAATCGTGTAGAGTACGAGTCAGGACCCAATCAGGTAGCAAGTCAGTAATAGTGAATAAAATAACAACTCTAATTAAGCAATTAATAGAAAAAACTTAAAGGACTAAATTTTAATTTTTTTATGTCAACCCCCATAAATATTTATATAAGTATTTATGGACCCGATTTATAGAAATGGGGTTTCCAAACCACCTTTTCCAACACTACTAAAAATCGGGTTGTTACATTCCAGTGTTGTATGTTACATTGGTGTAGACTGGGCACCCTTTGTAAAAGACAAGAGGTCCACAATAAGCTATTATGTCTAGAGAGTAATCCTAAACAACCAGGGATATCTAAATCAACCTATGAAGGTAAGTACCACAACTATACTTAACAAAAAATATGTCATATATCTATAAGGCATCTTCCACATTCATTGTACCGTCCATGGAAACTATATCTTTTATAGCTCATGATTATCCTTTTCAGCAACATCATCTTCAAAGCTCGAACCTAAGTACTTTTTCTACAAATATAATATAATTTACTATTATAACCAACACTTAAAAAAATAATATTTTACAATATCCCTTACTTTTACTTATCATTCTCCTATAAACATTTCACATCAAATCAAACATTTGAAAATAGAATTCTTGATTGAATCCCTATTTCCTTATCTACTATCTGGACACACACCCATGTTCTTGCCCGTGTGGCTCACATGGCCTGGGCACACACCCATGTCCTTACCCGTGTGGCTCACACGGCCTAGGCACATGCCCATGTCCCTGGTCGTGTGGTTCTAAAGCGTAAACAGTGAGTTACAAGGCCTGGACTGTAACACCATAACCCTTATCCGTCGCCGAATTAGGGTTACAAGGCATTACTGAATAAGACATCACTCAAACATGCATATATTTTCTTTTCTTTTATTACAAATATATATACATGTCAAATCACTCAAGTAATCACAAATACACATTCACCAATCATATAATCTTCCATACAAACAACCTCGATTATAATCATCATTCAATTAATTTACAATTTAAAACTTAACTCCAAATATATTCCAAATTTAAAAATCACAAGCTTATAGAATCCATGACTAACCATAAATAAATTCTCAATAAAGTATACTAATAATTCATTTAAGCATAGCGGGATATATGCAAATATATACATAATTCTTTATTTGAATTTCTATCACATTACATCATACAACCAATTTAATCTTGAAACACATCTATTAGCTTTCACATAACTAAAATTTACATCCCACAATTATCACATACAAATACAAATATCATAACCAAATTACTAGAACTAAATCCATTTGTATTATATTTAAACATCTATCAAAATTTCACATCATTCTTTGAATACATATATATATCCAACATGATCATTTCAATTCCAAATCAAAAACTTGACGATCAATATGACCACATACCTATTTGTTAAATTCGAATAATATATATACATATATTTCAATAACCAAATCACATCTTACTAATTTACATAATTACTAATATTTATTATATAGACAATTTATTTAACATCATTTAGTAAGTAAATCAAACTTTACACAATGCACAACAAATATACAATTCCATAACACTTAATAAAATTTAACATATTCCTATTATCATCACTTATTCATAGCCAAAATATCCAAGTTTACGTTTGGTTCAAGTCAACATTTTAACTAATTGATTCATCATACCAAACATAACCAAATCCAATATGTCTAACTTAAAATTAAACATAACACATACTTACCTATCATGAACATTTACCGTAATCACATATGCATAAGTATAAACTTTTTTTATGACCATTATCAACCATAAACACAGAACCCAAATCAATCAAAGAAGATAAGCCATCTTCGCATGGCTATTATTACATACAAAGTACTTAATTCCTATTCCACCTTTTACTCGCTCATGCTCATCGACACTATGCCTCGAGCATAACGGCTCACCTTAGAATTCCAAATTCATACTCGCCACGTACTTGTTCCCTTGAACTAGCCCCAAAATACCTTCCTCCGCTCATCAATATATCCGGTTCCCACATACTTCTTCCGATACATCGTCTTAACATACTCCTGTGTTAGATCTCTCGGTTGTGGCACCATTCAAACTGTTAACCACCATTGATACGCTTTATCGCGTAGAAATGCCACCATTCCTTTCAACTTCTCCTCAGGGGTCAGATCGAGCTCATCCATAATGCGTTCGGTTGCTTCCAACCAATATTCAGCTGTACTGGGTGCCACACCAGATGCTCCACGAAACACTTCAGCTCCGTTGGCTCGGAGTCGCTCAGGTATAGATTTTTGAGCTCCCATATTCCCTCCAACACCAGCCACCATTTCAATAACTCGCGAGATCTGACTGCGACATAAAGATCTTTCCTCGTCGATCTTGCTGCTCAACAACAACATTGGTGTGGTGGTGGCGGTGGTACCTCATTCTCAGATCCTTGACCCGATCTAACGGGTTTCGACACGGTCATTCTACCTCAACCGCGTCCTTGTACATTGCGACCACGTCCCCTGGAGCTCATTTCTACTACGCTTTAATCGATTAAGAAATTTTATGAATTAGCCTTTATTCCACCGATTATCGAAGAAGTTTTATGTAAAGAGTTTAGTAGTAGTTCTTTCGATCAATCAAAGTTTCAAGTCTTCTATCCTAATTCACGTAAAAGCACATCCATTCCATAGTATCTCCCATACACATTCACTCTTGAACATTTCGTCTGTTTCTATCCTGGGGTATTTTCGTAATTTATCTCACAGGGGTATTTTTGTAATTTATCAAAATAAGGTTCCTTCGTGATTCTGTCAATAAGGGTATTCTGGTAATTTTGCATTCCTAGGGGTATTTTGGGAATTTTAAAATCTGAGGGTATTTTGGTAATTAACCCGGGTAAATGTATAAATCTTAATAAATCAAGGATATTTCGAAATTTACAAAACTTGGGGGTTCTTTTTGAGAATTTTGCTTTCCAAATCGGGGATGTTGTGAAAATTTTGAGATTCAGGGTCATTTTGATAATTTTGTAAGTTAGGGGCAATTTCGTAAATTTTCAAATCAGGGTATTTTGAATTTTCACACGTTAGGGTTTTATGGTTACCTTTGCAAAGCAGGGAAATTTTATAAAGTAAAGAAGTTTTGATAAAACTATGGGTAATATGAGTATTTTATAAACCAAGGGCATTTTGGTAATCTTACCACTAGGGGCATTTTAATAATTTTGCAAATAGGAAATATTTTGGAAAAATTTTCACAATAATCTTTTGTTACACTTAAAAGGGTAATATAGGGATTTTAAAGCTAGGGTTTCCATAAAAATACTGCTAGTCCCTTTCGGGTTTTAGTTAGGGGTTTAGCCCGTGAATAAATCCTCTTGGTTGGGTGAACCGGCTACGCACTGTAGGATTCGAGTGGAGAGGAGGTGAGTCACGTGGACCGCTTAAATACCAAGCTTCCACCGAAACCAATCCTGAACATGCACAATGGTTGCCACACCTAACTCTGCGACTTAGACACGTGTTTGTTTAATTGTGCCTTAGAGTTTTATGTAATTGTTGGGGTAAACAAGTCCTAGGATTTAATTCCTATTCCACTAGTCTACGTCCTATAAATCCTACATACAAATCAAAAAGAGGTTAGAGTACTTACAGGTGGACTTGGGTTGAGTCTCGGTGCCATGCGAAAGCCTGCTTATTTCTTAGAAAAGTCTATTTTTAAAAGACAAAACATTTTGGGCCCTAAAAGCCCTCAAGGTCGAGTTTTGAACCGGCTCGATACCAAACTGAAACACCCAAACCCGGCCCACGAGCCTCGACGGATCTGGTATGTTCCTCGAGTAAAATGGTTCAAATTGTGGGTTCTTAGAAAATCTTTAAGTGATTTTGGGAGAAAACTCGATTTGGGTTGGGCTCAAGTTGGAAACCATGCTATACATGCCATATATTAAATTTTTAACTTAGTAAAATACCAAAGGAATTTGTCGATAGTGTGAGTAGCCTTCTTGACGATCCCGAACTCCTAACGTCATCCAAATCTATAAGTAAGTAAACAAGAATACATACAGAGTAAGCTATTTAAGCTTAGTAAGTCATAAGCAATTATATATATACCAACTATTATATATTAACACTAAGTTACCAAACCAAATATACATGTTCCCAAATACAAAGTTATCATTTAAATCTTTCATACACATATCATATGGTTAATCGTACAAATACACATGAACTTATATAAATCTTACTATTAAAATTACATATACCCCATTTGGCGATCATACACATTCACATATACATTCACATTTGTCACATTTGTTACTTTAACATTTATATAATCAATTCAACAACTGACTTACCTTATTTTCACATATACAAGATCATTTTGTCAACTTACTTGCTCAATAAACATCACATATGCACTGGCCAAATACAACTTACCCCACTGATACTTGGTTATTAAGCTATCATGAAATACTTACTCATGTATCATTTCCCGTTTATCTCCTTCATCCATTCATGTCTTCGAAGTCTCTGTAATCCCGCACACATAGTGCAAATTTCGTAATGTATCGCACACTTAGTGCCGTTACTTTAGAAAGAGCACACGTAGTGCCATTTAGCAGTAATGTATCACACACTTAGTGCCATTACTTATTATTCCGTACACATAGTGCCATTTAACAGTAATGTATCGCACACTTAGTGCCATTACTTACTATTCCGCACACATAGTGCCATTTAACAGTAATGTATCGCACACTTAGTGCCATTACTTATTATTCCGCACACATAGTGACATTTAACTGATTTCGCACACACAGTGCTCGGTAAATTTAGTTCGCACACATAGTGCCCTTTTTACAAACCTTTCCTTTGCTCTTCCAAAACATTTATAGTCCCATTCACATTCGTACATATTCAATTTTTTTTTCTATCTATAGCATTTAATTATTTTTCAACAACTCAATTTACCATCTCCACTTACCTTTACATTCAGAAATCTCAAATATATACATACACACACATCCAAAAATTTCAATTACCATCACTACTCACTTTCCATTTCCATACATATATGTACATATATGTCACTTAACCATAGTACATATATTTAGCCAATTCATACATTCCATATTTATACATATATATTTTCATAATTTCAAACCCACATTTGGCTAGTATAAATATATATACACATTTCATTTCATTTCATGATACATTAGTATATAGTCAAATTTATTTCACCCAACTGCTTAAAAACTTACCTCGGATATCGGCGAACGACAAAAATCGGCTATTCGACTATTTTCGCTTTTCCACGATCCAAGTTTGATTTCTTTGGTTCTTAATCTAAACATATTCAAATTAAGCTCATTCAAATATATTTTCATTCAATTTAATCCCAAAACACATAAATGGGCAAATTACATTTTTACCCCTAATATTTCACATTTTCACAATTTAATCTCTATTGCACAAAACACAAAATATGCAAAATCTCACAAGAACATAGCTAGGCTGAACCTTCCTTATAATCATATAAGTCCATGCATTTAATTTATTTTTCATTTTAGCCCCTCAATTTATTATTTTTGCAATTTAGTCCTAATTACTCAAAATCATCAAAAACTCCAATACAAAACATATTAATCTAACACATATTTATCATTATTCATCCTCAAACAACATAAACAACAAGCTATCACCAATTGCTCAACTCAAAATATTCATCAAATTCAAAAAATTAGAACATGGACTTTGTAGCACTCGAAGTAACGATCTCAAAAACGTAGAAATTATCAAAAATCGATAAAAAACACATACCCGATTTTGAATTTCACCAAGGCCGAATGTTACAAAGCTCAAAACCCCTTTCTTATTTTTGTTTTTCAGTGGAAACAAAGATGAACATGAAAAGAAATTCCACTAACTCATGCTTTTATTATTATCTTATAATATAATATAAAATATAAAATTTAACTTATAAATTTTTAACATATAAAACATATATGTTATCATCAAACCGTCCACTACACTCAATTTTGGTCAAATTACAACTTTAATGCTTCCATTTAAAAAGACATCGACAATTTAGCCATTACACATTAAACTATCAAATTTTCAATTCACGTGGTTAAGCCAATTTTAATAATTCGGCACCCAAACAATAAAATTAAATCACGAAAATTTCACACATAATTAACACGGAAAATAATATTTAAATAATTTTCAGACTCAGATTTTTGGTCCCGAAACCACTATTCTGATTAGGGTCAAAATTGGGCTGTTACATGGACACATGCCTATGTCTTTGCCCGTGTGGCTCATACGGCCTGGGCACATGCCCATGTACGGACTGGATGCAAGAGCAACAAGGGTGAATTCCCGTCCCTAAACGACAAGCAATTGACCAAAAAACTGATTAATTCGTAGTCAAATCACTAAAAACTTACATTCCAAAATCATAGATATGTCGAAGAACTTTCGACACCAAAACTTTAAATTGAACTTACCAGCCAACGAATTGAACTAGAAAGATAGGTTAGATCTCGTACAGAATCAGCGCAATGTAGCTTAACAAAAGGAACAATCACTTTGAAAGGAAGAAACCAAAATGAAGGACTAAGTATAGGGAATGAATGACAGAAGAAATATGGCAGGAAAAGAAAAGAGCAAAAAGATGCAGAAACTTCACCGGAGGTTTCTGGAAGGTTTTAAATAGCCAACCGACTAACTACCACCTACCAAAATGAAAAAATAAAACATTCCCTAATACACAAGCCAGGATTCAAACACAGGACCAAACAAAATACAAAAGCTTAACCAGTAAACTAGCAGGCTCTTTCTTGACATAAATTGATTGAGTTTAACTTATAAACCAACATTCAAAGGTAAGGGTTTAAGCAAAATGACAAATTTCCAAAAATAGGATTCGAACCCGGAACCTCACACACATACCCAGAACACTTTACCATTGAACCAAACCAATTTAATTGTCAAGAATTTCCAAAGTCTAAACTCAAATCGAGGGATGACCTCTTTTGGTTCCAAAATGAAATTTCTTCTAATTCGATTTTTGGATGTTACAACTTTCTCCCCCTTAAATGAATTTCGTCCCCAAAATTCCCACAATCACATCAGCTTCTAAACCGTAAAATATAATTATAGTTCCTATTCAAACAAACCACCACGCTGTCCCTACGCAGCTCAACTTTAATACAAAAAAAGGAAATGTAACACCCCTCACTCATATTAAACATCGGAATAGGGTTACGGAGCATTACCAAAATTACAACACTTTAAAACACACATTTCATATACAATTTATCATTTCAAATACAATTCGATCACACCCAATGATAGTGTCCCTTAAACGGGCCTACGAGGCCTTAAACATGCATTAGAAATGGTTCGGGACTAAATTGATTACACAGGAAATTTTTGTAAAACTTAGAAAATTTTACTTCAAATAGAGGACATACGCCAATGTGGCTAGGCCGTGTATCTCACACGACCACCAGACAAGCCCGTGTCATAGGCCGCATGAAAACAGAGGGTACATTTTGACTTGGGTCACACGGCCAACCACACGCCCGTGTGTCTAGCCCGTGTGCCCTCCGAAGTGGCCACACACGCCCATGTGCCAGGCCATGTGCTAAGCCGTGTCAAACCTATAGGGTATACTAACTTATGCAACACGGCCAAGTCACACGCTCATGTGCTAGGCCGTGTGCCATGTAGGGGGTATACTGACTTGTACCACACGACCGATCACACGTCCATGTGTGAGACCGTGAGCATACTGACTTCATTTCAATTTCAACACCAAGAGACACACGGCGGTGTAATTTGACCGTGTGTCACACACGGATGAGACGCACACCCGTGTCTCTGCCCCGTGGACAAAAAAAAGGCTATTTACCAAGCCATTTTGCCACCCATTTTGCACATACCTAAACCAACCCAAATGGTACCAAATCATAGCATAAATAACATTCAATTCAGCCACATTCAAGACTAATCAATTCCATTTTCAATACCAACATCCAACATGCTTATAACTCAAGTTTAACTAAACCAAAACCTACTCAATATACATATAACAATCATGTAACACCCCTAAGCCGTATCCGTAGCGAATTAGGGTTACAGGCATTACTAGACCAACTATAAAACCGATGCACTCTATCAGAACTATTACTTGATAAATGCATACCATTTCATACTATCAAGAACAAACATGTGCAATCCATCTAATCTCAATACATCAACTAGTAACTAAATGCAACCAACTAGCAAATCACTATTCACATGGTCATTTAAAAGCAATGGCGAATAGGTATATGGCACTTATTACATTTCCATTATCAATGATACATTCAACCATATATCATCATTGAACACATATTACACTTTTGATCATGTATGCTCCCCATTTCAATATCACATATGAATATATTATGTACTATCTACTTATCTCACATTAGAATATACCATAAATATGAATTTCACATCAAGACATTATCTATTAGTTCCTTATCACATTCGGCAATGATCACTTCATATGTATGAACATATAGTCATAGGCACCTCTCAACTAGATATTACATCCATGAATCAACCATTCATTTCTATTATATGAATATCATACCATACATAATCTCATGAAAACACACCTACCAAAATAAGCTTATAATTTAGTTGAATATACACATACATAAGCAACATCTCAAGCATAGTCAATCTACTCAAACCTAAAAATAAAGCCATATTCGCATGGCCCTTTATACATCATATACAATTTGTCTTAAAAGAGTAATTTAGCCTATACATGCCATAGACCTAAGGTTCGAATACAAAAAGGTACCAAATTTGATGATAATGTGATTGACTTCAATATGATCCCCGAGCTCGAGCTTCAACCCCAAAATCTAAGGGACAAAAACAACAACACCCAAGTAAGCTATTATAGCTTAGTAAGTTCTAAAAAATCTATCATATAATATCAATATTGCTTAAATTTATATATAAAAAAATTGGTAAACAAGGATTTATCATTACTCATTATAAAATACCATTATAAACTGCCTATTAACTTTCAATTTGGTTACGAATACATATGTAATACACTTCTATCATCACTCATTTTCATTTACTCAAATTCAAGCCATTACATAAAGATCATGATATACTATCTCACATAATCGGATTACCCAAATGAGCTAAATAACATTCCATTACTCTAGCAATTATATCTTATAGCAACTCAACCATTGAAAATTTTACATAAAAACAAATATAACACACCATTCAAGAATTACTTTACATATATATATATATATATACACATATATATATATATATGTAATTTGGATGATAGAGGTTCATAGAACCAACTTACCGATTTCAGCCCTTTTTTATTATAGTTGATCGCACACTTAGTGCATATCGACCGATCTCGCACACACAGTGCTCGGTATATAAGTTCGCACACATAGTGTTCAGATAACTGATATCGCACACACAGTGCTCGGTGTATAAGTTCGCACACATAGTGCTCAGATAACCGATATTGTACACACAATGCTCGGTATATAAGTTCGTAGACATATTGCTCAGATAACCGATATCGCACACACAGTGCTCGGTATATAAGTTCGCACACATAGTGCTCAGATAACCGATATCGCACACACAGTGCTCGGTGTATAAGTTCGCACACATAGTGCCACCAATCCCATGTTTCCTCACAAAGAAATACACATATGCTCTAATCTTTATTCATATATGCCCATATAATTAATTTGGGGTTCACAAATAACTCATTTATTCATATATATATATATACACATCACATTCGGCTCACTTTTATTATACATTTGACACATATTCACCATCTTCAAACAATCATCTTTTGTATCATCCTTACTTATAACCATCTTGCATTTACACACACACACACACACACACACACACACACACACACACACACACACACACACATATATATATATATATATATATATATATATATATATATATCCAACAACTCAATTAAATCAAGTTTACTTATACATTTATCAAACATTACACTCGGCCATTTCATGTTAAATGCATCTTCACATTCGGCATCATGATAATTAACTAGCTTAAACTCCTTTAACATATGCGCATAGAATGAAATAAAATTCAAATCAATCCAATTGTTTAAAACTTACCTCGAAAATTGATGGATTAGGCTTTCCCGGCTATTCGTTTAACTTTGTTTTTCCTCGATCCAATCCCGTTTCCTTTTGTTCTTGATCTAATTAATTTCAAATTAAACCCATTCAAATACATTTCAATTCAAGTTAATCCAAAAATACGTAATTGTACAAATTACCATTTTACCCCAACATTTACAATGTTTACAATTTAATCCTTAAGGCTCAAAACACAAAATATCAAGAATTTAATCACACCTATTGAGGGCCGAATACTCCTAGTCCCTACATCAACTCATTCCTTCCATTCATCTTACCATTTAGTCCTTTTGAGAATTTTATTTTTATGAATTAATCCTTATACTAAATGTCATCAATAATTCCAAAGAAAATCTTGTTAATCTAGCATGCTTGTATCATAGTCTATTATTAACTTCACAAACATCAAATTTCCATCCATGGAAATATATGAATTACACAACCAAATCAAGAGTTTCGGGTATGAGTAGCTAAATTACATAACAACAACCTCAAAAATGTTAAAATTATCAAAAACCAAGTTTAATTTCTTACCTTATTAGAGCATGCAAAAACCGAATGGATGAGAGCTTAAACTATTCTCCTTTTTTTTATTTTCGGTGATGAGGGAAGAAGATGATGATGTTTTCCCCTTGTTTTCTTATTTTAATGTTATTAACCTATAATATTATTATTTCTTAACATATTATTTATTTTATAATATAATTAAAACACTCCCCAATACATATTCAAAGTCAATGCCGTCCACTAGTTTTCAAAAAGGTAAATTTGCAACCTCAATCCTCATGCAAAAGAAAACAATTTAATTTAATACTCAATTTAATAATTGGTTATTTTACTGCTTATGCAATTTAGTCCTTTATCTAAAATTAAACATCCAAACAGATGTATTAGCCTACGATATTTTAGGACATGCTCAAACACACAACATAGATATCAAATTAAATATAAAGAAATATTTATCTAACCCGAATTCATGGTCCCAAAACCACCGTTCTAATTAGGGTCGTAATTGGGCTGTTACAAATCAACTAGTTTAACCATTACCTAACATACCCCATTTTTGTACCAATTCACAAGCAAGGTATCAATTCCACAAACTTCATAATATGTCATTCACATATCCATCCAAAGAACTCAAGTATCAACATATATATATATATATATATAAGCACATAACCAAATTCACCAAATTAAGCCAACTCTCATGGCTATATTTACAACTCAAAATATAAACATTTACAAATCAGTTCATTTGGCCAAAGTCATTACCAAAACATAACCAACATGAATCAAATACCTATACATGCCATATACTTAAAACATAGTTTCAAAAGTACCAAAGAGTCAGTGGATAGTGTGGTGAAGTCTCCGACGATCCCCGAATCTGAGCTAGCTTTGAAATCACTATAAAACATGGAAAAACAACAAAGAAAGCTATATAGCTTAGTAAGCTAGTATGTTAACAATGTGCAATTATCATCATTCATTAAACATTCATATAATGGAAAACAATGTACAACAATTCTATTAAATCTCAAACTATCAAATGATCATTCATATAACTTACCAAGAAACTCATCAATTTCATAGTTTTCAATACTCAATTCATTTCGTACGCACCTGTACTATCTCGTACCAATCTCATATTCAAACACTTCCTTCTTTTACCCGTTGAACTATTCGGAATAGAAGTTGGATACTCAAGGTCCTACACGGTAAGTACATATACCATGGCCCAAAGCCAAATCAATGTAACTTATCCGAAATTTTGATATCATGGCCCGAAGCCAAATCAGTTGATATGCATGGCCCAAAGCCAAATCGGTTTATCTCACACACATAGTGCTAAATCATGGCCCAAAGCCAACTCAAGTATACCTAATGACATGTCACTAGCATCCTAAACTATTCTTAAGGTTCAATCGAGTTTTCAACTGTCAAATCTTCATCGAATCATTTCTGAACTCATCCGTCATCACATAATCACGATTCATGCTATATCAAAGCATATAAAATAAATTTGAAATAAAATTATAACATACGAACTTACCTCGGATGTTAAAATGGCGAATTGAGTCGATTAGTCGATAACTTTATCTTTTCCTCGGTCCAAGTCCGTATTTCACTTTTATTGATCTAAACATATTCAAAATTAACTTATTTAATCATCTATTCATTCAATTTAGTCAAAAACACTCTTTAAGATACATTTACACTTTTACCTCTAAACTTTCACATTTTTCACAATTTAGTCATTATTGCATAAAATCACAAATTGGGTAAATTCCAAATATACCCATGCTATTCTAATTACCATAATACCCATAGCAGCCCATAATTTTCATTTATTTCACATTTTAACCACTAACTTTACACATTTTTCAATTAAATCCCTATTTTGCATTTTCACTAAAAATCACTTAACAAAACTTATATATCTATTAACAAACATTCATAATTTTTATCAAGAAACCTCAAAACACATGCTTATTCATCAATGGCATCATTCAAAGTCTTTAACAGTTTTGCAAAATAGTCCATGGGCTAGCTATTACAGATAAAATAAACACAAAAACATAAAAATCATTAAAAATCGAGTCAAAATCACTTACCAATTAGAATCCAAAGTGACTGAACCCTAGAATGGAAAAAATGGCTATATTCTTCTTCAAAATTTGGTAATTGAAAGAAAGATGGACAAAATTTTGATTTTTGTTTTGGTTTAATTTACCTTTATTAACTAATTTACTTATTTAACCTTTAAAACATTTAACAATTACACCAAATGCCATGCCACTATCATCTACTAACTCTCAAATGGGTTAATTACCACTTAAGGACCTTTAATTTAAGGTTCTATAGCTATTTAACACCTTTAGCTAATAGAAAACAAGTTTTACACTTTACGCAATTTAGTCCTTTTTATCAAATTGACCATTCAAACGATAAAATTTCTTAATGAAACTTTCATACAATCATTAAATCATGCTATAATAATAATAATAATAATAATAAAATTAATATTTTGACCCCAGATTTATGGTCTAGAAACTACTGTTCTGATTGGACTAAAAACGGGTTGTTATAGGTACAATATTTCTAACAACTTTTTATTTATTCACGCAAATTATCGCAATAACACATCACAAAATCACTAAGAATCTTAGATCATGGACTCCGATCAATGACTCTCATACTTCTCTTATAGTCCGGAGTCATTCAAACGCAGACTCTTGACCCACAGATTTGAGCTAGGTCTCATCAACCCTTGCTAATCACTGAACACAACCCGGGCACCGCAGTGCCTACATTTCCTAACTATCACCTTTAAATTTGAGCATCCTTACAGATTCGTATATTCTCATATTGGGCTCAGTGCCCCAAGCAGGGGACTCGACTTGAGTTGCTCGGCAATTGGGACTACCTATACTTAATATACCAATTTACAGTTTCAGAAATTTTATGAGTTAATTTAGGTTTATCAACAATCCTAAGTCTAAAGTTTTAACAGAGGTTTTCACAAAGTTTTCACAGTTTTAACTAGAACAGAGTAATCAAACACTACAGCATATGTTAGCTCATTTAACATAGCTAAAGTAGAGATACTTACTGATCAGCGTTGAAATCTTGGATGCTCTATTTATAAACTCGAAAATAATCAAAATCTGAACACACACTTTTTTTTAAAACCTCATATTTAGAAGTCAGTCAAAAGTTTCATTTACTTAAAACATTTTTCAAGAAAAGTTTTGAACCTAAAAACCACAGCCCTAGTTTCACAAACGTAGCTTTGACACCACTAAATATAACACCCTAAACTTGACCTAGAAGTTTAAGCCGAATCTAGACGAGTTACACCAACGTAGTAAAAATGTACTTCTTTTAGAGTTTTAACTTTGAAAATCATAAATTCATTTTAGTTAATTTAGATGATTTTATAGTTTCGTTTTAGACTTGGCAGATACTGACGAGATTATAAAAAGAAAAAAATAAGACAAGTCCAAAACAGATTACAAATCCAAAGGATTAAATTGTAGTTAAGTCAAGGTAAAACAATCTAAGATCCTGCACGCCGTTCGATCCTAAATCAGATGTCTTCCTAACAAATAAAAGTAAGACAAATGGTGAGTTACCAAGCACCGCGTATAACCAAACTCAAATACAAATAAACAGAACGTAATATATAAATCATAGTAACGCAAACATTTGATAACAGTTGTCTAACCAGTACAGAACAGATCTAGAGTATCACATAGGTTTCAACAAGGGTAGTACTACAGAATAAAGCAAAACAAAACAGAGCATAACATCACAATTCAAACAAAATAGAACCGAATAGAGTAGAACAGAACAGGATGGAACAGTGCAAAACAATAATAAGCAGAGTAGAATAGAATGGAGTAGAGCAGAATAGAACAAGGCAGAACAGAGCATGTATGTTTATGCAAATGTAGTTTTTTTCAGGAAAACATAATGCATATTTTTAGAAATTTCCTACCCAACTCCACTACACACTAAATAGAGTTATCCAGAACTCGTCCATCCAAATCACACCAATAGAAAAATGTGGACAATGCCACAAGAATTGCAGACAAACTGTTAGAACAGATATGTGGTCAAACTACTATAGTACAGTCGAATTGTTGAAACAGAAGTATGGATAAACCACCAGATAATGCAGATTATTAAACTACCAGAAGCTTTCTCATTTTACTTCACCCAAGTCCCATGCAATGTGTCATGGCATGCTTATGCAGAATTAGAGTAATGAACATGTAAGTCATGCTATCTCTCAATAACAGAATCAGTAAATATGGGAGTCCATGTTCTGTAAAATAGACTTATCAAACCTCTATGGACCATATCAGATTTTCCATTGTAACATCCTAAAATGGGGGCTATTTGTATTTGAATTATTTTGCTTGTGTTTGGATTGCTGTGATATTAATTGTGGTGTAGTAAGGCTTAATTAGGGGTCTTGAGTAGACTCGGATTAGTAGAAAATTTATTTGTGAAGCTTTAAAGGTAGGAAGCCTTAGTGAGTAGGAGTTACAAGGTTAAAGGAGGGAATTATTGTCATTAAAAATGACTTGGAAAAGCTAGAGTTGACGCCACAAGGAGCAAGGGGAACCTATGTTCGAGTTCTTAATTTTCCTTTTGATCTTTATTTTGACGGCAATAAGGGAGGAATTTCCCAATTTTAAACTTTGGGATAATAAGGAAAGTATGAGAATATTATTTGGCTTTAAATGGATTTATTTGATTAATCTTGAAAAGTTGGCAAGAGAGAAAGAGATGATAAATTTTAATGTGAGGATAATAAGGAAATTATCAAGGATATTATTAAGGATTCTAATTGGATTATTATTAGGATTAATTTATAATAATTGATAGAGAAATTTAGGGATGTGATTTATTCAAATTAAATTTGAATATTTCAAATAAGTGGCTTAGAGTGAATTTGGGAAGTTGCCAAATTTTGAATTCCTTGGAGAGGAGTGGACGGCAAGCATAGGAGGGGAG
Source organism: Gossypium rotundifolium (assembly GCA_025506655.1). Lineage (NCBI taxonomy): Eukaryota > Viridiplantae > Streptophyta > Magnoliopsida > Malvales > Malvaceae > Gossypium > Gossypium rotundifolium. The sequence goes on from CP106732.1 coordinate 17,604,188, forward strand.
AAGCAGAATTTTCTTAGCATTTTCTTCATAATTTGGCTAGTCTCCATCTTTTTGTTTTTCCTCTTTCATTCTCTCAAAACCAAAATCCTTCTCTTCTTACAAAACCTTGGCGAATCTCCTATACCTTAATCTCCTATCTATTTCTTTCTTTTCTCTTCTCAAACCTTTAGCAAAACTCTTATTTCATTTTCTTACTTCCCTCCTTCCATACAAAGTCGAACCTTAGTTGATTGTGTTGAACAATCATAGCCGAATCTACTCCCTTGGTGGTAGAAATTTCCTTCTCCTATTTTGTGTAGCCTTGGCGAATATCTTAGCAAGGGTGCCTCTTCTATTTTTTTTTTCCTCCAATCGATTCCAAGGTGAGTGTCTAAGGCGAATGTCTTTTCTTTGGTTCTCTTGTCCTTGTCGACTTCTAAATGGGTAAGAGCCGATTTGGTATTAGATTACAAGTGTGAATCATTGATTTGGAATCGGTTTGTTGTAGGGCCTTGAGGTGATGGAAGCAATCTAGTGAAGCCGTCACCTTTGATTGATTGGTTGGTAAGTGGTAGTAAGAATGTGTTAGTAGTTTAATCTCTTTAGTATTCGTTTAAGCCGAAGGCTATTAACATGTGATTGCCGATTTAGGGAAGCAAAAGTGCTTGGAGTGTGGTGGCTAGTACTCAAAGGCATTTGGGTAAAGTTTCGGGTTCACAAGGAACCCTTTGCAATTAATTTTTTTTTTTGGTTTGGCGAATAGGCCATGGCACTAACCTTGTGGTTGGCGAATATAGGGCAAGGATATTGTGGGTGGCCGATTGGTTATTCCGGGATTTAAGGCTTTCGTTAATTTCGGTGTGTACATACACACCTTATAACTTTAATATGCTAAGTTTTATATGTATGCTTAATCGGTTTGTGTAGATTCGGATGTAATACCATCATGGTATAAACAAGGATTCGGTAAGTCTTTGTTGCTATGAGCTTTCTTTTGATGCTTTTGGGAAGCATGGAATATTTGGTATATGTGGCTTATAATATATGGCTCATGATAGATCATTGGATGTTGTTAAATAAATCTATTGGCATGATAATTGTTAATTATATATTATTGATTGATGTGGGATTAAATGAGTGGAGGGAGAAGTGATATTTGTGTCGACGGACACCAGTGGTTTGGTACCACATTGTGACTACGATCACCAGAGGTTTGGCACCTCCAGAGGTTTGGCACCTCATAGCATCTCGTCCCTGTGGCTTAACACCACCGTGGGTTGGCCCCACTTTGAGATATGGGATTGACGCCAATGATTTGGTATCACAAGATGGGTTGGCCCCATCACTTGATTTGTGACTATACGTCACCAGTGGTTTGGCACCACATTGTTGATGAACATCGTGACTATACGTCACCAGTGGTTTGGCACCACCAGTGGTTTGGTACCACACGGGGTAGAGAAAGGCGTTTGGATGGTTAGGTTGGGTGCATGATTTAGTACATGTTAAATTGTTATAAATTGTGTATGTTGTTGCATTAAACCGGAAAAAGGAGTACACATTGGGTCTTGATGACTCACCTTTTTCCTTTAACATTTTCAGGTGACTCGTAGCTGCGGATAAGGAGCCGGATGAACTCGAGGTGGCCATGCAATGAAAATGTGGACTAGGTGGATTTTGAACTATTTTATTTTATTATGGGTTTATTTTGTCTAAGTTGTAATAAGGCCTCCTAATATTGCACTTGGATTATTTTACATGTTTTGATAATTTGCTTAAACTACTTTATGATATTAAAAGGGTACACATGTTTTCTCAAATTAATACGCAAAATGTTTTATTGTGCCATCGGGTACACTTGAATCTGTAACAACCTGACCTAATATATTATTAAACAACACTATGTAATATTTTCTTCATAACACTTCAACTATTTTAAGCCAAAACAATATCTTTTATCGAAAATTTAAATCGACTTAAGGGAATTTTTCAAAAATGTTTTCTCTGTAGCATACCAAATTCGGTCATAACGTTTGGGCCGAGTTTGGGGTGTTACAAATTGGTATCAGAGCCCAGTTCAAAGCTCGGCTGTGGGGGCCCAAGGCCCAAAAATGTTTTTAGTAGGCCTATTTGAAATATTTTGGTTTTGAATAAGCATGGCACCGAGTCTCCGGCACCAATCCGCCCAGGTAAGTACCTCTAACTTTTTGTATGGATTATTATTGTAGAAAGGGTATGAGGCGTTTTTGGTTCGAATATGTGCCTTGGAGGCTAAGGAGTCGATGAGTTGAGAAGGTCCAAACGGTAGGGAATTCATTGATGTATTTCGGAGGAACTTTCGGTCCGCCTCGGATCGGGAAGTTAAATTCAGTATAGACTTGTTACCGGAAGCAGCACTTGTGTTCTATAGCACCGCATAGAATGGCACTAAAGAAATTGGTGGGCCGAAGGCTCAAATTCAGGAGCTCTTGGACCGAGGATTTATCGACCAAGTATATCTCCGTGGGAGCACTGTCTTTGTTTGTCAAGAAGAAGGACGGTTCAATGCGGATGTGTATCGACTACCGCCAATTGAACAAGTTAACGATCAAACAGTATCCGATTGCCTCGATTGATGACTTGTTTAACCAACTGAAGGGTGCATCGGATTCGGAAGATAGATCTTAGGTCGGGATATCATCAACTCAAGGTGAAGGAGGTTGATGTGCACAAGACGGTATTCCGTACAAGGTATGGGCATTACGAGTTTTGGTGATGCCATTTGGGTTGACCAATGCACCGGCTGACATTCATGGACTTAATGAATAGGGTGTTTCAAAGATACTTGGATCAATTTGTCGTGGTGTTCATAGGCGGCATATTGGTTTACTCAAAGACGGAGGAGGAACATGACATGCATCTGCGTATAGTTTTACAAGTCTTGAGGAGAAGCGGTTATATGCCAAATTCAGTAAGTGCAAATTTTGGCTTAGAGAGGTGGCTTTCTTAGGTCACGTAGTGTCAGCGGAAGGGATTAGAGTAGATCCTCGTAAGATCGAAGCGGTGTTGGATTGGAAACCGCCTAGGTCGGTGGCAAAAATTCAAGTTTTTGGGTTTGGCGGGTACTATCGGAGGTTTGTGGAAGGATTCTCTTTAATCGCTACCGCGTTGACTAAGTTATTAAGAAAGGAATTCCATTTGTGTGGACGGAGAAGCAACAAGAAAGTTTTAACAAGCTAAGAAAGATTCGACTAAGCTCGGTTCTCGTACTGACTGAGGCGTAAAAGTTATTTACGGTTTCTTGTGATCGTCCCATCTTGGTTTGGGATGTGTATTGATGCAAGAAAGGAAGGTAGTGGCCTATCGTCCGTCGCCTAAGACCGCATGAGGTTAACTATCCAACGCACGACTTGGAGTTAGCGGTTGTAGTCTTCGCTTTGAAGATATGGAGGCATTACTTGTATGGGGAGAAATCGATAGTCTACGGATCATAAAAGTCGAGGTATCTCTTGTCTCGGAAGGATTTGAATTTGAGGCGTCGGTGGATTGAATTGTTAAAGGACTACGATCGTTCAATTGAGTACCATCCGGGTAAGGCTAACGTGGTGGTGACGCGTTGGCCGGAAGGTCGTGACGGACTTAAGAGCGATGTTTGCTCACCTCAGTCTATACGACGATGGAAGTCTTTTGGTAGAACTGCAAGTTAAATCGACTTGGATCAAAGAGATTAAGGAAAAGCAGTTGGTGGATGACAGTTTGAATGCGAGGAGGTTACAAGTTCAAGAAGGTGGTTTGGAAGGGTACAGTTTGTCTGGTAAGGGAGTGCTATGTTTTCAAGGGCGAGCTTGTATGCTGAAAGATATGGAATTCAGGCGGAAGATTCTCCAAGATGCACATAGCATCCCATACGCTATGCATCTTGGAGGTAGCAAGATGTATGGAGATTTGCAGAAACAGTTCTGGTGGCCTGGGTTGAAGCGTGAGGTAACTAAATTCATGGGAAAGTGTCTGACGTGTCAGCAAGTTAAAGCTGAACATCAGTTGCCATCAGGGTTGCTCCAACCGGTGAAGATCCTCGATGGAAATGGGAGAGGATCACTATGGACTTTGTCGATGGATTACCCTTCACGCCTAGCAAGAAGAACTCAGTTTGGGTGATTGTGGATCGACTAACTAAGTCAGCGCATTTCATACCGGTAAGGGTAGATTATTCGCTTCAGAAGCTAGCAAAGTTATATGTAGCCGAGATAGTGAGATTGCATGGTGTGCAAGATGTCGATTATCTCGGATAGGATCCGAGGTTTACGTTAAGGTTTTGGAGAGCCTTGCATCAAGCTTTGGGAACGAGATTGGACTTCACCTGACTTTTCACCCGTAAACCTGACGGACAATCGGAAAGAGTGATCTGATTTTAGAGGATATCTTTGAGAGGTTGTGTTTTGGATTTCTATGGTAGTTGGGAGGAGTATCTACTGTTATGGAATTCGCTTATAACAATAGTTATCAAGCGAGCATTGAGATAGCTCCATATGAAGAATTGTATGGACGAAAATGCCGTACTCCTACGTGTTGGACGGAGTTGGGTGAGCAACGATGTGTTTTGGGTCCGGAGTTGGTGGTGGCGAGGACAAAGTTAAGGTAATTGAGCTCGTCTCAAGAAAGCGTCGGATAGGCGAAGTCCTATGCCGATCTCAAGCGTAAGGAAATGGAATATCTTGTGGGAGATAAAGTTTTACAAGGTGTCGCCTTGGAAGAAGGTGTTGCGATTTGGGAAAAAAGGAAGCTAAGCCCTAGGTTCATTGGGCCATATCTGTTGTTAAAGCGAGTGGGACCGGTAGCTTATCATTTCAGTTGTCGCAGAGTTGAGTCGATTCATGACGTCTTCCATGTGTCAATGCTTAGACGATATCGGTCCGATCCATCACACGTGGTGCCAGTGGCAGAGATTGAGGTTAACTCAGACCTATCTTTCGAGGAGGAGCCAGTTCAGATCTTAGATCGTGATGTCAAGGTTCTACGTAGGAAGTCGAGACTTTGGTGAAAGTACTATGGCGAAACCATGGTACGGAGGAAGCGATGTGGGAACCCGAGGATGTGATGCGGCAGCAATACCCTCACCTCTTCTGATCAGGTAATTTCGAGGTCGAAATTATTTTTAAGGGGTAGAACTGTAACATCCTAAAATAGGGGTTATTTGTATTTGAATTATTTTGCTTGTGTTTGGATTGCTGTGATATTAATTGTGGTGTAGTAAGGCTTAATTAGGGGTCTTGAGTAGACTCGGATTAGTAGAAAATTTATTTGTGAAGCTTTAAAGGTAGGAAGCCTTAGTGAGTAGGAGTTACAAGGTTAAAGGAGGGAATTATTGTCATTAAAAATGACTTGGAAAAGTGGCAAGAGGGAGGCCACTTAGGTGCTAGAGTTGACGCCACAAGGAGCAAGGGGGAACCTATGTTCGAGTCACGAATTTTCCCTTTTGATCTTCATTTTGACAGTAATAAGGAAGGAATTTCCCAATTTTAAACTTTGGGATAATAAGGAAAGTATGAGAATATTATTTGGCTTTAAATGGATTTATTTGATTAATCTTGAAAAGTTGGCAAGAGAGAGAAAGAGATGATAAATTTTTAATGTGAGGATAATAAGGAAATTATCAAGGATATTATTAAGGATTCTAATTGGATTATTATTAGGATTAATTTATAATAATTGATAGAGGAAATTTAGGGATGTGATTTATTCAAATTAAATTTGAATATTTCAAATAAGTGGCTTAGAGTGAATTTGGGAAGTTGCCAAATTTTGAATTCCTTGGAGAGGAGTGGACGGCAAGCATAGGAGGGGGAGAAGCCGAATTTTCTTAGCATTTTCTTCATAATTTCGGCTAGTCTCCATCTTTTTGTTTTTCCTCTTTCATTCTCTCAAAACCAAAAATCCTTCTCTTCTTCTAAAACCTTGGCCGAATCTCCTATACCTTAATCTCCTATCTATTTCTTTCTTTTCTCTTCTCAAACCTTTAGCCGAAACTCTTATTTCATTTTCTTACTTCCTCTCCTTCCATACAAAGCCGAACCTTAGTTGATTGTGTTGAACAATCATAGCCGAATCTACTCCCTTGGTGTGCCGAAATTTCCTTCTCCTAATTTGTGTAGCCTTGGCCGAATATCTTAGCAAGGGTGCCTCTTCTATTTTTTTTTCCTCCAATCGATTCCAAGGTGAGTGTCCAAGGCCGAATGTCTTTTCTTTGGTTCTCTTGTCCTTGTCGACTTCTAAATGGGTAAGAGCCGATTTCGGTATTAGATTGCAAGTGTGAATCGACTGATTTGGAATCGGTTTGTTGTAGGGCCTTCGAGGTGATGGAAGCAATCTAGTGAAGCCGTCACCTTTGATTGATTGGTTGGTAAGTGGTGGTAAGAATGTGTTAGTAGTTTAATCTCTTTAGTATTCGTTTTAAGCCAAGGCTATTAACATGTGATTGCCGATTTAGGGAAGCAAAAGCGCTTGGAGTGTGGTGGCTAGTACTCAAAGGCATTTGGGTAAGGTTTCGGGTTCACAAGGAACCCTTTGCAATTAATTTTTTTTGGTTTGGCCGAATAGGCCATGGCACTAACCTTGTGGTTGGCCGAATATAGGGCAAGGATATTGTGGGTGGCCGATTGGTTATTCCGGGATTTAAGGCTTTCGTTAATTTCAGGTGTGTACATACACACCTTATAACTTTTTAATATGCTAAGTGTTATATGTATGCTTAATCGGTTTGTGTAGATTCGGATGTAATACCATCATGGTATAAACAAGGATTCGGGTAAGTCTTTGTTGCTATGAGCTTTCTTTTGATGCTTTTGGGAAGCATGGCATATTTGGTATATGTGGCTTATAATATATGGCTCATGATAGATCTGTTGGATGTTGTTAAATAAATCTATTGGCATGATAATTGTTAATTATATATTATTGATTGATGTGGGATTAAATGAGTGGAGGGGGAAGTGATATTTGTGTCGACGGACACCAGTGGTTTGGTACCACATTGTGACTACGGTCACCAGAGGTTTGGCACCTCCAGAGGTTTGGCACCTCATAGCGTCTCGTCCCTGTGGCTTAACACCACCGTGGGTTGGCCCCACTTTGAGATATGGGATTGACGCCAGTGATTTGGTATCACAAGATGGGTTGGCCCCATCACTTGATTTGTGACTATATGTCACCAGTGGTTTGGCACCACATTGTTGATGAATATCGTGACTATACGTCACCAGTGGTTTGGCACCACCAGTGGTTTGGTACCACACGGGGTAGAGAAAGGCGTTTGGATGATTAGGTTGGGTGCATGATTTAGTACATGTTAAATTGTTATAAATTGTGTATGTTGTTGCATTAAACCGGGAAAAAGGAGTGCACATTAGGTCTTGATGACTCACCTTTTTCCTTTAACATTTTCAGGTGACTCGTAGCTGCGGATAAGGAGCCGGATGAACTCGAGGTGGCCATGCAATGAAAATGTGGACTAGGTGGATTTTGAACTATTTTATTATGGGTTTATTTTGTCTAAGTTGTAATAAGGCCTCCTAATATTGCACTTGGATTATTTTACATGTTTTGATAATTTGCTTAAACTACTTTATGATATTAAAAGGGTACACATGTTTTCTCAAATTAATATGCAAAATGTTTTATTGTGCCATCTGTACACTTGAATCAGAATAACAACTGACCTAATATATTATTAAACAACACTAAGTAATGTTTTCTTCATAACACTTCAACTGCTTTTAAACCAAAACAATATCTTTTATCGAAAATTTAAATCGGCTTAAAGGGATTTTTCAAAAATGTTTTCTCAGTAGCATACCAAATTCGGTCATAACGTTTGGGCCGAGTTTGGGGTGTTACATCCATGAAGTCACATGCACGGTTATAAATCAGAATCAGTAACAATCAGTCAAACATGTTCAGATATCACTTACTCTTCATCACAGAACAACGCAGAGGCGTACCAACAAACTTAACAGAATACAGATCGTACCTGATAATTCGCACACATAGATAATAGCACATTACGTTCTAACAGATCCTACTCACTTAGGTTCAAACATAACAGATATACGTACAGATCACAAGTTGTTCATCATCAGTTTAACACGTTCAGATATTGCATAAATCATCCATATATCATTCTTAGAGCATCATATAATCCTCTTACGATCAAACTTAGATCATAAATACATTACAGAGGCCAGTGCTCGTGCTGGGCAACACTCACGGCCTCAAAAATAAGATTCGGATCCTATTCATATGCCACACGACCTAGGCACACACCCATGTAACGACCTAGAGACACGCCCATGTTGTTTGCCCGTGTGGTTCTAAATCATAAACAGTGAGTTGTACGGCCTGGACACATGCCCATGTCCTTGCCTGTGTGGCTCATACAGCATAGGCACACACCTATGTCCTTGCCCATGTGGCTCACACGGCCTAGGCTCATGCCCATGTCCCTAGCCCTGTGGTTCTAAAGCGTAAATAGTGAGTTACACAGCCTAGACACACGCCCATGTTTTTGCCCGTGTGATTCACAAGGCCTAGGACATGTCCATGTCCTTGGCCATATGGCGTCGACAGACCCATTTTTTTACCATTAAAAATGCATAAAAAGAGGGGTTTCGACACCCACCTGATATGGACTCGATGCAGGAGCAACAAGGATGAATTCTCATCCCTAAATGACAAGCAATTGCCCAAAAATTGATTAATTGCAGTTAAATCGCTAAAAGCTAATATTCCAAAATCACAGTTATGTCGAAGAACCAAAACTTTTGAACTTATCGGCCAACGAATTGAACTAGAAAGATAAGTCTGATCTCATACAGAATCAGCGCAACGTAACGTAACAAAAGGAACGATCACTTTGAAAGGAAGAAACCAAAACAAAGGACTAAGTATCGGGAATGAATGGCAGAAGAAATATGGTAGGAAAAGAAAAGGGCAAAAAAGATGTAGAAACTTCACCGAAGGTTTTTGGAAGGTTTTAAATAACCAATCGACTAACTACCACTCGCTGAAATGCAAAAATAAAACATTCACTAATATACAAGCCAGGATTCGAGCACAGGACCAAACAGAATACAAAAGCTTAATCAGTAAATTAGCAGGCTCATTCTTGACATTAATTGACTGAGTTTAACTTATAAACAAACATTCAAAGGTATTTCTTGAAACAAGATTCGAACCTAAAACATCACACACATACCCAAAACATTTGACCATTGAACTAAACCAATTTACTTGTCAAGAATTTCCAAAGTCTAAACTCAAATCGAGGGATGACCTCTTTGATTCCAAAACGCGATTTCTTCTAAACCGATTTTTGAAATGTTTCATGATCAGAGACGTTAGGATCTCTTGTCTGACTTGCACAACAAACCATATTCAAGGGTAGTCATTTTTTTATATATTTTTCCTTGACCAATTGTCTTGGTCAACCCTTCTTAAATATGAGTGTTATATGTAATGATATATTTTATATATTTGATGTGATCTTCATGTTTTCTTTTGTGATTCTTTTTTTCTTTACATTTTTCACATTGCGACTAACATAGTCATAAAGAGTTTTGGAAAGTATATTTCTTAAATATGAGTTTTTTTTTGGGGGGGGTGGTGGGATCATGACTTCACAGTGCAATAGCAAAAAGGAATACATGCAATTGAAGGTTGAGACACATCGAGAGATTAATTATGATGCCGTAGCAAAAAGAAATCATTGGTCCGCATGCATTTGAGAGATATAAAATACCCGAACAGCCTTGAGAAGAATTTGATTGGAAGTGAATGAAACATTTTTTTTGGTGTTTAATGATTCATAATAATGAATCAACGCCATGGTATATTTGGGTAGGGTAGCTTGGTAGGTAGGTAAGGATTGTGGCACAAACTCTCTCTCTATATATTGATTTTCTTTGTTTTTTCTCTAATTGTAATGAAGATACATGTAGGAATTTGATTCAATGCAACTATCTTAATTAATTCATCTAAGAGAATTATCTTGCTAAATTGCATTGAGAAAAATATTTTAGAGTTTTTTGAATTATTTCATCTGGTTAAACACATAAAAAAGTTACTACAATTAAATCTATCTAGAGGTTTGAAAAATTCATTACATTTTCAATTTGTCACAACCAAACAACATGATAAGTATCATATTTTAAGAATCTAGATTCAATTCTTGATAATTAACTTAAAATAATAATATATTATATAATATTTAATGTACTAATAATGTATAATTGGATGCATTGTTATTGAACTTGATCATCATGCATCATTACTAATTTTAAATTTAAATTCATTTTATTTTATTTTTAATAATGTATTATTATCTATCATCTATAAAATTATAGATTGTGATATCAAATCTGAATTTTTTTTCAATTGTTGTGATCTAATATAAGCAATTAAGTAGTGAAGAGAGAATAAAATTACAAATCATTGAGACCCCACAAAAAATCGAGTGGTGCTTTTTCAATTGAAGAAAGGATTAAAAAGCAAAATGAGTCTTCATCACTCTCCATCTTCCGAATATCCTTGTGTTTTTCACATGAAGTAAAGCTAAAGCAATATCCCTTCTTCTTTCCTCTTATCTCTAGCTAATCCCCACGACACACAATATAATATACATAATATATATATATATTACAAGACAGCTGGGGAGAGAATGCGTTGTGTAATCATTAACTTTTGTTGGAAACTTGTGTTTTGCACAGTATTTCAAGTCAAAAACGTTGTTTCATAAAGGAAGAGAGAGGGGGGGACATTGGGCAGCCAAGGACGTGAAAACTTCCCATGTGTTTGCTTTTGGAATTTAATTAGACAGCTTTTCATGTTTGAAAATCGTTTCAAAGTTTGCCATTTAATTGATTGGGTTTTTTTTTTATCAAATTAATTCTTTTGTTAGGTCTTCTCCCTCAAGTTCTTGAAAATACTATGTAATTAGGGGAAGAAACATTGTATTGGAAAAGTCACCAATGTGATGCGCCGAAGAGACGAATGAATTCAATGTAAACAATTTTTTCTTTAACATTCATCATATATGTTGATGTTGGATACCAACAAGGGAGGAGATGCAAAAGAGGATGTGATGGTGCTAATAGAGGTCAATTCATTTAGTGTAAATGAAGAGCCGGAGAAAGTAAATGAACAAGGAGATTGGAGTTGCAAAGGAGTATGTTGAGGATAGAAAGAAGGCTTGAGTGCTTTAGGGATGATCCTTTCTTTATGACATTGGGGTATTTATAGAGGAAGTTCTGTATTTGGTGGCGTTGACGTGGTGGGTCTGCTATCATGCTATTGTAGGATGCATGGGAAGGATGTTTGTGATATGATGGATTTTGTCATTTCTTTTGAATCATAGTGTAGAGTAATTAAGCTCATGTGGAATTTAATGACTTAAAAAGTCGCATTTTGTACAAAAAGCGGGTGTCAAGTGAAGACTTTTCATAGAAAGCGTGTGGCTGTCTCATAGGGATGGTCGACTAAGACCCTTTTGGGGAAGACAGAAGGTTGGTTGGAATCAGGCCATCTAGTCTATTGGTCTTTTGGTGACTAATTGACTAGTAGCAAATAGAGAGGCATTTTTGGGTAACTTGCGGTGTTACCACATGTCCCAGATCAAAAAGGATAAAACAATAATTATTTTATAATTTATATTTGGAGTTCAAGACTACCCTTCTAATAATATTGTTTTCAAAGTTAAGAATGTACATATACCCAAATCTTGTTGATCAAACTATTTCTTAGATAGCCTTTGCATGCTTTTAAGACTTCCAATTATATGTATGAAGGCTATCCACACTTGAAAATTTTTAGTATGGAAAAAGGAGAACTAAAGAACATATAAAATAAAATACGGTATGAAAGTCATCTCAAGGGGGGCAGCCAGGTGCACCTTAATCAAAATTTTATTTGACATAAAGTGCAATGGTGTTGGACACTGCTAATAATGCAAAAGGTAATATCAACTTTGTAGGGATCATATCATTAAAAAGTTTTCGCCTTATCTGTATCATTTTAAAACTTCAACTACCTGTCTTACAAGTACTTAATTCATATGGCAATGCATGTTTTGGATACATTTTCAAAGTTTACGGGTTAAGAGAGTATAAGCAAAATTACAAGTAAATATATCTAAATAGTACTCACAGTAACACACATGTATATTATTCATGCATGATTAAAAATACTAATTATGGGCTTTGTAATTTGTATCAGTTCCCAACATATATGATTACATGCTCAATTTTGGAACAGATCACTTCCAGGCTTTTCTTCTACTCAAATATTATATATATTCTAGACCTACCAGCTAATGCATTCATTAAGAAAAATGCATGAACGCTGCTTTTTTTATAAAAAAAAAAAAAAAAAAACTCTACACATGTGGCCAAGCCTAAGGGTAAGGGAATTAAATATTATATATATTTACACTACTAAGGATGGTTTAATTAAAGGAGGATATGAGCTGTTATACAACAGTGTCCCCTTGCTGTAATAAGTTAAATTAAGGGACAAACCCTAAAACCAGAGCTGAGAAATGGGCGGTGTTTTTAGGGTAAAATATTATCTCAGGCAACAACAAAATCTAAATCCTTTGAAAAATCTGCCTCTTTTTTTTTTTTTTTTTCTTTATTCATTTAAGCCTTGACCGGATACTGACAAAGTCGCCGGTATATCCTTTATCACTAAATAGATATATAATTTGTATGCATTCATGGAACCAAATCAAAGGAATGGCATTTGTTCAAACCCTAGATATGACCAAAATGGGCTAACCAATGGCCCCCAGTGATTTTAATGTATCTTACCGACTCCCTTCGGAACGGGGCATAGTATGCATGCATTTGATTGAGCTTTCTCTTTCTCTTTTGCATAAAACCCTAATCTAAAGGGAAACTTTAACTCGCCCATAAATGAAATAAGAGAATTCAAAAGTTCAACCATCGTGTAATCTATTAATTTGTTTAGTTGCTATGTAGCTTGTAGATGATGCAGATATATGATTTTGACTTTTGAAGAAAAAGATAACAAGTTTGACTTGATAGTACATTAAATCCCCAAGTTCTATACCATCTATGCATTTGGTTTTGCCATGGTAGCAACCGGCCTAAGGTAGCCTTAACTAACTCAACGGTTGGGTACTAACCCACTATTTGTTATGGTAAAGAGTTCACTATTCTATAAATGAAAACTCTATTAATTTGTTGGAGAACAAAATTGCCCTTGGTTCTAGCATTTAAGAATGAGTATTTTATGTGAATGTATATATTTGGCAGTATGGAGTAATATTTATGGAAACTTGTCCCTGCAGTGCCTGGTAATAAGGACAAGAAATTGATCTATCAATTAATAACAAAGACAATTATGATAAGCAATTTCTATCAATAATGTTTCATTTCTTGATTTGATTTTAGTAGCAGATATTAAGTTCCATCCGCTCCCTTCTTTAATTGGAGATTTTCCAGACTTTAAATTTATGGTTTCATTGTAAAATATTATATTTTTTTAAATCTTGTAATATGTTATATTAATTCAAATATATGTTATTTTTAAAACTTATTTGTTGAGATTAAAATGTATCAAGTAATTTTAATAATAACAACAATAATTATTTGATATACTAAAGTAGAGCTTTTTAACTAATATGTAAAATAAATAAATAAATGAGACACAACTTTTTAACTCACTTGTAAAGTTAAAATAACTCCATTGTTGCTAATGTAGGAGGACGTGAGTTTGAGTGCGTTAAAACGCCTTATCCTCCTATTTATGGGTTGGGAATAGGCTATGGATAGTTCTAGACATTGTATTAAAAAGAACATATAGCTGTGAAATTAAAAAAAAAAACTTCACATGCTGATGACAATATTGTAAATTTTCTTGTGAAATTTATTTATCTTACCGATATATATAGAATAAGTATCCGAATAATTTATACTATTCTTAAATAATTGATTGGGTTGAAGGGGCAAAGCCAAGACAATTTTTTAGGAGGAGCCGGATGAAATTTTAATTTTTTATAGTTTATATCTTTATAATTTGCAAATGATTAAATCAAATTTTTATAATTTTAGGGAGGGCCAAAGTGTAATTTTACATTTACTAATTTAAAATTTTTAAAAAAATTTAAAGACCTAAATAATAATTTTATATTTTAGGGGGCTGGAGCCATGCCAGTCCCCTTGACTTCGCCCCTGTTGAGTTGATGTCACCCATCAATAGGTCTAAATTTAGTTAAAAATTTACCTAAAACTTTTTTTAACAAAATAACAAATAATTTTGAGTCTTATTTTGTTCTTATCCACAGATAAAATAATAATAATAATAAAATTTGATAAATTACAAAAAGTTGTTCTTATCAACAGTTAACATAATTTCTTATAAAAGAAGAGTAAAAATAATAGTGTTAGTACATTATTGTCCTTTTGCAAGGATATGATAAATCTGTTTTGGATTAATTAATTTTATTGATTTACTTTTTGGACTAATTTGCAAACTACTATACACTTAGATTATACCGTCAAGTAAATGTACCCATCATTCTGCAAATTTTCTACCCCAAAGGAATAAATTTATTACAATGATTTATAAAAGTTTTATAGAATGTTGTACAAATATGACCAATCACACAGTACAAATAAAAGGCTCTTTTTTTAATAAAAATTTATATGTTTGATTCTCAAATAAATCTAAATTCAAATTATCATATAGGAATTCTAAATGGGAGTGAAACTCTCTTAGCATATTTTCTTTTTCCCTCCACAATATTTTTAATGATTATTCTGTTTTTTTTTATCTTAAATTTTTATATTCAATAATTTTCTATTAGTTTTGAATTTAAATCTTAAACTTTGAATCTCGAATTCTAAACTCTTAAATTTTAAATCTTGAACTTTAAACTCAAGGTTTAAGATTTGAGTTTGAGGTTTGAGGTTTGAGGTTTAAGGTCCTAAGTTCAAGATACAAAAATTACCAAAATTATATATCAATGATATGGAAAAAATTACTAAAATGTCATTAAATAGTTGAAAAGGGACTAAGGATGATGCGGTGAGAAGGATCCATAAAATAATTTCTCCTTTTCATATTTCAATCAATTTATTTTTCATTAGAAGTTTCTAATTTATATGAAAACAATTTAAAGGTTTTATTTAAAGATTAATATATACATGAGTTAAATATAAATTCGATACACTTAATTTTAATTAAAGTCAAATATATTTTTTTAATGAAAGAAACCAAATTTATTTAATTTTATAACACTTCAAAATATAATTAAAATAGAAAAATAAACAGCCATTTTACCCAAAAACTCCCAATTTTAACATTATTTACGGAAATGGACCAACTTTTTTATTATTTGTCGGAAGTGCTGAATTCCCCGAAAACGCGTCCACGTCAGCGCGATCTCAGGTGATGTGTCAACAAAATGCTCCCCCAGAGAAGCGTTTTGCCCATTTTTTTAGGGTTAGGGTTTTCTGTTTGGTTTTAGGGTTTTTAAGGAAAAATAATTAAATTAAGGTTTAAGGTTAATTAATTAAATTAGGGTTTAGGGTTTTAAGGTTAATTAATTAAATTATTTAATAATTTTATGTTTAGGGTTTTGGAAAAATATATTAGCAATATAAAAATTTTTTGTTTTTTTTTCTACAGTAGTATCTGAAAAAATAATTTTGAGAAGACGTTTCTGAACAAATAGTGTCTAAAATGCTTCAAGCAGGATGCACTGTCAGCAAGATTACTGAAAAAGCTCCCACGTGGACGCTCTTTTTCTACAGTAGTATCTGAAAAAATAATTTTGAGAAGACGTTTTTGAACAAATAATGTCCAACACGCTTCAAGCAGGATGCACTATCAGCGAGATTACTAAAAAAAGCTCCCACATGAATGCTCTTTTTCTACAGTAATATCTGAAAAAATAATTTTAAGAAGACGTTTCTGAACAAATATTGTCCAAAACGCTTCAAGCAGGATGCACTATAAGCAAGATTACTGAAAAAAGCTCCCACGTGGACGCTCTTTTTCTACAGTAGTTCCTATTTGGTCTTAGACTATAAATGAGCCAAATTTCACTCTCAGGTTGCATAAGTTACAGCAAGAGAAATTGAGGCTAAAGTAGAATAGAAACTGAAGATGAGTGAACGTATTAGTGTTGTTATTTACTATGATGGTAAGGTCCGTGACACCGAGAACGACGTTGTTTTTTTATCGGAGAACACAGCGCCACTGGTTTTTAACCAGAACATAGATTTAACAGAACTTCGTAAAAGAATTAGGCGTAAAATTTTGGAACGACACCAATGAAAGTTTTGTCTATTAAGTATAGATTTTGTGCTTCGGTTGATCTCGTGAGATATGACTCATATAACATCAAAGGTCCTTGTAGCTTAGAGGCAATGGTGCAGACTCATCTTGCTAGTGGATCACCTTATCTTGAGTTATATGTACAATTTTCATCGCCAAATGATGCATTTTCAACTTCAACATTTACCGTTGTTCGAGAGGAATCAGGACCCCTAGCTGACACTGTTAGTGAGAGGCAGAATATGGAAGTGCCCGTGTTTGGTGGCAGTATGGAAAACACAACCCCTGCACGACACTCGGTTAATGGATGGAACATGCACATCGATGGGTTGATGTTCGATGCTGAAAATACATATTGGGAATGGCATCAACTTCTAGTGGTTGGCAATCCACATATGATTGGAGACATTATGAAACATCCACAAGAAAGGATGATGTACTCCCTACAACGTCCACCGGCGAGGGAACCTCGTCCGTTGCAGATGATGGTGGGTCAGATGATGAGTCCGATGTGGATCCACCTCGAGAGCCCGGTCCTGATGGTGCAGAAGTTAAATTATTTTCTAAATCGGAACCTGTTTCAACTATACCTGAAGATGTTGAAGGGGTTCAGATAAAGAAGAAGAAGAAGATCAGCGATTCAGGGCATACTTACCTCCAGCCCACATGCATAATTTCGATCTATCTCAAGATGATGCATTGGATTTTCTAGATCTACCACACAGAAGGCGTGGACCGTACAAGTTCGTAGTTGGATTCGGGTGAATTGAAAGTTGGTAAGGAGTTTTCCAATAAGGATAGTTTTCTTAATGCATTGAAACAACATGGCATCATGAATGGGGTTAACTATTACGTGTTTAAATCCAAATCTGATAAGTATGAGGCCAAATGTGCAGTGTAAGACGGTACATGTTCATGGAAAATCTTGGCCTCTTTGAAGAAAAGGATAGGCTTATGGGAGATAAAAAAGTACAAAAGTCCACATACATGTGTTGCCGGTACAGTATCACTAGGTGTTTAGGGTTTTTGAATAATACTGTTATTATGTAATGTTGCATTATTTGACTTACTTCGTTGACAGGTGTTTCATAAGATCATCCCAAGATGGATTCAAATATGTTAGCTAGCTTAATACTACCGACGGTGAAGGCGGATCCCAAGACTTCAGTGTCGGTCCAATATTCGTAACCAATTGAGATACACGCCCTCTTATCGCAAGGCTTGGATAGCTAAGCAGAAGACGTTAGAAAAGTTGTATGATCGGTGGGACGCTTCATATAATGAAGTGTGGCAGTGGTGTCAGGTGTTGGAGAGATATGTCCTAGGTTGCATAATAGACCTTAAAACGGCACTTGCGTACTATAACGACCGATTATTTCGTGGATGCCAAGTGTTCAAGCATCTGTTCTGGAGCTTTAAACAATGCCGAGACGCATTTCTATACTGCAAGCCATTGGTACAAATTGACCATACCTTTATGTATGGTAGATATACCCATCGGTTATTGCTAGCTGTGGCATAAGATGACAGTGGGAGAATCTTTCCAATTACATTTGCAATAACATCGGGAGTGAGTCGATGATGCTGAGACTTCTTTCTTTTTAGGTTAAGGAGGCATGTCTGCCCCCAACTTGATATCTGCATTATATTGAATCAGGGCACTAGAATACTAGTAACAATTGAGTGACAGGGAAGCCTATGGCATCGCACACACCATCGGTATTGCATAAGGCATGTTACATCCAACTACTACGGGCAACATCAATCTACAAGTGAATGATGGCAAGTGACCAACATGAGTATTTAATCTCTATTAATATAATTTTGTTTGTAATATTCAATTTATTCTTAATGGAAGAGTAGTATGTAATATTCGATATCAACTTATATTGGCAGGGTATGAGATAAGTAATGACCATTTTCATGAGATGTTGGCGGTTTTGCGTTTAGTTAACGAATAAGGCGCAGACTACCTCTATAATATACCTTTCGAACAGTGGATATAAGCATACGACGGCGGCCTAAGATATGGTCATATGACCTCAAACCTAGCTGAATGCATAAATTCTGTTCTAAAAGGAACGCGTCATTTGCCGATAACATTGGTTGTGCGCGAGGCATATTTTCATTTAGTGACACTATTTCCAAAGCCAGCAGCAAGTTATAAAGGCTAAATGTATGGAGGCCATGTATGGTGCGCGAAGGTATTGCAAGAAATTAACAACGCGAAGGCACGGGCCAACACCATGCACATAGTGTGTCACGATCGTGATAATCTATGGTTTCGTGTGACAGAGTTTGACAGACCGAACCAAGGTATTATTGACAGGCAATATCGTGTACACTTGAGAAAAAGAACCTGCGACTGTGGAATGTTTGACGCAATTCGTTATCTATGAGCTCATGTAATTGCAGCTTGTCAGAATCTCCGTCTAGATCCCATGAGCTATGTCGACAAAGTGTACAAAATAGAATACATGTACAATGTGTAGAAACATGTATTCCCACCAGTCCTAGATGAACGTAAATGGCTGTCTGTATCGGTTGTTCCGTTTAAGCTGTTACTGGATAGAGAACTGCGTCGCAAACCAAAGGGTCGATCTTGCTCGACTAGATACATAACAATATGGATATCTGAGAAACAACCAACAATAGAAGTTCTGCGGATGGTATAGGAACCGAGGCCATACAACTCGATCATGTCCAAATTGAAATAGTTGATAGTTGTTGTAATAAAATTATGTTGCATTATTTATATTTTATTAAAAATAAAAAATGTTAAAAATATTGCCCTATTCAAAAGAACTTTTATTTTATTAAAAATATAAAAAGTAAATTACAATTAAAATATTAAAAACAACTTTTATTTTATTAAATGAAACAATATAAAAAATTTGTACAAATAAATTAACAAAAATCAATGTTGGTACCGGTCGAAATCAGTGCCACATGGGGGTCGTCGACAGTTACACGCTGGATTCCTCCTTGGTTCAGATCTAGCGGGGGTTGTGGTTGCTCAGACGGAGATTGTGGTTCCTCCGGCAGGGAATTTGGTTGTGGGTGTTGGAAGGATAACCCACATTGATAGAATAATGTCTGCGGAGGTGTTTGCATCACCCATGACGGAGGTGTTTGAATCTCATAAGGCAATGGGGATTGGTAAAAAGAAGAGCTCCCCGAGGACGACTCGTGCGATCCCTCATGCAACGGTAGCCTATAGATCGACGGTTGGCTCGGAGTAATTGAGAACGAGATGAACCGGGCAATGCATTCCAACTTACCATAGGACTGGGAAAAGGAAACATATAAGGGTTAGGATACATATAAGGAATAGGATACGCACTTGGCAAAATCTGAAAAGGCTGTGATATGGGTGTCGTCGGTTGAAGTGTTGGGCCCGGTAACTATGTGGGCGTTGTTGATGGGCCCAATGATTGTGTGGGCACTATTGATGGGCCCATGTTGTCATCCATTCTTCTTGGATTTAAAGGACCCCATCGTTTCCTTTGGACACGAATTTGTCGTTCCCTCTCCTCTTCCGACAATAAATATGGCTTACCGTGGATCCTAAACCATGGCATATATTCCGGCACGCACGCTAACTCAGGAACTATGATCGATTCCTGGGTAGGTATATTATCATAACTATTTTCCCACATTTCGATATATGCTGACCAGAATCTTGGCTAATCTATTTGCAACTGCCATAAGTCGACTTTGTGCTCATCATCGAGCACCTCAGGTATCAAGGGAATCAATTGTCAGAATCTAAATTGTCGTAATACTCTATCTGACTGGTGCATCTCCAAGGTGGCATAGTTGACCAATAGGACTTTCACATGCCAAATGTTCGGATTTTGAAAAAATTCATCCAAAATTACTGCTCGAATTGTTAGATCTTTGTATAGTGTCCATTGAAACTATATGAACATGATAAAATATTAGTTATATACATAATACTAAATACTAAATATTAAATATGAAACGACTATTTTATTATGTGTATATATATTTTATTTAATACTTACTTGTGCTTTCGACCGTTGGTCTAATAGAAGCCGTATATCTTCTAGAGAGGTAGGTATTCCAACATAACTCGCTGAATGGTTCCACCTAATTAAATAAATTGTTAGCATACAATTATATTTTAAATTTACGTAATAATTATAAAATCTAATATAAAATTTACCTCGTTATGAGTGGGAATGTATATGGGTGGTCCACTCGATGACGTAAAACTGGAAAGTGAAATTGTACCCATGATTGCAGTAGTGATAGGCAACCTCCGATTTTGGCTTTATTCGGTCGCGTCGCCCCGCACATCTCTCAGTACAATGTTGCTAACACGACTGACCCCCAACTAAATTCACCAGCTGCTCTAAGATCAATGAGTTTCAGCAGCCATCTCAATGTACGAGGTTTCGTGACAAGTCCGACATTAGATAACCTCCAATCATCTCAAGAATGTATGCCCGAAAATATCGTATTCTTTCTAGTTCAGTCAAATCATTATTCGGCTCCAGGAATGTGTCTCGTAACCAACCCATCTCGATCCAACCTCCGTTAATTTTATCGAAATAGCACCCAAAAGCTCGTAGCATACGGCTCCCCAATCAGCAGATTGGGCAGACCCGATGACTGCGTACCCATCCACCGGCAATCCTAATTACAACTGCACGTCTTCTAGAGTGATAGTACACTCTCTGCATGGAAGATGAAAAATGTACGTCTTAGGTCTCCACCTCTCTATCAACGCACGATTAGTTTCAGGTCCAACTTGCACCCCCAGCCTATTGTGGCCACGTGCCAAAAACCCGCTTCTCGCAGGTAATTCTCTATCAACGGCGATGGCGGACCAGACATATTACGAATATAGCATTGCAATACCCGATCTACAGACTATTATAAAAAATTATAAAAAAATAATTAAATTACATAAATGAAAAAATATTAAATAGTATTGAAAAATTAATTAAAATTGCATAAGTGAAAAAAATATTAAATAGTATTGAAAATTAAAATTATCACTTACCATTGTCATTTGATCGACAGAGATGTATTTATTATCGAGACGAATTAATTTTCCGGCCATTGCTAACACGATCGAATATTTTCTAATTTAAAAAAAACTAATTCAAAAAATTTTTAAACAAAGCTTTTTTGCAAAAATTCAAGAGAGCTTTGAGAAACTTTGAGAGAAATTTGAGAGGACTTTTGTGTGAAAAAAATGAAAGGGGACCTTTTATAGGTTTTTTTTTTTTACCGTTGAAGCCCAAACGGTAAAAAAAAAGTCGTTGAGGGGTTAAAAAAAGGGCAAAACGCGTTCCTGGGGGCGTTTTGTCCACGTCAAGACAAAGCGTGCCCTCAAGGAAGCGCTTTGTGATGACGTGACAAAACGCTCCCCAAAGACGCGTTTTGCTAACACATCACTTGAGATCGCACTAACGGGAACGCGTTTTCGGGGAATTTGGCCCTTTCCAGTAAATAAAAAAAAGTTGATCTATTTCCGTAAATAATATTAAAATTAGATGTTTTTGGGTAAAATGGCCAAAATAAACAAACAAAATAGTAAATATATAGATAATAATTAATTTTATTTAAAATTTACTTAATAAATAGATTTTACTTTAAGATTATCTTTAAACTCGAACGAATAATCGAATATTTTTAAAATCATAAAAAATAAATGTATTTTACATTAAACCCGAGAAGCTTTTAACTGTTTTTACCCTTATATTTAATTTTCTTACATAATCATTATTTAGACATTGATATTAATGAAAAAAAAAGGAAGAGGAGGAATCTAGGTTTGTTTAATGCAAAGAGCCAAATTACAAGTGAGAGTGGCAGTAGGGATTAGCTAATGGAATCCATTAATTGAATAAATCTAATCTAAATATTGGATTGACCAACGAGGTGGATACACGAAGGCACAATATGTCGTTAGTTAAAACTTTGGTTAGCATCTAATCCCTAATTAATCCATATAGTCTTGAGGACAAACACAAACTGGTTAAAAACGTAGAATAAAATAAATTAAGGTTAATCCAAATTAGGAAGATGTAATCTTCTTTAACACTGAATTGTCAACGTATCTCTTAAACAACAAATGTTTTTTTTATAACACACTCAAACTAGACCCAGTTGTGTCTAATGTTTTGTTTATTAGGTTTTCTTTTTCTTTTCTTTTTTTTGTAATAAAAATAAAAATTGAAATTGTTTACCCCTAAGATTATATACATACTTTTTCTGATTAAATTAAATTTGGATGAGAATAATTTTCGAAGAACATTCATCAAAATTTGATCCAATTTTTAATTTTTTACTAAAAAAAAGACATGTTGCTAAGTCTTATTGTCATGAATCAAATGAAAAAGTTTGATCAGATGGGACTGTAAATTAGCAGCCATTAACGAAAAAAAAAAAAGCTTGCTTTTTAAAATTTTCAATTTTCAGACAGTCCATTTAACATTGACTAACTAATTTAAAAAATTGAGTTTTTTTTTATGCATGCCTCCAAAAATATTTTTGGATTTATTTTCTCCTTTCCTTTGATACAATCTTTTGCTTTATTCTTTCATTGTAAATTTTGATTTTAAGTTGTGTTTACTTGTTTTGATCAGTAATTGCATTTAGCGGTCAGCATTCGGTCGAATTAAATAAAAAATTTCATGTTCACGAGTCTTATTTTATCATCCTTTGATTTAAAAATTTTTCGAATCGAGTAAAATGAAAATCGAGTCGAATCAAGTAAAATTGTTAGAGTTAAATTAAACAATTAAATATGTCAAATTAAAATCTTGTTACAATATAACCAATTTCATGTTATAGCACATAAATTTGAAACCATATATATTCGAAAACTTTTTCAAATCAAAATAACAATAAGATATTTTAGTATAATAAACTTGAATCATTAATTAACTTATTTGGATCCCACAATTATAATTTTAGAAAATTTTAAAATTTTAAATTTCTTTATATATTCTTTAGATTTTTTTAGGCTTAATGACAAATTTAGTTTTTAACGTTTACATGTTTTGTCAAAATGGTCCTCATTATATTTTTGAGCCTTTTTTGACCATCAACCTGTTCTTTTATTCAATTTGCTTTTTAACAAATTTGATGAAAATACCGTTAAAAAGTTAATAGGATGATGTGAAATTTCATACGTGGAATATATTTAATGAGATGTAATTTATTAATTAGATAACCCAATAAAATAATTATCTTTGGAAAATAATAAAATAAATAAATAATTCATGAAGTTAAAAAACTCTTAATTGAAAGAAACTAAACGTAATTATCTAAAAAAGTTTCAAAATGAATGCACACATTTAGTATTTCGGTTTGATTTATTAATTATCTTTTTTGGAATCTCTCAAGAAACAAATGTAAGCATCCATTTTGGAGCCCTTTCTTAGATAATTATGTTTATTTTTTAAATTAAAAGTTTTTTTTGGTTTCATGTATGATTTATTTATTTTATTATTTTCACATGTAATTATCTTATTGGGTTACCTAAATAATAAATTACATCTCATTAAAATATTTCGCATCATCCCATTAATTCTTTAAATGGTACTTTCATCAAATTTGTTAGAAAAAGCAATTTGAAAAAATAAAGGTTGATTGCCAAAAAAACTCAAAAATACAATTAGGGTCATTTTGACAAAACATGTAAAGCAATTTGAAAAATAAAGGTTGATTGGCAAAAAAAACTCAAAAATAAAATTAGGGTCATTTTGACAAAACATGTAAACGTTAGTGGTCAAATTTTTCATAAAGTCATTTATTATTATTTTTAAAAAATATAAATTTTGAAATTTTTATAAATATTTTGAATTTTTTTTTGTAATTTTCGTCGAGAGAGACTAATTTGTTCATTTTAAAATTTTTGCGACCAAAAAATATTTATACCTTTAATTTGTTATTCAATTATAAAATTCAACTCAACTTGAAACTCAAATAACTCAAAATTTGAATTCTTTTTCAATTTTTTTTAATTAAATCAAGTTTTGTTCACCTCTAATTACATCATTGTATTTGAGTGGTAAAATATAATTACATTTTAATATTTTTAAAAAAAATATGAATGAAAAAACATAGTAAAAAATATATAAAATATAAAAAAGAAAAACAAGAACCAGTTTTTTAAAATTAAAAATCACATGTCATCTCTGACGAACAATGCCTTCTAACTTTCAAAACACCTTAAGGAAAAGAGAATTAAAATGAAGAAGTGTTATGAGGCATTGTTTGTTGTTTTTGTAGCCCTTTTTTTCAAAATATGGCAAGAATCTCTGCAAATGTCAGCCTTTCAATTTCATTTCTTTATTATTATTTCTCTTGTATCAATGTAATTCGTACGTCCGACCGTATTATTACCAAATGACGAGGAGCAACTCCTCTCTTCCTTGTAATTCAAACCCTCTCTATCTACTCCACGCCACGCGCAACCTAATTTCGCCTCCTTCATGTTCATCACTTTTCTTAATAAGGAATAACAAAAATCAAGACTTTACCCATATAACATTCCTTGAAAATGATGAACAAAATAGGGTTCAACTTGGGGTGGGCATTGCATTAAGCTACATATGTTGATATTTATCAAGTATTACTCATTTTATACAAGAGAATTTGTTCGGAAAAATGTCTAGAGATGTCATGGCATGGAATCGCTCCATGATCATTACTCTTCCACGATAAAGGTACACTCTGTAATAGGAGGATAAAACTATGACGATACTTAACAGAGGCGTAATCAAGAGGTAGGCAAGACCCCTCTTTACCCCCATAGCCAAATGGTAGAATTGCAATATAATGCATTAAAACCTTAAATTTTTGAGATGATAAGATTGGCTAATTTTTTCCCTAGACATGACATGATTTTGTTCACAAAGATGAATGTGAATAGGGTGATAAGAAAAAAGATCTAGTAGTTAATAGAATGTTATGGACAAAAAAAGAGGAAGGTGTTATCCATAATTTCTAAATGGGGTTTTTATCCAAAAATTAATTAAACCTCCTAAATATCTTCCATCATTTTCATTATTTATTTCAAAGTGTCTTTTTCATATATTTCTTGAAAAGGTTTTCTTTTCCTTGAAAAAATAATTTCCATCATTTAAGCCAATGGTAGACAAAGTATGGCTCACAAGAGGAGAGCATGTTGGCTTCATACCTACGAATAAGTTCAAAAAATGAAAAATGATATTTTTTATACCCTTTTTTCCTTTGCTTTCTCTCTCTCTCTCTCTCTCTCTCTCTCATATTTTTGTATGTTTTTATTATTTTTCTTTTGGGGTTCATCAAATGCCTTTAAAAGCTCATTCCCCCAAGTTGAACCCCTCAAGGCTAAGATCCCCAACTCTTTTTGTTTTTTTGTTCTTGTTTTGGCCTTTGGGTATCTTATTTAAACAATAATAATAAACCCTTTCTTTAGTTTTTTTTTTTTTTTTTTGAAAGAGAAAGGAGAAAAGAAAAATGGCACTAGAAGCTGTTGTTTTTCAGCAAGATTTGTTTGGTTACAACAGCAAAGATCTATACAGCTTGTTGGGAGGGAATTTGAGCTATGAAGACATACATTTTCCTCATCACAATCAAACATCTGATGAAGCTAATCATAATTTCGTTAATGGCGGAGATAGTTATTGGGTTTCTTCTTCTTCTTCACCAACTTCAATGGCTCGGCCACCACCACCTGATGAAGCTACTAATAATAATGTTAATGGATCATCATCTTCAGCTTTGGGTACTTCAACTAGTCGTCCTAAGAGACGTCGACTCAAGACCCGTAAAAACAAAGAAGAGATTGAGAATCAAAGAATGACCCACATTGCTGTTGAACGTAATAGGAGAAGACAAATGAATGAATATCTTTCAGTTCTTCGTTCTCTCATGCCTGAGTCTTATGTTCAAAGGGTATTTTTAATTTTTTTTTTTCTTTCTTAACCTTATGTTCTAAAAAGTTTTTTGCTTACCAAAAATGTTAATATTTAGGGAGATCAAGCTTCAATTATAGGAGGAGCTATCAATTTCGTGAAGGAGCTTGAGCACTGTGTTCAATTGTTAAGTGCTAAGAAAGAAACGAAGGAAAGACCAAATGGGAGTAGTAGTGGCTGTTCATCGCCTTTTGGTGAGTTCTTCACATTCCCACAGTACTCAACGAGCTCGACTCGGGGTGATAATAATTCCATCCCCATGAATGAGTCAATGGTTGAGACCCGATCTGCCATAGCTGACATAGAAGTTACCATGGTGGAGAGCCATGCAAACCTCAAAATAAGGTCGAAAAAGGAACCAGCACAGCTCTTGAAACTGGTTTCAGGGTTGAATAGTATGCGTCTCAATATCCTCCATCTCAATGTCACAACTGTTGATCAAACTGTACTCTGTTCTCTCAGTGTCAAGGTTAGCAATTCCATACATAGATACATACATACACACATATATATACAGTTTGTAGAATTGCAGCAAAATTTAGTAAAATTGGTTTTGGAAAATGCAGGTAGAAGATGATTGTAAGCTGACTTCAGTGGATGATATTGCAACAGCAGTAAATCAGTTGTTAGGTAGGATTCAAGAAGAAGCTGTGTTGAATTGAAAACAATTTCCATGATTCTAATTTACCATCCCACTGTAATTTGTCTTTTTTTTTTTAATTTCCACCTTCATATCTTACTTATATGAAAGGTTTTTCACCTTCGGGTTGTTTCCCTGAAATTGCTTAATATTTTCCACTAATCCTCTCTCTCTCCCATTTCTTTTAGTACTGTAGTTTATTGTAGGCCAATTTACCATGAGCTGTATTAGAAAAAGCTTCTGTTGGTTTCCCCAGAATCATGTAATTTTCAAATAAACCAATTTTATTTTATTTTTCCTTTTTATGTTTTTTTTATGTGATTGGTAGGAATAATGAAAAAGTTTAAAAGTATTTTTTTATTTGATGCTTTTGTGAGACAATATCTAAAATTAAGTATAATTTTTCCTAATTTATAAATAATAAAATAATATATTTTAACGCACTTAAATTTATACATTTCTACATTAATAATAATATTCTCGTCTCGAGTAAATGCATATAATACATCAACCATAACAAAAGACAAGCCAATTCTAACTTTATTCTATAATACTAATAAGGAAATTATTCGAATCCCATCACGCTTGATGAAAAATTTGCTTATTCATATGATTTGAGAATACCTACTTACCCCCCAAAAAAAAACATCTACAACCTCTAAAATTAATAAATAAATTTTATATCGAATAACACTTTTTATCCTTTACTAGTTTTTTTCATAAGCTTTATATTTAATAAGTTTCAATTAAAAATAAAAAAAATTATTAGTTATTTCAAGTTTGTTTTTGAAGTTACAATATAATTATAATTTCAATTACAAAGAATGTATCCGAATAACTATAACCAGAATCATTATAAAAATAAGATCAAGCTGATAATCATAATATATCCATATCTATACTAAAATAAATATATACAAAGTCCACATATAGTGAGACATAAACCAAAATTGATAATAGCTAAGAACTTACACATGATTTAGACAAAGTGATACTCAAACTTGAAATCTTAAAGTTCTTAAACTTCAACCTTGACATTAGGCTAAAGCCTTATTGACGGAGCGTGATGTGAAAGCATCTATCAAGTACTTAATAAGGCAAACCATACGGACACATAAGATTCACCCATCAAGAAAATATTAATATTTGTTTTGGGTGGAATTTAAATCCATACCTTATAGCATATAGTATACTTAAGAGTAATTGCACTACCACTTGGGCTAGCAATGATAATTATATTTTGCTTTTATCAATCTCTTTCACTTGTTCCTTGTTTTACAATTTTTTTATATAAATACATGTTAAATATATAATTATTTAATTATACTATTAACTCGGAATATTATTTTACTTTTATATTTTAATCAAATTTTTATTAAAATCTTAAATTTATATAAAATAATTTAATGAGTACATCTCAAAGTTAATATATATTATATATTTGAATTGAATATAAATTCAAAATATTAATTTTACTTGAAGTCAAATATATTTTTTTATGAAAAGATCAAAATTATTTAATTTTATAGTAGTTCAACATGTAATTAAATTTGTATTATTTTGTAATTAAAATATATTAAGGATCTACTGGTTTTCTTACTTAAAATTTACTTAATAAATAAATCCAAAAAATTATAAGAAGTAATTTTACTCTTTCTTTTCTTTTACCCTACTAATAATGTATGTCATAGACTGATGTTGGGCAACTTAACATGGTTCCACCTTTTTATTTATTTACGTTTTTGGATACAGCCTTGTCAATGTCACTAATATTGTTTCTTGTTCTTCAATAATTTAAAGTGATTATGATTCATAATCCAAAATGACAATAGCAAAATCCACCCAAATTACAATAGCAGTTAGATAAATGGCCCAAGGCAACTTACTAGTGTGTATGATCGGGTATCTATAATCAACACCGGTAATTATTTTTTTTTGTAATGGATACTCTTCACAAAAAATAAATGAATGATCATAAAATGACACAAGAATCAAGTTATATAATAATAATAAAATTTGGTTGGGCAGTACGTTAAAGTTAAGTGGAGCATTCAAAGAACCATTGAGAGAAAAGCCTGGCTTCAAGAATTTTCTTCTCAACAGAAGTTCAATGGAGACTATGACCACTTATGAAAGGTGAAGTACCAAAACAAAGGCTGTCATATAAACAGCTTTAGAAAGCCTATTTTCCTTTTTACTCCAACCTTGGTTTAAAAAATAATAATGAAGTAACCTTTTGATGAAGCACTAGACTTAGTAAATTAGAAGCCAAAATTATATATGATGAAAATTTGTTGTGAACCCAAATTTTATTATTTTTTTACCTAATTAACGATGATGGGTTATTTTTTTTCACACCAAATTTCAAATCAAAATCATTTGTGCATCGAGGATTATCACGGCCCCGTGAAGTTTGTACGACGTTCATGGTCGAATCCCAATGCAAGAGAGAAATAAAAAGAAAAGGTGATATGTTGTGGGGTTTTGATTGTCTTTTAGACAGCAGCAGAACATAGAAATAGTATAAAGCTTTTTTTTGATTATATTGGTGTCTTTCAAATCATGCAACACAAATGTATTTTAAGGAATGTGATTATATGATCTAATTTGAATTATATATATATAATCTAAGTGTGAATGCAAAAGTTGGTGGTTTGGGGTATTAAGGAAAATAGTTGTAGTAATAAACATGGACAACACTGTGATTGAAAGAATGTAAAATGAACTAAAGAGGATGCTTTATTACTGTTTAACTTTACAGATGGACCACTAAATTAACTTATTTACAAAGTTAACCAAAAAACACTTTAATACTCATCACTTTTCAAAAACCTTTAAATATGAGAATAAAATTCATTTGAAAATGTTCCATCTCATAAGCCCAAAGTTGGAAATTTTTTGTTTGGGGTGGTGAAATTAAATTATATATTTTATAAAATTTAAAAATTAAATTAAATTTTTATAAATATTAAATGATTAAAACATAAATTTACTATTTTAAGGAATCGAAACCTCTACTAAGTCTTACTGTTTCTATAAATCCACATACTCCTTTATTAATTTTGATAAATCAAATTAAAATTCAATCTTTATTATAAAATTTTGTGAATATATGTCACTTTTTCAGTAGAGGAGTCTAAAGTCCCATGTAGGTGAACTACCAAAACCTTGTTTCGTTTATCGATTATACCATCTAATATTTATTTTATTTTTAAAAAAATATTCTATATTTCATATAATTCTCCCCCCCTAATTTTCTTTTGTTTCCCTTGTCGGTTTTATCTTCTTGTATTTTAGTGAGTAGAAATGATTCTAAGTTTCTCAACCCCAAATTCCTCTTTCTCTCCATTATTGTAATTAATTGATTTTTAAATTAAGTAAAATTAGTGCATTAAATGTAATTTAAAATTTGTAATTATATCTACTCCTTGACTAATGTTTATATAGTATAGACACTATAGTACACAGTGGATGCTCATCTTATTTTAAATTAAGTTTAAACTTTCTCATTTTTAATTAAATTTGATAAATTTACGTTTTAACCAATTTTTAAGGAAATGCTTGATTTTAGTTTGGAGATTGTTAAAGCCATATATGGAAGTGTTTTTGAAGACTTTAAATTCTGCTCTCATCAGAAGAATCCACCGTATACTGTCTCAAGAAAGTTAGTAGATATTAAGATACATTCCTAAGAAGCACAATCAAAGCACGGATTGTTTAGCTAAATTGGCCTTTGCAAACAAGGAAAGAAGTATTCGTATCATTCAATCTTTTTCTATATAGTTTAGTATAGTAATGTTTTTATATTCACCAAAAAAAAAAATTAACTCAATTTTATCTAAAAAAAAAAAAACTTTTCAGGTTTCACCTCTCCTTTCAGTCATCCCAACTTTAGAAGCAAATCATTATGATTTTAATAAACAAAGCATTATGAACTAGAATTTTTTTAAAATCGAAAAAGTAAGAGGAAATTGGATAGACAAAATTTCAAAAAACAAGATATGATGATATATTTTCAGAGTAAAAATACCAAAAGAATAATATGCAATGGAACCAAAAAAGTTGTAAAGGGAAAAAATATAAAAGTTAATTATAGTGAAATCCTTCTATCAAACAGAATAAAGCAAAAGAGAAACTAATGTCACAACAAGAAAAAAGTGACAAATTACCAAGAAAGAGGAAATTTGAAAAGGAAACTTTTAAACAACAATATATGATCTTTGAATAGGAATGAGTGGCCAAAAGATATATAAAGAGAATGGCTTTAAGATCAATATTAAGACGGGGACCAAAATAATGTCCAATGATACAATTTTTCACTTGGGAAAAAGGTTTATGAGCTTTTCTTTGTTGATATTTCTGGGTAGACATCAACAATGACTAAAAAAAGAAAAAGATACAATCTAAATCATAGGGATGTTGGGAAATTGAGAATATATCATTCTTTTTTAAATGAAATCGTTCAAACTAGAAGTATTCATAAATTGGGTTGGATTTATGTTGAGTAGGGCGTAACTAGAAAGGTCAAGAAGTGGCCTTGTCACCCTTAACTAAGGGTATAATATTTGTTTTAGTCCCTCTTAGTTTTGAGGTATTCAAGTTAAGCCCCTTTTAAATAATTTTTTTTTAGCTTTGTCCTTTTCATAATGAATTGTTGGCTTCCCCCTATGTTGGTTATGTATGCAATTAATACCATACATAACGAAGTTTAGACTGATATAAATTATAGGACTTAACTTTTGCTCACATATGTATTTTTATTTTTTTTATATTTGATATTTCCTAATTATATATATTAAAAATTAAAAAATAAGTCAGGATTTGGACCTTGAACATTTGAACCTAAACTTAGCTCATATTATACACAGATATAAATTTGTTACTCGAAGTAGGAATACTCTCATATGTTAAATTTGGACATATAACTAAACCCTTCAACATATAAAAGTTTACAAGCAAAAAAAGAAATGTGTGTAGGTAAGTATATGAAGAGAAATATGAAAGCAATGTATTTGCGAAGTTGAATCAAATAATGCATGAAATCATCAAGTTGCAAAGGGAAATAAAACCGAATATTCGCTGGATTATTACCTTCTTTGTGATGAAATGATATGATATCAGAATAGGGAAGTTGTTTCACAAATTGCACCAATATATATGCAAGCCATTAAAGATGTCAAAAAGCTAACCATTACATAAAAGATGGGTCAGTAGAAAGGTTCAATCGAAATTACAGTAAATATCAAGAATCTCAATATCAGTTATCTACAAGAAAATGATAGACACATCCTTGGAACAAATAGATGAATTTCCATTTGTCATATCCACAATGGATATTTCTTGATCTAGCAGTTTCCATTGTCATAATAATCTATAGATCTCAATTCCACTTTAGACTGCTGGCAATGTCAGAGGCACCCAAAACCATAATTCTTGCACCAATGCGTTGAATTTTATGAATAGCATTAACCCAAAACATTGAATGCTAAATAGTATCACTTCTTGAAATGCAATCCACGTATTGATGTTGAATTTTTTTTTTATATATTTACGTTGTCTTTTTTTTTTTTTTTTTGGTTATGACGTAACAATTATAGGAACAAGCGTTAGGGCCACGAGACTGACATGTTTGTTGTTGTTGTTGCAACTAGAGCCCATTTCAGCACTTCTCTTCTTGTCTCATTATTTCCCTGTGTCGATGTCTGAAAATGCATATCATTCGATATTCATCCGATGTCATCGGCAAGAATATTGCCCCGTTCCTTTTCTGTATTCATTAGCCAGAATCGCTTTATGCCCTCCTGTTGCAAGCGAGTGAGGATTGTTTGAAATAGGCTTATTTACGTTGTTATAGTCATGCTTGAAATATTATAGCCAATGGTAACTGACTTGGTCGGAATGTCAAAGTTGAGACACTGAGATTTGAGGTTTAGGTTTCAGCTGTGTAAAACATGTGCCGCTGAGTTTCTTTGTTGAGTTAATTATTCAATTCAATGTAATACAGTATACTGCAACCATGGGCACCGACTTTCATCGTAGAGCAAGCATATCTGCACAATATGATTGTACTTTGGACTAGATTATGGAGTTTGCTAGAAGTGATATACAAGAAAGCATTCTATGGGGCATTGGGAATACCATTGGTAGAGTGGTTCGGATTGACTGCAATACAGATAGTACTGGCACTAAGGGAAGTTTGCTAAGATGGTATTTTGCATTGATTTGCGTAATCCATTGATATCATAGATTTGGATTGATAATCACTTATAACCGGTTGAATATGAGGTCATGCCTAGAAGTGCTCATGGGCTGGGTCGTTAGAGCCACTTGAAGGAAGGGTGCCCCTAGAGTCTAAAGGAGGTGAATAATGAAAGTAGCTTTGAGGTAGAGAAGCTACCAGATTGTCCATTATTCCGTGGATAGAGGAAAAAGACTACGGCTCCTGAATGGTGAAGAGAGGCGGCAATAAAAACGGCGCGTTAGTCAAGGAGGAGTTATCGAAAAATCAAATTTTGATGACCTAATGTCACTACAAGATGGCGATTAACAAGGATTAACTTGCCTTTGGGGAATTCAACTTTAAATGGGAAAATTAATGGTTAGAGCAAGGTTTGTGGGCATTAAAGCTGAAGGCAAAGGTATGGAGAAGGGTAAAGCTAAAATGGGCCATAGAGTTACTAGCGGCAAAGGTCAAGCCCAAGTGAAAGAGACCATTACGAAAAGCATTAATAATTTTGCATTAGTGATCTGTAATTAATTTTACCATGTGATATTGATAGTGTTATTACGCAAATAACTTTAATATGTGCTATTACTGAAAATCTTTTAAGTGATTGTTTAGGCAAATAATTATTCTTTAACCATTATTTTGAAATCATGAGAATGTAAACTTTGATTTTTTAGATTAATCTCACTTATTAATTGAAGAATATTTTTTTAATTGAATATTATAGTTTGCTCAAATTGCTTCTAATTAAAATTATCATGTTTTTAAAATTTAAAGTTTTACTTATTATGTTTTAATTTTGCAATCATATTAACTCGGTTGGCATGGGTATTGTTGCCAATGCAGGAGGACGTGGTTTCGAGTGCATTGAAGCACATTATAGTCCTATTTATGGATTGGAAAGAGATTATAGATAGTTCTAGATATTATGTCAAAAATAACATATATGATCAGAAATTATAATGAGATTATTCAAAAAAAATTATAATCATATTATTAGCAAAATCTTAATAAATTAAAAAATATAAAAATAATTTAATATAACTAAATTATTACATATAACCAATACTTGCATTATTCTGGAGAAAACTAATTTAAATAAATGTTTAACCAACAATCTACTTTTTCCCCAAGTTAGTACCGTTAGTCATATTATTAAGTCTATTTAAAGAAAATAACTAATTAAAAATTGGCTTGTAGCAAGAAAAGACAAAGAATTATTTTCTTTATATATTTAATAAATTATTAAAAATAAATAAAATCAATTCAACCAAATTTTATCTTGGTTTAATTAATTTGTGTCAGCTCATGAGTCAACTGATTCAACCCTTATCTTAGAACTGGTTTCCAGTCCAACCAACCGGTCTTAAAACACTAGTTTTGATTCACAAAATAAATTTGTCAATCCCATTAGGTCGAGCAAGTAGGCTGTAAAATTCAAAATGAGAATTAATCGCTAGCATCTCGACCCCGAGAGGGCCAATTTCGAACATTATCGGCATTGTCAAACATTATAAAGGAAGAAAAAAGAGAACAACTAGAAAAAATTTAAAAAGAGAAATAATGTAAAAGAAAAGAAAATAATTAAAAAATATTTTTTAAAAGTTTATATGATGTGGTAGTTTATTATTGACTGGATTTTTTAACGGATATAATAGTTTGGTGTATAATGAGTAACAAAAGAATAGCTTAAGTATCACTAGTGATAAAAAAAAGTATTGTTTAGGTACCAACTTGGAAAAAAAGTAGTTTAAATACTACTTGTGACCAAAAAAAAAATTAGGTACCAATATGAGAAAAATGACATAATTGAAGTACTAATTTATGAGTTAAGCCTTAAATAAATAATGGATGGGGTAAGCTATACCCTATGTCACTCTAAAATATGATTTGTTTTATTTTAACACCTTTAAATTTTTTTAAAATTTAATCACTCTAAATAAGATAATTGTTCGAACAAATCATTATCATTAAAAATCATTAATTAATTCATTAAGGTATTTCTAATATGATACATTAGGAAGTTGAATGGCAAAACTTGACTTTTGACTAAAACTTGATTAAATCTTTGTAATTATTTCAAAACCTGGTAAATACCTAATACCTAATGAACACCTTCTCGTAGTTTACCCT
Organism: Gossypium rotundifolium; assembly: GCA_025506655.1. Classification (NCBI taxonomy): domain Eukaryota; kingdom Viridiplantae; phylum Streptophyta; class Magnoliopsida; order Malvales; family Malvaceae; genus Gossypium; species Gossypium rotundifolium. The sequence goes on from CP106732.1 coordinate 17,639,442, forward strand.
ATAATATTTAATTATTGTAAAAAATTCAGGGAGAAAAAGAGCTCTAGTGGGAAAATAGTTCCTTGACCTTTTTTCAAACATTGTACTAAATTTGACCGAGTCCAAAATGGGCTGTTTTGGAAATTTGGACGCTTGTGAGCAGAAACACATATTTGACCAATTTTTCTGTATACTAGCTTTGACTTTATTCATTTGACCGAGGTTGACTATGGAGCAAATAAGCTCAAATCCTTCTTGTAGTACGCTTTCGCGTCTTTCTTTGTCGTTGTAATCGACTTATGTTACCTACTACCTTTATTTTTATAGAAGTCCCTTATTGCTGAACAAATATATATATATACACTTCAAACCCTTGTTTCCTCTACAATTTTATTCCCCAGCGTTCGCCATTGTCTAAGTTATGTCATCAGCTCCAATTTGTTACTTAACTTCATGCAAAGCTTGGGACGTCGATTTGCAATGCCCGGAAGACCAGTTGTGGCCATCTAAGATACTTGACATTAATGTTAAGGCAACTTTCATTGCCTGCCTGAAAACAGAACGAGAAGAAAAAGAAGATGAAGAAGGAAAGAAGTCGGGCATGGCGAGAATTATCGTCCAACAGGAATCCCACAAGCTACGACTGGAGCAGTTGTTAAAGGATGTCGTAACCAAAGACTGGAACGACACCAACATCTGGGACGTATTGGACTCAACGCAAATCCCCATTTGTCGCTCCACGGTAGACAAAATCGTCGGCTGTGCGCTGGCCATGGTTACGAAGGAGAGTTATAAAAACCGGAAAGTGTTGAGAATGCGGGTGGAGATTGAGGTATTGGTGGACGAACAGCCGAATTTGGCGGAAGGGGATGCGTATTGTATCGATGCGGAGGCTGATGATTTTTGGGAGACGGCGGAGGCGTTTAGGAAGCTAAGGAAAGTGGTGGTGGAAGAGCCTGTTGAGAATTTATGTTCCATTTGTTTGGTTGGGTTCTTGGAGGGATCGGAGATTAGTGCTACACCATGCTCTCATGTATTCCATGATCGTTGTATTAGAGCTTGGCTAAAGAAATGCAGTAAGAAATTCTGTCCTAACTGTGTTACCATTTTGGCCTAAACTATAAAGCATTTCATAAGCTATAAGGTTTATATCGCATTTCACGTCGTTGAAAGCTTTGAAGGTTTCAAATGAGGTTTATATCGAGATTTTCAATGTTTTTTTTTTTTCCTTTTTGGTTGACATTTTTGGTTTCTTTGCTAAATTCTAAGGAACTTTTTAATCCGAAGTAGTTTGAGTTCTTTGTACCATTTTTGGCCTTATAATAGTTGTTTGTATCTTATTTTTGCAGTGAAATATTAATAAAATTCTCGTTTGCCTAAAATTTACAATAGTAAATTTATTTATGTAATTTTAACAGTACTATAACCACATCCTTTTATTTATATTTTTGATAAATAAATTATTTACAAACAATTTTAAAAATTAATTGTGAAAATTTAGATAATTTATTTTATAATTTATTATATGTCACTAATAACGCCATGATGTATGAATGCCGAGCAAAGAATCAACACAAAATCAAAAATTAGAATGGCTTAACTTCAAGTATGGCAGACCGGATGTAATATTTTTGTGTTACAACAAAACACGGAGTATTCTAATGATCAAACTCAAGAGAGATCAAATGATAAAGTGACTAATAATGAAAATGCATGCAATTATGAAGTTTAGCTAGCTATTCACTAAGTATTATAGTACTACAAATCATCATAATAGATTAATTACACTAACTTACACCTAGGAGGACTAAATTGCAAAGCAGACAAAAGCGCATAAATATCAATTCAATGGACTAAAGTGGTCGGTTGACTTCTATGTTGCTAGTCAATTCTTGGATTAGGGATCTAAATTGTTCAAATTCCTAATTGGTTCAATTCAGTGGCGTAGCCAGGGGGCTGGCATGGGCCCCCACCCCAAAATGTAAAATTACTTAAAAGGTCCTTAAAATTTTTTAAAAATTTTAAATTAATAAAGATAAAATTGCACTTTGGCCCCCCTAAAATTATAAAAATTTAATTTAATCCTTTACAAATTATAAAGATATAGACTATAAAAAATTAAAATTTTATCCAGCCCCCCTAAAAAATTGTTCTGGCTTTGCCCCTGGTTCAATTTTACCTTTCAGACACCATTTTACCCAATTAGACGATTTAGTCTAATTATCTCTCGATCTCACTAAACTAAATTAGGACGATCAAATTGGTTCTCAATAAGCTCTCCCCTCGATCTCACCTATATAAGTGTTCACTTAGAGGTGTCAATTCTAGGTTTTGAAGTCTATTCAATTTAGTACATGTAAAAGACCCAATTTGCCCGGGCCCATTAACTAAAAACCAAAAAAAAAAGCAAATTAATAAAAATCCATTTACAAAACAGTCCATAACAAATATCAGTCCAAATTACAAAACAGTGGTCCAAATTAAATTAAAATAAACTCAAAACTGATAATCCAATAACCCAAAACAAACTCAATTCTTGGGGCCCAAAAGCCGAGCGTGCTGAGGTATTGCAGAAACCCTAGCCATAGGCGTGCGCCGCATCATCTTGGCCTACCACGATCGGGCCTACATACCACAGCCTGGTTTCATCATTGCCAGCTCTTCCACGAACGGCGAGAAGAAACACGAAAACAGTACCAAATAACAGAGTCTAGAATAGCAAAAGAAAAAACGTGTATTTTGATTTTTATCTTTCTATTTTGGCTATAAAAGGGCAAGATGTAAGCATTAGTTTTTTTGAGAGGGGGGACGCACGCGAAATCGAAAAAGCAAGAATTAAAAGATGATTACATTTTTTTTCTCTTTGATTTAGAGTCTCCTTTTCATTGATTGTTCTTTTTACTTTGTATGCACATGCAAAAATAAAAAGAAAAAGAAGGGGTTTACCATCGTGAATATATTGTCCCCGTTTTCTCTGTCGCAATCGGAGTTAGATGAGGATGTTGGTTGGAGGGCAAGGCTTTAAGATCGGCACTTATAAAAGCAAATCGGACTTTCGTGTACCACTACTCACCGTTTACGATGGCGTTTTAGTGGTTGAACCGAGAGATTTTTAGGTGCGGCTGAGAGCAAAAACAAAGGAGGCTAGGGTTTTTTAAAAATGGCCGAGTTTATTTTAGGTTAAGTGGCTTTATAAACTATGCGAAATGGCGTCGTTTGAGGCCTGTTTCAGTGGCCTCAAAACGACGTCGTGTGAAACGACCCGATTCAACCCGACCCGACACCCTCAGGATCTGCGCGTTTTTGCGGTGAAGGGATATTTGCGAGATTGATCCTTCTTTTTTGGTGCAGCTATTCAATCAAATCCTGTTTTTTAGTTTCTTTGTTTTTAAATTTTTCATGAAATTTGAGCGCCATTTCAAATCAATACATGCTTATACGCTGCGTTTAGAGTTTTGGTTAAATTTCATTTTTAATCCTCGATTATTTAGGCACATTCTATTTAGGTCCCTGATCCTATTTTTATAACTTTATTTGTTTAAAAATTACTCTTTTAATTTTGTTTTATTTTCAATTAAGTCTGTTTTAGTTTTCATTATGCTTTCTTATTTTTTATAAATTATTCATTTTAAAAAAATTGTTTTAATATATAACATTTTGAACTTTTTCATTCATTTTACATTGTTTTAATATGTTATTTTATATTTTCATTTATATATTTTTATTTGTTTTACTAGAATTTATTTTTTAAATTCCTTTTATATTACTTTGTTTTAAAGATTTGAATAATGTTTAATTTAAATACTCTTATATATTATTATTTTATACATACATATATAATTTATGATAAAATTATTTTTATTTTATGAATATATTATTGACTTTCATATTATTTTATGTATATATTTTATTTTAAATCTATTTATGTATATATTTAGTTTCTTTTAAAACTACTTATATATATATATATATATATATATTTTCTTTTAAATTTAGTATACATAATTTATTTTTTAAGAGTCCATATTTTATTATATATTTTCACTCATTTCAAATATTTTTTATATTATATATATTTATAATAAATCTTTCATCTCATGTATATTATTTATTTAAATAAATATAGATTACTTAATATATTACATCTTTTGATTTTCTACATACTTAATGTTTATTTTAAAATTCCTTTATATATTACTATTTAATATATGGTTTTATTCTCTTTATTTCTTATTGATTTTAAATTTTCATACATATCATTTGTTTATTTATTTATTTTATTGTTTATATATATCAATGATTTCAAACTATTCTTCTTACAAATTATTTGTTTTTTAAATTTGTTATATTTTATTTATGTTAATTGGCTTGGTATTTCTTTTTAAAATTAGTTTTAATTTATTATCTTTTGAATGTTAATGGTAATGCTATTATTCATTTTGTATAAGTGTTATTGCTATAAATCCATATTTCATGCTTGTAATTATGCTTGTATTTCTTTTTGTTGCATCACGATTCCAATTCCAACTTTCGTCCAATTTCAAACCAAATATTTTGAAACCGGTTTTAAAATAACCTATTTGAAAACCTTTTGAAATAATGTAATACTTAGTGTTTGTAAACTCGGGAAATTGTGCCCTAACGTGTTGGGTTGCATTTTTTTCGTTTGACCAAGTAACTAAATAACCTTTTAATTGCTTGTTTTGAAAATCAAAGATAATCTCGATATTGAGGCATAAATATGTCATATCCTAACGTGTTGGATGTGACTTTTATTTCCTTAGAAGAGTGAATCTTGAGATTCAATTCAAATTGATCAGCCTTTTCAAAAAAGATTGCATTTTAAATTTTTTTAGATATTCAACATAAGGACATTAGTTAATCAATTTGGTACCAGTTTTGGGCATACGAGGGTGCTAATCCTTCCTCGTGTGTAATCGACTCCCGAACCTATTTTTTCTATTTCGTAGACCAAAATTATTTTTTACAAGGTGATCCAATCCCACCTAAACAAAAAAAGGTTGGTGGCGACTCCATATTTTTAAAGTCGATCCCATTTTTCAAAAAAAAAAAAATGGTTTCGACAGTACAATTTTTATGATTTAATCTCTAACCCAAAGACTAACATACAACATTTTCATCAACCAACCTCCATAAGATTTAGTGACTACTCATCATCAATATACAAACATCAATAAAGTTCAGGCTTAAATTGTTCATTAAAGAAAGCATAAAAAAACAAGGTTAAGAAAATCTTAGTAACTCTAGATGGAGTCTTTGTGGAAGATGATAGCAACACCAATGGTGATGAAAGCACAACCAAAGTTGAGATTTTTACACTTTTGCAATTTCACAAAGTTGAAATCTATTAGATGCTTTAAAGAGAAATCAAAATACAAAGAAGAGTTTTTGTATCTAATTGCAAGAAAGTTAAAGCTACAGTAGAACTAATGTAACACCTCAAACATGGCCTAGAAGTTAAGCCCGAATCTGGCGTGTCACATTGAAGGAAGTTGAAAAGCTAAGCAATTGTTTAGAAAAGTTTTATCAGATTTTAAAACTCTGAGTTCGTTGTTTGTTTGAGAAAAACGTGATTTGCTAAATGACCATTTAAAAGTTGTTATTATTTTGAAAAACTGTTTTGTTATGAAAGTTGAACTTGCATCGTTGCGTAAACATGATATTTTAGAAAACGATTGCTAATGTTTTAAGAAAATCTCGTATTTATAAGTTTAATAGTTATAAATGAAAACTTAGAAAAAATAAACCAATGGCCTTATTACAAAATATTAACCCAAAATAAATAATCTAAAATAAAAGGTAAAAATCAAAATTACTAAAGTTCATGAGTCGTATCTTCGATGTATAGCCACCCCCGAGTTGTCTACGGCTCCCAATCCTCAATCGCTGGGAATCAACTGAAACATTTAATAAAAAGAGGGGATGAGTTTACAAAAACTCATTGTGTATAACCCCCATCAAGAAGAACATGCATCACAACAATCTAGGTGAAGCCCTTTACGATGAATGGTGGTAATTGGGCCTTAGCCTAAAATAGCCTCAGTTGGGCCTTAACCCATAAATGTCACAAATCATATTTATCTAGGCTGAGCCCATCTCAAATAATACCACATATGCAATGCATTAATGCCCATACCAACCCCTGCACTCGTCTCTGTCCAACCCCGCACTCTGTGGGATTTAATCGACCCACCCATCCCTACACTCCTTATGTAGCACCGGTTAAGCACTTATCGGTCAAAGATAAGCGCTTTCGGTGGCTAAAAGCCTTCGGTGGATCCACAGTTGTCAAGCGACCATGCGATCCTATCTGCACTTCCCCTTTCGAATAATCTCATCCCCATACAATATAATAACACATGAATGCAATATACAATAATAATCATACGATATCAATCTTAAATCACATACAAGAATAATCATATAACATGTAAGGGTATTTTAGTAATTTACCTACCAAGGGTATTTTTGTAATTTACCTACTAAGGGTATTTTCGTAATTTTGCAACCCAGGGGTATTTTAGTAATTTTGCAAACCAGAGGTATTTTGGTAATTTTGTAATCCGGGGGTATTTTGGTAATTTTACAAATTGAGGGTATTTTGGTAATTTTGTAAATTAGAGGTATTTCGATAATTTGGTAAACTGGGGGTATTTTGGTAATTTCATAAATTAGGGGTACTTCAGTAATTTTCCAAATCGAGGGTACTTGATAATTTCATAAACTGAGGGTATTTTGGTAATTTCACAAATCGAGGTGCTTTGGTAATTTTACAAATCAGGGTATTTTGGTAATTTCACAAATCGAGGGTATTTCGGTCCCTTTTAGGTTTTAGCTATGAACTTTGGCCCATCAACAAGTCCTCGCGGCTAAAGTGAACAGACACTACGCACCAGGTAGGTTTCCAAAAAGAGGAGGTGGGCCACTAGGGCCGCTTAAGTACCAAGCTCTCCCTAGATCCAATCCTAGACATGCGTATGCCCGTTGCTACACCCTAACCCAGCGACTTGTTCACAGGCATGTTTAATTATTAGAAAGTCTTATGGAATTTAAGAGTTGTTCAAACTAGGCCTAAGGTTCATAAACCCTAACATACATGTCTACATCCCCATAAGCCCATCAAGCCCATATCACACCCTTACGGCCCATTAGGCCCAAAACAAATCCAATTCATGTATCATGCATGACTAATTCAATTCGTATAATCAACCAAACCATTTCATCAAACTTAGCCTCAGGGTCCACAGGGCCCATTTAGCCACTTTCGGCTTTTCGGCTTTTTGGCATTGCCGACATCGTGTGTGTAGTGTTTGTACACACCTGGTAACCATGCGCGTTGCAAACCCCTTAGTCACGAACCTACAATCGACATCACCTAACGATTAATCATAACTTAATATACACTTATCGGAAACTAAAACCTCACCTTAACCTTACTGTGCACCTCACGTTATCGTAGCCCTTCCTTCGCAACTATTGGCGATTATCCTCAGGTTGCACACCAAACGCCCACCAAGGTATATTAACTCTCCTAATAGAATGCTCTATATATAGCTAGCTTCTCACCTTCCTTCTTTGTATCTTTTCGATGTGGGATCCTCCGTCAATGAGTTTAAATCCAACTCAAACTCTTCTCGTCCAATCTGCAAAATAAATACTCCCTTGCTTGTCATGAGATTCGAACCAAGCTCCTTGCACCCTTAATGACGCCTTGCCACTAGACCACTCACTTTCTTGTGTCTAAAATCATGCGCAACTAAATATAACCCTATGGCAAAATTCTAGAGTCCATTTAAAAAGAAATCCAAAATGCAAGAGCCAAGACTTGAACCTTGGACCTCCTTCCTTCCTTGTGGCGTCACCCCCTTGTCTCTTATGTGGCGTCACTTTGCCACTACACCACACACTCCACTTGTGTCATTTTTCTCCACATTTTATTCTTAAAGCCTACTACTAACTCTCAGGGTTTTATTCACCTAAAACCAAAATTTCCTAAAGCCAAAGTTTGACCCCGGGACTTCATAGAAACCCTCTAACCTTCCAAAATCACTCACCTACTAGACCCAACTTGCACTAATGCCGTTCTCTTGTTCTCAAAAATTTTTAAACGCACCTACGCCTAAGGCCCATTGAGCCCAATTCTTCTAGGCCCAATTTCGGGATGTTACAACTAAAGAAACTAACAGTTATCAACTTACTAAGCTAAGAAAGGAAAAAACTCTAAACCTAAAAATGATGAAGAGAATAAAAGAGAAACTAAAAGGATGATAAAAGATGACTCCTTTATGTTTGACATTAAAAGTGCCTTTAATACAACCAAGTTACAATCCTAAAGTTTGACAAAAATTCCATTAGAGTGTATGAGCTAACTTAAGTTAGTGTTGGACATAAAATTACCCTTGAAGTATTTTTCATCTCGTCAAACTTCAGTGTTGCGATACCCTCGACAGTGGCACAATGTTGGCTTTGGAGATTCTTGATATTGCGACACAGGCTAGTTGGTGTCACAACATTCTCAATTGTGGCACTGGCTCCTTCACTTCAACCATTAGCAGTGGATTTGAAACCTTGAAGGCTTGACGTCGGCGACCTCGGGCTCGATGTCGTGACACATCACACCTAGTGCCGCAACATCCTCAATAGACTGTTTCGGGTTGGTTTCTCTTTGAAGTTTTGCTCCCTTAAGATGATGGAGGCTCAATGTCGCAACATCCTAAGATTAGTGTCGTGATACCCACATCAGATGCAGTTTTCTTCAAGGTTTGGCTATAATTGTCTCCCTACATAACTCAAATACACTATTAGACTCCTAATGACACCATTTTGCTAATTTGGGTCTTAAAAAGATTAAAACAAAAAAAACATCATTAATACTAAAAACTAAAAATCAACAAAAAAAAAAACATAGAAAATACTCAACAAACTCATCAAGCGTTTTAGAGAGCCTAATTTGATGTGTTAAATTACGACAGATCAGTCACCAAATTTTTTTTTTAAGTTTAATTATACTTTACTGTCTAATGATTATCAATTTTTAATGGCTTAAGGGTGCAAAAAGCCCTCAAACTTTTTCAAAAAAAAAAAATTAAGTCCCTGCTTTTTTTTTACACTCATTTGGGTACTTGGACTTTCAAAATACATCAAAAATGCCCTTAAACCTTTAAAAAAACAATTAAGCCCCTAATTTTTTTTTTGCATTCAATTGGGTACTTGAACTTTCAAAATGCATCAAAAAGGCCCTTAAACTTTTTTTTAAAAAAAAGCAATTAGGCCCCTGCTTTTATTAAAAATTAGAAAAAATATAAAAATTAAAATCAATAAAAGATATAAATATTATTAAATTTTAATAAAAATTCAATTATTAAAATTTATTAAAAAGTAGAAAAAATATAAAAATCATAAAAATTGTTGAATTTTATAAAATAGTAAAAATTATAAAATATATAGAAATATAAAAAATTAAAATTTTATAAAGTTGCAAGAAAATTATACAAAATGTAAATAAATATAAATTTTGTAAAATTTTTTATAAAATTATTGTACCAAAAGAAACATTTTATAGTTTTTCTATAATTTTATTGATTTTATTTTTATCATTTTTGTCACATGTCACGTTGTGTTGTGATGATTTTAATTGAAAAAAAGTAGATGTCGCTATTTTTTTATGATTTTTATAAAATTTTACAATTTTTAATTTTTTACAATTTTATAAAAATATTATATTTTTATTAAAATTTAATAATTTTTTCTAAAAATTATATAGGGGCTTTTATTAAAATTTAATAATTTTTCTAAAATTTATTATTTTTATAATTTTTAATAACAGCGTCCAGTAGCGTTTTTGGGGAAAGGGGCTTAATTGCTTTTTAAAAATTTTAAAGGTCATTTTTATGCATTTTGAAAGTTAAAGTGCTCAATATAAAAACAAGAAACAAATAATCAATGCCAAAAAAGAGATTTTTTGTACAAAAAATTTCTCTTTTTTATATTTGCCCGAGCTTAATTGCTTTTTTTTAAAAAAATTTGAGGACTTTTACACCAATAAACTTTTTAATTTATGTATAATTTCAATACTATTAATTCTTTTGAAGGCAATTTTCCTTGTTAACTCTTAAAAGTTTATATAAAATATTAGGCGACGCTGATGAAAATATATCACAAATTCGTATAGAAATTATTCTTTTGAAAAATAAACATTTATTTTTGTTAACAATTTATTAATTTTATATGCATGCAATAAATATACAGAGACGGATTGTCTAGAGATTTGAAAAATTACTAGAAAATTTCAATCATACCTTCTAAAATTTGAAAACTTTCATTAAACTTTCCAAAAAATTTAAAATAATATAATTTACATCTTTAATTTTTTTTTCAATTATCATTCAACTTTTAAAATTTTCAAATATTTTAATTTGATCTACTAAATTTGTTTAAAATCTCATTAAATCTCTTAAATTCTTTAAAAGTTTTAATTAATCCTCTCAAATCTTAACATCAAGATCCCTAAATGCAAATATAAATATTTTTAAACATTACTTTTATCTTTTACACTTTTGACTCTTTAACTATTTTATCACTTAAATAAATGTTCAACGAGTATTTAGACTTTCTATTTTGATAAATCAGCATCATTATATTATATATATATATAGATAAATATGGTGCAATGTTTGATTGAATTTTAGCTTGATTGACATGAAAATTGTTGTTAATGTAAGAGAAAGTAAATTTGAATATATTGCAGTAAATTATCCTCTTATTTATGGATTAGAGAGAGGCTATATATTTAAATATATTGTAGCAGATTATCCTCTTATTATGAATTAGAGAGGAGCTATAGGTATTAAATTGTTTAAAAAGAAATAAATATGGTGCACTGAAAATTTTATTTAAAAAAAATACTATTCAAGAACTTTTTCTTTCCCGCCTTCAATTACCATAAAACCGAAAAGACTTTTGCCTCTCTCAGCTCAGCTCAGTCCCTTTCTATATCCAAACTGAAATTTAAAAAAAAAAAAAATCCTCTAATTATTAGCGTTATACTTCAATCTGTAAGATTATTTTAAAAGTTTTCACGAGAATTCGATATACTGTTTGGATTCTCAGAAATTTGGAAAAGAGGCCCTCAGTCAAAGTAGTTTTATAGCTAATTTTAATGGAAAAGTTTCATTTCTCGAATCCAAACAATCTACTTCATTATGTACTAAATGAATTTTTAAAAGCTTTCAACTGATTTGATTTTGCTGCAGATTTGAATCAACTTTCGAGTAGAAATGTCAAACGTAACGGTCTGCGTACGCTTCAGGCCTTTGAGCTCAAAGGAGAGAAGAGATCTCGGTGACAATATCTGTATTCAAAGCATGGACTCCGAAACCTTCATCATCAAGGTTTTAATTTCTCTTAATTTTATTTTTAACTCCAATTTCTTGTTGCTTTTATTTACTTTTTTCAAAATTTTGATAGAAAAACTATAAAAAAACAGCTGATCAGTTCTGTAATTTGAGTTTGTATATGATAGGATGAGAAGGAAGAAGGTTTTACTTTTAGCTTTGATAAGGTTTTTTACGAGGAATCTAAGCAAGCTGATGTCTATGAGTTTCTTGTTCTTCCAATTGTCCATGGTATGATTAGAAAAGTGTTCATTGATTGATGATCTTCATTTTCATGGTTTCATCAACTGTTTTATGTGTTTATTCTTTTTCCTGTAAACAGATGCTGTCAATTCTATAAATGGAACAATCATCACTTATGGACAGGTAAAAAATCTTGCGTATTTGTGTTATTACTATTACTACATGCCAGAGCTTGCAGTACTTGATGATCTCTCAATTAACTAAATGCTGCGGTTAGGGATTAGTTTATAATATGACTGATCACTGTTTAGAAGATAAAAAAGAACTTAATGGTGAGAGATACAATCCGAAGCTCTTCAAAGAATAAGGCTAAAAGGACCTTTAAATCTGATGGTTTAGGGTTCTGTTTCCCATTGATTGTTAGTAACTAGTAGATCACGCTGCTAACGCAACACATTGTCTTCACCTTTAATTAACTTATGGATATGCATAGTCTTATTTCTTTGATTAACTTTCTTCTTCTTTTGATGACAGACTGGGGCAGGGAAGACATATAGTATGGAGGTGTGCTGATGAAAGCATAAATGTAGCACCGTTAGTTAAATTTTATACATTAAATTGATTTCATTGATGATATGTACCTCATTGAATCAGGGATCAAACATCTTGGAATCTGATGAAAAGAAGAAAGGGATACTTCCAAGAGTGGTGGACGGATTGTTTGCGTGTATCAAAACTTCTGCTGACTCAACAAAGTACACCGTCAAGTTGTCAATGGTATGAAAACTTATCGTATTTATTTAGGGCCCTAAATTACTTCCTTTTTTATTATTAATGCTGTATGATTCATGAAAATTTCTGCTCTTGTCTATAGGTAGAGATCTATATGGAGAAGGTTAGGTATGTATAACCTTAAATTCTATTTGTTGTTGGACTGAGAGTTTTGATTCTCTTTGTAAATGTTTCTGATTGGCCTTTCTGTACCCATGATATTCGAAAGCTCAGGCTAATGAAATATTATAAGAGTTGCTTTTTTAACTGTTTTAGTATCTATGTTAAATTCACATGCATTTATTATCCCCAGGGACCTTTTTGATTTATCAAAGGACAATATTCAGATTAAGGAAAGCAAAACACAAGGAATAGTGTTATCCGGAGCAACAGAGGTAATCTATTTCTTACAGAAATTACTATTTCCTTTAGGCTTGACATATGTACTGTAGTAACATTTTCTATCTTTATACTTGACATCAGTAGGGTTATTTTTTGCTAGGCTTTGTTCTTTCTAGTTGAGATTAACTTTGAACTTGTTTACTTCAGACTCTCAAATTTGTTGAGAATTGTTCTGTTGACCACTATTAATTTTCTGTTTTCCATTGAGCATAAACTGCCTTTAATTGACATCCATTCCATGTATGCATATATAATGCAGTGATTCTTCAAGTTCTCCATTTAATTATTTTCACAGTAATGATGATTTGGTCTAGTGGCATGAGTACTTCTATTTTGAACATACTCAATATTGTGTACAACTTGAATGATTTAGGTGCTAAATTCGCTTTCCGCTACAGAAAATTAAAGAGTTTCATGTTATTTATGTTGGAACTATACTTTGCTTCACTTAGATATTGTTGCATGGCTCTTTCCTTAATAAAGTTTCTATTTTATGCACTGATGTTGTTCCCAGATCTCTCTTTCGGACACAGCAGAAGCATTGCAAAGCCTATCTGTAAGTTTAAGACTATTTAGAACATTATCTTCCATTTTGTTCGTAGGATGTTGTTTCTAATTTCGGCCTTGAAATTTAGAGTGGGATAGCTAACAGAGCAATTGGAGAGACCCGTATCCCTTTTGTATTTTTCTGTTTCTATTTTTTCCACTAATTTCTTAATCATAGTAAAGTAGAACTTGTATTACAGATTTCACAGTTATCACTTTTACTTAGTTAAAGTTCTCTTTGGAATTTGATTTGGGACTTAAACGTAGACAGAAATGAATATGGCAAGCAGCAGGAGTCATTGCGTTTACATGTTCACACTCAACCAAGAATCAATTTCAGAAAAGAGGTATAGTTTACCCCTTGACTATGTTCAAGGCTCCAAATGAATTGATCTATAAATTTCACAATGTGACCAGGGTGAAATCTGGGAAGTTGATTCTTGTGGACCTAGCCGGGTCAGAGAAAGTAGAGAAAACTGGGGCTGAAGGAAGAGTTCTTGAGGAAGCTAAAACAATCAATAAATCCCTCTCAGCGTTAGGGAATGTGATCAATGCTCTGACATGTGGTTCACCAGCAAAAGCAAACCATATTCCTTATCGTGATTCCAAGCTCACTCGAATGTTGCAGGATGCTCTTGTTCGTTCTCTAACTCCTAACTTTATCTTACAGTAATGTCATCAAATCAGTTTGATGATCTCTTGGTTTTCATATTAAATCTGCAGGGTGGGAACTCTCGCACTGCATTGCTTTGTTGTTGCTCACCAAGTCCTTCAAATGCATCCGAGAGCCTGTCCACTCTTCGTTTTGGTGCAAGGTTCATGAACTGGAAATATGCTATCATACATATTAACCCGCGAAAAGAGGAAGTTTAAGCATTAAGGCCTAATATCACTCTCCATCTTTTCATTTCACTTTTTGGGTTGTAATTTTCATTGCAGGGCAAAGCATATAAAGACATCACCACTTGTTAAGGTTAGTGAAGAGAAATGTTCTAAGAAGAATGGAGATGCTTCTGGTACCAGAGATGAGTCATTTGAGAAAATTCTAGAAAAGGTTAGTTTTATGATCTGACATTTTCTTGATGAAACATTCTTTGTCACTTTCTAATATGGTTTATTCTTGTTTAGATGAGTGAGAGACTTAATGACGAAGATATAAAGTTACTTGAGGAATTATTCATTCAGGCAGGACTATTTGTAGATCCTTATTCAGAAGAAGACTTGGAATCAGCCATTCAAGATGTTGTTCAGCAAACCATTTATTCATTGATGAAAGCTGTGGAAGAGCTCAGATCTACAGTTGAGATGGTAATATTTTTCACTAAGCAATTATTATCTTCTACTAGAGAAACAAGGGTAAAAACAAAGAGGGATGGAAGTTGGTTCATGCAATTTGAAGTTGGTTCATGCAATAGCTGAGTCTACCATCTTTGCAGCTTCAGAGAGAGAACAATGCCATGAAGGGAAGGCTTGCTGTTGCTGAAAGATGTGATGCTTTGCCTGGAGAAAATGCAGATTTTCTTCAGAAGATTTTTGGCTTTCTCAGCTCCTTTATTCCTGGAATGTAGAGATGAAACTTTATTCCACTCCATGATGCTGGTTTACAGGTATTGATAATAGAATCCAAATAAACACTATCCATATTTTGAACTATTTCAATTCCTTTGAGCAAAAATCATTTCTCCATAACCAAGATAATGAGAAGGTTAGATGTAAATGCTGAGCAACTATAAGGTTTTACTGTTTCTTTAAAAGGAATGAAATCACTGTCTCCATAGAGCATGGTTTCCTGAGTGACATGCAAATTCAGAATAAATTGCCATGATATGCAGTTAGTCATGAGTTCCATCATTTAGCAGTTATAATTGTAGGTCTCATGGAATTCAAACAGAAACAGGAGAATATCGAACGCAGAGTAAGGGCCGATAGTTCCTTTTTTGTTGATATCTTGGGTAGTAACTTTTTGGTATAAGAACATTGTAACTTCGTTGATTCTTGTCTAGTAGCAATTACTTCAGTTGAAACTGGAGAAATAGAAATGGCATTTACAAAATTTTTATATTTTCACTATCAACGAGTATAAATTATGATTTAAGTTCAAATCACTCGTTAAATTACAACTTTACCTCTATAATTCAATCTAGACTACTCTTACTATAAAGCTTTACTCCTAAAATTTTTAACTTCATTAATTCAATCTAGTTTCTTTACAAAATTGCACTAAAAGACAACTCTTAATTGAATAAAACAAAGTGCTCTCTAATTCATACATTTAGCCTACCCAAGCCACATAATATAAAAACAAAGTAGATTTGTTAAAATACAATCAGTTATAATCACTAATTCCTCCAAAATAGTTACCTGAAAAAGGTTTTCGAATAATCTTTGTATCAATAAAGATTTTCTCAAAATTAAACTTTTAAAAAAGCAAAATTTTTATTTAAAGATATTTTGATTGCATTGAAAGTTTAAACCCGATCCTTACTTAACTCTTTCACATAAAGTATTCATTAATATGTAGTTAGTAATCCTCAAAATTAGCAATTAAATGATTAATTATCCAAGTAAACTTGGTCAAAATATGCTAATAAAATAAAGCGAGTTATAATGTTCTATCAATATTTCCTTAAATCGTAACTGAGGTCGAAATTGACAGTTATAACTAATACTAACAATCTTTCCTTTTTGACATTTTAAACAAAATCTTAATAGCAGAACAAGTAAGTCAACACTCCCATTCAATCCATACACTCAACAATGAAAATAAACTATTAATGCAAAATATTAGAAGCACTAACAATTAAAACACAATATATTAAAAATATCATAATAAAAAATTTTATGTGATGGTTTAATGGTTAAAAGTGTTCACTATCTTAAGTGTGATCTGAGTTCGAGTCGCATTAATCGCATTTATTGTTTACACTCTACCTTGTTATTGTAATTAAAAAAAAAAAAAATTATATCATAGTAAAGTTCCTTTAGAAAAAGGAATAGTCCAAACAACCATAGTTTATATTGATGAGCTCTAGTCCTTTAGCATTAACAGTAAGGGGAGGAATCGGTTTAAACAGTTGGTTGGATGGATTAATTTTCTTACCGATTTAATTGGCATACATTTCAAAAAATAGAATTGACTGAATATATTGTTAAAACCGATAAAATCCAACTGAAATTGGTTCAGTCGATTTTTTATTATCTTTTGTTTTCTTCCAGTTGTTGTCCAAACAATAATTCATGCCTACATAACCGGGCAAATATCCCAAAAATACAAAAAAAATCAAAATTACCGGAAAGGACGGTTTCAAAAATATTGACCGGAAGGGCAATTTCAAAAAATCGCGCCCACGTCAAGACGTTTTTGGGAAAAGCCTAAAAGCGTTCATGGGGAACGCTTTAGCCACATCAACAAGAACGCCCCACGAGGGCGCTTTATTGATGTGGCTCAAAGCGCCCCATGGACGCGCTTTTAGGCCAAGAATTAAAAATTTGACCGTTGGGGTCCAACGCCAAAAGCAACGGTAAAAAAAAAAAAAACTATAAGTACCCCCAACCCTTCATTTTTTCACACTTCAATCCTTTCTCATTTTTCTCTCAATTTTCTCTCAATTTGCTCTCAATTTTCTCTCAAGTTTCTCTCAAAGCCCTTGAAATTTACGCTTAAATTTCAAAATAGTCTTCTACCATTTACGAAAAAGCCCTTTATAATTTTTTTAATATATTTATTTTTTGAAAAATTTAAAATTCTTTATCGAGTACAATGGTCGGGATTTACGTCGCCTAGACAAAGAATCACATTAGCGCCGAGCAATTAAAAATGGTAAGTTTGAATTTTAATTTTTCAATATTATTAAATTTTTTAATTATGCAATTTTAATTAATTTTGAATTTTATAATTTTTAAACAATCGTAGATCGGTGTTGCAATGTTATATTCAGAACATGCACGGTCCCCATCGCCATTGATCGAGAATTACTTATGGAAGCGGGTTTTTGCACGTGGCCACGATAGGTCGGGGTTCAAGTTGGACCCGATTTTGATCGGTAGCGTTGATAGAGAGGTGGAGACCGAGACGCACACTTTCCATCCGCCATGCGAGAGTGTACCATCACCTTAGAAGATGTGCGATTCAGTTGGGATTACTGGTGGGCGGGTCGGTAGTCACCGGTCCGTAACATCTCTCGATTGATGGTCAGATGCTACTGAGCTCTCGGGTGCCATTCCGGATAAATTGCAAGGAGGTCGGATCGATATGGTTTGGTTACGAGACACATTCCCGCAACCGAATGAAGGTTCGATGAAGATGAAAGAATACGGTATGCACGGCATACATACTTGAGATAATTGAGGCTATCGATGCGGACCTCTCTAGAAACCTCATCCACCGAGATGGCTCCTGAAACTTGTTGATTTCAGAGCAACGGTGAATTGAGTTGGGGTCTGCCGTGCTATCGAGGTTGTATCGGAGATGTCTTGGGCGGCGGTGCGAGTAAAGCAAAAATTGGAGGTTGCGTATCACCACTGCAGTCATGGGCATGGTTTCGATTTCCATTTTACGCCCTCGACTCGACCGACCATATTCATTCCCATTGATAACGAGGTAAATTTAATATTATATTTTACAATTATGTCGTAGATTTATAGTATAATTGCATGCTAAAAGTTTATTTAATTAGGTGGAACCATCCGACGAGTCATGTTGGAATACCGACTCGCTTGAGGATATACTGACTCCTATTGGAACAACGGTCGGAATCACAAGTAAGTGTCAATTTCGTTATTATAATTTAGTATTTATGTATATAACTAATATTTTGGTAATGTTAATATAGTTTCAATGGACACCGTACGAGGATCCTGAAATTCGGGCAGTAATTTCGGGGGAGTTCCTTCAAAATCCGAATAGTTGGCACGTTAAGGTCCCGCTAATCACCTACGCGATCGTGGAGATGCACCAGTCAGATCGAGTTATGCGGCAATTTGGATGCCGGCAATCAATTCCTGTGGCTCCTGAGGTGCTCGATGATGAGCACAGTGTGGACTTACGGCGGCAACACATGGATTGGCCAATATTTTGGTCAGAACATATCGAGACGTGGGAGAACCGGTATGACTTTTTACCTAACCGAGAACTGATCGTAGTTCCTGAGTTAGCGTGCGTGCCGGAGTACATGCCATGGTTTAGAATCCATGGCAAGTCGTATCTGTTGTCCGGATGAAGAGAGGCAACGGCAAATTCGCGAGCGAAGGGAACGTCGGGCCCCTTTACATTCAAGGAGAAGGGTGATGAGGCGGGCCCAACAACAGCGCCTACATATCATCGGGCCCATCAATAGCGCCTACACAATCACCGGGCCCATCACCAAATTGACAACACCGACAACACAGCGTCCATAGTTTATGCCGGTGCGTACCGCCTTACATGTATCCTCCTAACCCATATATGTTTCCTTTTCTAGTCCCCCAGTGTTGGAATGCATGGCGGGTTTGAGATCATTCCGACAACTCCTTTTAGCCACCGATCGTGAGGCCGACGTCGAATGTGGGATTAGAGGAGGTGCCGTCGGGAGCAGATTCTTTCTACTGTGCTCCTTCACCGTGACGGATGAAGTCACCTCCGCCGTGGTTTATGCAAACACCTCGGTCATTATTTTATCAAGGTGGGTCATCATCGCAACACCTGTAACCGGGCCCACCGCCGGGAGGGATCGGATTCTCTTTGAGGTTCTACGACCCCAGGAAGCTAGAAGAAGGAGGAATCCAGTACACAGAATCGGCCGATCACTGTGTGGCACTTTGGTTCCCACCCAGCATCCGCATTAAACCCTAAACCCCTAATTTGAGTAATTGTAAATTAATTTATAATTTGAGTTTAATTTTTTTGTAATTAAGGTTTAATTTTTGTAATTAAGTTGTAATATATTTAATAAAATTTGAGTTTGTTTTTTTAATTTAATTTTTTAATTTATTTAATTTTAATAACTTTGACAAAATAGGTTTGGTTTATTTTTTTTGTAATTGTTGTAATATATTTAATACAATTTGAGTTTGTTTTTTTGTAATTTAATTTTTTAATTTATTTAATTTTAATAAATTTGATAAAATAGGTTTGGTTTATTTTTTTTGTAATTAAGTTGTAATATATTTAATACAATTTGAGTTTGTTTTTTTTGTAATTTAATTTTTTAATTTATTTAATTTTAATAACTTTGACAAAATAGGTTTGGTTTATTTTTTTTTGTAATTAAGTTGTAATATATTTAATACAATTTGAGTTTGTTTTTTTTGTAATTTAATTTTTAATTTATTTAATTTTAATAACTTTGACAAAATAGGTTTGGTTTATTTTTTTTTGTAATTAAGTTGTAATATATTTAATACAATTTGAGTTTTTTTGTAATTTAATTTTTTAATTTATTTAATTTTAATAACTTTGACAAAATAGGTTTGGTTTATTTTTTTAATTAAGTTGTAATATATTTAATACAATTTGAGTTTGTTTTTTTTGTAATTTAATTTTTTAATTTATTTAATTTTAATAACTTTGAAAAATAGGTTTGGTTTATTTTTTTGTAATTAAGTTGTAATATATTTAATACAATTTGAGTTTTTTTTGTAATTTAATTTTTTAATTTATTTAATTTTAATAACTTTGACAAAATAGGTTTGGTTTATTTTTTTTGTAATTAAGTTGTAATATATTTAATACAATTTGAGTTTGTTTTTTTTGTAATTTAATTTTTTAATTTATTTAATTTTAATAACTTTGACAAAATAGGTTTGGTTTATTTTTTTTGTAATTAAGTTGTAATATATTTAATACAATTTGAGTTTGTTTTTTTTTGTAATTTAATTTTTTAATTTATTTAATTTTAATAACTTTGACAAAATAGGTTTGGTTTATTTTTTTAATTAAGTTATAATATATTTAATAAAATTTGAGTTTTTTTGTAATTTAATTTTTTAATTTATTTAATTTTTTTAAATTTAATTTTTATATAATAAAAATTGAGTTTACTTTTATTTGTTTTGTATTTTAATTTTTTATTTTAATTTTAATATCTTTGATAAGATAGAAATGATTTAATTTTTTAATTTAATTTTTAATTTAATTTTAATAACTTGAATAAAATAAAAGTGGTTTATTTCGCATCAACGTTGATTAGGATGGGCTGTTTTATTTTTAAATTGTAATAATTTTTTATTTTTGAATAAAAAGTTGTTTGATTATTTGTGTTTGTAATTTAATTTTAATTATCTTATATTTAATAAATTTGAGTTATTGTACAAAAGTTCACCGTTTTCCTCCAAAAAATGTAAATTACATAGCCAAGAAGAGACAAACAAGCTAAGAACACGGTCAACTAGTCCGATTTGGACACGAAGCGAGATGTATGGCGGGTTCCTACACCACCCGCACCGTCGACTTTGGTTGGTCGTTTCTCGATATCCATATTGTTGCGTATTCTAGTCGAGGAAGGTCGACCTTTTGGTTTCGTCTCAATTCTCTATCCGTGAGAACTTATACGGTGCAAGCGACATCGATGGCCACTTACGTTCATCCGGGATGGTGGAATACGTGTCTCCACACGTTGTACATGTTTTCTAATTTGTAGACTTCGTCGACATAGCTCATGGGGTCAAGACGAAGATTATGACAAGCCGCAAGTACATGAGCACATGGGTAACGGCGCATCAAATATCCACAGTCGCATGTCCTATTTGTCAAGTGTACACGATAATGCCCGCCAACAATACCTTGGTTCGGTCTGTCAAACTCCGTGACACGAAACCATAGGCTGTCGCGGTCGTGACAAACTGTGTGCATGGTGTTCGCCCGTGCCTTCCCACGGTTAATTTCTTGCAAGACCTTCGGGCTCCATACATGGCCTCCTTGCATTTGCCCTCGATAACTCGCTGCTCTCTTCGAAAATAGTGTCGCTAAACAAAAATATGTCTCCCGCAAAACCGCTGTAATTGACAGATGATGGGTTCCTTTTAGCACAGAATTTATGCATTCGGCCAGGTTTGTGGTCATATGACCATATCGTAGGCCGCCGTCATATGCTTGTGTCCACTGTTCAAAAGGAATATTGCACAGGTACTCTGCGCCTTCGGCGTTATCTCAGCATAAACTAGCCAACATCTCGTGAAAACGGTCTTTATTGATCTCGTACCCTGCCAATATACGTTGATATCGAATATTACATACCACTATTCAATTGTGAATAAATTGAAAATTTCAAAAGAAATTATATTAATAGATATTTCATACCCATATCGGTCACTTGCCGTTTCTGTCTTTTAGATCGGTGTTGCCTATAGTAGTTGGATGAAACATGCCTCAGGCAATATCGATGGTGTGTGTGATGCCACATGCTTCCTCGTCGTTCTATTGCCGCAAGTATTCCAGGCCCCGATCCGATATAACGATATGTCGTTGAGGCGGATATGCCTTCTTAACCTAGATAGGAAGAAGTCCTATCATCACCGACTTCGGTGTTATTGCGAATGCAATCGGAAGGATTCTCCCACGTCGTCTTGTGCCACTGACTAGCAATAGCCGATGCGATATATACCATACATGAAGGTACCGTTAATTTGTACCAATGGCTTGCAGTATGTAAAAGCATCTCGGCATTGCTTAAATGTCCAGAACAGGCGCTTGAACACTACGCATCCACGGAGCAGACGATCGTTGTAGTACGCCGGTTCCGTTTCAATGTCATTGTCTTTGCTGGGACATATCTTCAAAGACCTTACACCACCGCCACACTTCATTATATGAAGCGCCCCACCTACAGTGCAACTTTTCCAACGCTTCGCTTGGCTATCCAAGCCTTTTCAGAAGAGGCGTGTATCCCATTTTGCTACGAATATTGCCAATTAAGGTAAACCAGATTGTAGTTTTGGGATCGGCCTTCACCGTCGGGATTATTAAATCAGCCAACATGTCTGAATCCATCCTCGGATGATCTTGTGTTACACCTATCAATGAAGTACGTTAAATAATGCAACATTACATAATATTAGTGTTATTCGAAATCATTGAACACATAGTGGTACTGTACCGGTAAGACATGTATGCGGACCTTTGTACTTCTTCACCTCCCACATCCCCGTCCTTTTTCTCAACGACGCCATGATTTTCCATGCACATGTGCCGTCTTGCACAGCACACTTCGCCTCATACCTATCGAGCTTTGATTTAACCATAGTGTAGTTAACCCCTGCCGTATTGTTTCAATGCACCAAGAAAAGTGTTCTTGTTGGAAAACTGGTTACCAACTTCTAATTGGTCCAAATCCAACGAAGAATTTGTACGGTCACGCGTCCGGTGTGGTAGTTCAGGAAACTCCAATGCATCATCTTGAGATAGATCGACATTATGCATGTGCGCTGGAGGCGAGTATGCCCTGAATAGCGGATCTTCTTCTTCTTCGTCTGAACCGCCCTCAACATCTTCAGTACAATTGGAACGGCTCCGGTTCGTAAAATAGTCCAACTTCGCCCATCAGCCCCGGCTCCCAAGGTGGATCCACATCGATTCATCGTCCGATCCTCCATAACTCGCAACAAACGAGGGCCCTCACCGTGGATGCCGTCGTAATACATCATCCTCCTTAAACATCTTTCGCAAAGATTCCAATCGTATGTGGATTGCCATCCACTAGAAGTTGATGACGTCCCCCAATACGTATTTCTATCATCTGACGTCGATTGACGAATATGCATGTCCCATCCACCAACCGAGTGTCGTGCAGGGGTTATGTTTTCCATACTACCACCGCACACGGGCACTTCTGTGTTTTGCCTCCCACTTACAGAGTGTCGACTTGAGGTCGTGTATTCTCCTAACGATACTAGATGTTGAGGTCGCAACGGATCACTTGGAGATGAAAATTCTACATATACCTCGATATAGGGTGAACCATCGGCAAGATGAGTCTCCACCATTGCCTCAAGGCTCGAGGATCTTTGATGTCGAATGCGTCATATCTCACCGGATCAACCAAGCGCAAAATCTATACTTAATAGATGAACTTTCATTGGCGTTGTTCAATATTTTACGCCTAATTCTTTTGCGAAGTTCTACCAAATCGACGTTTCGATTAAAACTCAATCGCTACCGTGTTCTCCGATAAGAAAAAACACCATCTTGATGTCACGCACTTCACCATCGTAGTAAATAACAGATTAATCGCTCACTCATTTTAATTTTTTTTCCTTTGCTTGAATTTGCTTTTCGCCAACCGAGAATGCAATTTGGTCGATGATAGCCTAATTTCTTTTGGAAGACCTTGTAGCAAAAGTCGGCCCACGGGAGCGCTTTTCGTTGCTCTGGTAATAGTGCACCTTCTTTGAAGCGCCACCGCTTGTTTGTTAAACGTCTCCTCAAAATAATTTTGCTTGGAAACCACTATAGCAAAAAAGCGCCCACGTGAGAGCGTTTTCGCCACGGTTTGTTCTCAAATGTCTCCTCAAAATTATTTTGCGGAGACTACGCCCAAAAATTATTTCATTTTTCACATTGCAAGTGGACGGAAAGATTCCCAAAAAAGGCGTCCGTCGGCAGCATTTTTGGGAAAGTGGCTAAAGCGCGTCCATGGGGATCGCTTTAGGCCATCGCAAAAGCGCACCTGGGAGCGTTTTTGCTAATGTGGCCTAAAGCGCCCCCATGGACGCGCTTTAGGCCGCTTTCCCAAAAAACGCTACCGACGTGACGCTTATTTTAGGAAATTGCCCTTTCAGGTCAATATTTTTGAAACCCGTCCTTTCCGTAATTTTTGATTTTTTTGGTATTTTTGGGATATTTGCCCTACATAACCCTTAAAAAACACATAAAAGGCTATTTTAAACTTAAAAATAAT
Source organism: Gossypium rotundifolium (assembly GCA_025506655.1). Classification (NCBI taxonomy): domain Eukaryota; kingdom Viridiplantae; phylum Streptophyta; class Magnoliopsida; order Malvales; family Malvaceae; genus Gossypium; species Gossypium rotundifolium. The sequence goes on from CP106732.1 coordinate 17,663,608, forward strand.
TCATGTCATGGAAGATAGATTTGGGGAAATGGGATTAGTTGAGCAGAAGCATGATAAAGGCATACTGAAACTAGGGGCGAAAGCTAAAACAATTTTTTAGGGGTTGGATAAAATTTTAATTTTTTATAATTTATATCTTTATAATTTGTAAAAAATTAAATCGAATTTTTATAGTTTTAGGGGGCCAAAGTTTAATTTTACCTTTACTTAAAAATTTTAAAAGCCTAAATAACAATTTTACATTTTAAGGGGAGGCGGCCCATTAATAAAATATTAATAACTTATATTATTAATTTTAAGTATTAATAAAATATTGTCTATATACTCATGCACATATAATAACTTCTCTAATTTAATTTTAATTTTAATTAAATTGTTTAAAAGAGTTAAAATTTTGAACAAAAATATATATTATGCTTAATAAATTATTAGTAAGTTTACATTCAGTTACTCAACTTCAAAATGTTATAAAATGATCCTTGAATTACTCTAAAATTTTTATTTAAGTCATTGGTTGTTAAAATCGTTGTTGTATGGCATTTTCTATTTGCATCACATGTACTAATTGAAAGCTCTCATTTTCCTTCTCTTTTACAATTTGATTTTTTTTTCTCTTTTACAGTTCAGTTTTTATTTATTTATGAAACAACTTTAAATGTCACAAATCTGCGAACAAAAATCTAAACAACTTTCTTCTCCAATCTCCGACACTAATCATCAAATCAACTTGGATCTAAGGTATACTCTTCTACTCGTCGATGAGTGCTGATTCACCGTAATAATTGTTGAATTGCCACTTGGAGCTTGTTATTTGAACTTATAAAAAAAAAATTAACAACCCAGTGACTTAAATAAAAACTTTCGAAGAGTTTAGTGACTTAAATTAAAACTTTTGAATAATTCAGAGATCATTTTATAACTTTTTAAAGTTGAATGGCCAAAACGTAAACTTACTAATAGTTTAGTAGTTTAAAGAAAAACATGTTGAAACTAAAAGAAATCAAAAGCAAATTAAAAGCTAAAATTAATAATAAAAACTTGAAATTTTCATAAAAATGCATAAAAAGTTGAAAATGAATAAACAACCTAAAACTAATAATTAAAAATTAAGAAAAATTGAAGTAAAAATGTTGTTGATGAGTGGGACCAATAAGGAAGAGACATCGAGGAGGATGTGGTGGTGCTGATGGAGGTCGATTCTCCCTATTTGGATGGAGAGCCAAAGAGTATAAATAGAGTGAGATGGTGGAGGTGATTGTTGAGGGTAAATAAGCAGAGTGTAGGTTGTTAGATTTGTAAAATAAATCTAAAATAAAACTGAATAAATCCGGATCTATCATGTCAAATCATCAAGAATAAATCAAAAACAAAGCTAGATGCGGAAGCGTACCTGAATCCATGAATTACTTGAAGTTTTACTGGATTTTGAGGATTTGATCTTCCAAATTAGCACACAAGAAATTTAGAGAATATCTGCTCTCTCTTTCCTAATGATGGGATATTAGAAAAGATATCTTGTGTATAATTTGGGGACCATAACCCTAATATTTATAACCTTGGCATTTTAGTTCTAATCAAATTCTAATTAACCCATCATTAATTAGAATTTGATTAGAACTCAATTATTAGAGTATCCACACATATTTGACCCATACTTTATTTAATAATTAAAGCCCAATAAATTCTAACCAAATTATATCACTTTTAATTTGGGCTAACCTATCATGATAGTAAATAATAACATGTAATTACCCTTATTATATATGTGATGTCCATATTTTCCAACAATCTCCCACTTGGACCACATATATATACTAAATACTCTATAATTACATGTCGTTATATAACCTTATGAGCTCAAAATTTTACTATCATATCCAAAAGGTATTCCGGACAATGTAGTCCATTAATTATGTTAACATAAAACCAAGGCGACTTTCGTTACATATATCATAACTAAATCCATCCATCAGGGGAGAAGCCAGGAAAATTTTTTAGGGGGGTCGGATGAAATTTTAATTTTTTATAGTTTATATCTTTATAATTTGTAAAGGATTAAATCGAATTTTTATAATTTTAGGGGCCAAAGTGCAATTTTACCTTTACTAATTTAAAATTTTTAAAAAATTATAAGGGGCCAAATAATAATTTTACATTTTAGGGGGGGCCGAGGCCCATGCCAGCCCCCTCTAAATTCGCCCCTGCCATCCATGATCACGTATATTAACACATCCAAATGACATAGATCAAGTATGGATGTGTAGCATGGAAATTACATGCAATATGATCTAAACATGACTATTTCCAACCGGTCCTCTTTAAACTTAAGTGAGATCAATACTAAAATAATAAACATAATGAATAAACTGAATACTTTCACTATAGCAAAACAGACTTTTAGCGGCGTTTTTTTGGCATTTAGCGGCGTTTATAAGCGCCACTAAAAGTGTTTGCGGCGCTTTTCTAAGCGCCACAAAAAACGCCGCAAAAACAATAGTCGAAAATTTTTGCGGCGTTTATGAGAAAAAAATGCCGCTAAAGACCATGTCTTTTAGCGGCGTTTGGGAGAAAAGCGCCGCTAAAGACCATGGCCTTTAGCGGCGCTTCTTTTACAAACGCCGCTAAAAGTCATGGCCTTTTTTCAAAAGCGCCGCTAAAAGTCATTAAAAGCGCCGCAAAAGTAAAAGTCGTGGTTTTTAGCGACGCTTTTCAAAAACGCCGCTAAAAGTCATGGCCTTTAATGGAGTTTGTAAAGAAAACGCCGCTAAACAGTATTTACATTTAGCGGCATTTTTTATTCAAACGCCGCTAATTTGTACAGATTTCAAGAGTGCAGTTTTTTCAATATTATATCCCTCCTGCACTAAAACCAACCAATAACAGTATATATTTCCAACCCAAAACAGAAAATTTAGCATAAAATCACACCAAATATATTAATTGAAAATATTGTAACAATAATGTTAAATGTACTTGAAATTTTAAATGATTCTTGAAATTTAATAAATTAAATGAATGATAATTGAAAATATTGTAACAATAATGTTAAATGTAATAATGTCAAAACTTCTTACAACGAGAAACTAAATGTCTAAGATGGCAGTTTCATGATCTTCAAACATCTCGTGCATCATATTTGAAGTTGGTGCTGGAGCTCTTCGTATTTCTGTTCTGCTCTGCTAGCATCGATGCTGCCTCTGCCTCCCTCGCAGCTGTCGCTACCTCTCTCGCCATTCGCTTTGCCTCTCATTCGCTCTGCTTTCACATCCGCTCTAAGTATTCTTTGGAGTTCTTCATATTTTCTTTGAACATCAGCAATTTGCTGCCTCTGCTCAACCGTGCTCTCTTGCATCTGAGCTATCTGGTTTTGTAGCCTCTGAACTTCAGCACGAGATTGACCCCCGGAAGGCATGTACTGCTGGGAGGCGGATCCAAAATATTGGGTCAGGGTAACACCGGATCCTTTAAATCGAACCCGACCATACCTTTCAAGACCAAAAACATCAGTGATAATTCTATTAAAAATATACTAAAGATTAACAGAACTATCAGTCGAAGCAGTTGTACCTTTCAGGACCCAAAACATCTGTAATAATTCTGTTATCAATCTCCTCAAGATTAACAGAACTATCAGTCGAAGCAGCCGCTTCATACTTCGCCTTCTTCTCCTTTAGTTTATCCTAATAAATCAATGAAAGAGTTAGAAAGCGAAATATATAAATAAGAAAGAATGCAACATAATTTAACATTATAAATTTAAAACTATAAACGATAAATTAAACTATTATAATTAAACATTAGAAGTATTTATAAAAATAAAATTTTATTAAGTAAATATACCAAAATTTCTGACTTGGATGTCATCGGAGATCCATCCTTCTTTCTATCGTAATGTCAAAAAGTGAATCGTCCAACTTTTGACCAATCGAAGTTTCCTACATTTTAGCAAAAAAATATAATTTAATAGTATAAAGTAATTAAGATTTGATGAAATTAATAAATTATAATACCCGGCCTCGATTACACAAGCAAAACTTCTAGAACCTGCGGTATGCGTGAATTTGCATTTTCATCATTGCTTATTCCAACTCGCTCACGGTCTGCATAATGTAATTTGAATTATATATATAGTAAATACTATAAACCAAATAATTTATAAGATTTTAGAAGTACGTAATACCTCTCCTTTTTTGAATTCCAAAATCTAACTTGATCTTCCCATTGGTACCTCAACATTCTCGGTGGAACATTTCTTAATTTTTCATCGAGGCTTATGTCTTTCTTAAAATATTGTTTTTGAGCGTGCTTTTATTGTCTCTCCATTTTTACCCAATGTCTTCTTAACATAGTCACCAGAGACCTCTAAATTAAATCTACCTCAAGAAAAAAGTATAAAAGTTAATATAAATGAAAATTAAATTAAAGTATTATAAATTACATTCATGTTTTGTTACCTTAATATTTTGGAGAGCTCGATTTTGTTGGCATCGGGCATGTGATGCCATGATTAAGTAGTTAATGAGCAACATATTGGCCTTTCGTGCTAAAATGCCCAGATAGCCTCCTAACAATGAGCTTTAGATCCAACAGTGGCCATGATTGTTTCTCCTTACTTTAACACGATCGGTAGACTCTAAGTCGTATAAATCTTTAAGTAATGTACGTCCCCGACCTCTCAAGCGTCCCACCACCTTCAGCTGAAAAATGATATATTATTATATTAAAATTGAAAATTGAATCAATAATAAAATTCAACATGCATGTAAAATAAAATTAACATTACTTTCAAATTCTTCAGGCTCGTCATCTATGTCCGGCAGAGTAGAAGATCCAACAACTGTTTGCTGTTCACTACTATTAGCTTCTTCTGGATTTGGAGTATCGTAGACAATATTTAAATCTCGTAATCGTCTTCTAGGCGTTTTTCCTGCAATACACATAAAATAGTTCAAAATATTAGTAACAAATAACAACAATAATAGGACATTTAAAATAGTTTAATTATATAACATGCCCAACATTAAAATTATAATATTACATATAAATAATAAATCGTAAAATCTTACTAAATCATATTTCGTAAATATCTTCATCCACATCTTGACGAACCCATTGAAATTGTTGACTAGTACTAGGGATATTTTCATTTAAGTTTTGTTCTGGAAAAGGCAATGTTTCTGATCTTTCGACTATGTCATCTCTACTTCCACCGCCAATGTCGAAGAAGTCTCTAGGGTGTTTCAAGTACAACGTACCAACCCTCATCAATTGGATCTTTTGAGTAAAAACTTGTTTAACTTGAGAAGAAAACACATACGACTCGTCCATCGGTTGTTCTCGGTGTGAATTAATCGAGAGAAATTCACCATTGTAAAGCCATATTGATCATTTTTAATTAGCATGGCGTATTCACATCAGCCCAATCACCTCGAAATAAGACAACTTTGCATTTGCCGTAATAATCCAACTCAATGATGTCGATAATAACTCCGTAATATTCCAAATTCCCTCGACGGACATCATGTCCCTAGCACTAGCATAACTTGTAATCGAAGAATTAACAACAATTCCGCAATTTTGGGTTCTCCTCAATCTCTCGCGATACCTTGTATGAAATCAGATCCGTTGATGAGGAAGCCACTATATCTTTTAACTATTCATTTGGACCTTGTGAAAGCCATTTAACGTCGTCATTTACTTTATTCGACTCCAAACCTATTGAGTCGAAAGTAAATCGAGTAATTATGAATGTTATGAGAAAATATTATTACTTGTCAATGAAAATTTAAATTGCATACCATTTGGCTTAACCATTCATGGAATGATTCTGCGAACAACTTATTAATTTCTCATCGATTTAATCTTGAGATTGTGAACGAGCTCTCAATATTTGTTTGTACTCACTACGGTAAAAAGGTTTTACTTTGTTAGATGACAAACAAATCATAATTGATGAGTATTTATCAAATTGTAGAACGATTCGAAATGGTTCCATTGAATCGTGATGAAAAAGAACGTATCGATGTGCTTGGACCCACGATCTATCGTCTAATTCTGTAATTTTGACTTTGCCGATCGGTTCTCCAAAACTTTGAAATAAATAAGTTTCTCCCAAATTATGATCTGTGAGCCCAGCATTTCTACTTGGTCTATTCATTCTTGTTTCAACATCTTCCAAATACCTCAAGCAGAAAGTCATACATTCCCTCGCTAAGTAGCCTTGACAATTGATCCTTAGGATAACGCTTAATGTGGCAAGATGACTTCAATTTGGAAAGGAACCTAAACACGAGATACAACATTATCAAAAGTTGGAACTAAAGGCATTGAGCTGAATGAAGGAATATTTTGCAAATAAAGTAAGACCTTTCTATGGGATACATCCATCGATAGAAAACGGGTCCACCAAGAAGTGCTTCACGTGGGAGATGAATTAACAAGTGCACCATAATAGTGAAGAAGGAAGGCGTGAATATCTTCTCCAGATTGCATAAAGTCAATGCGGCTCGATCTTGTAGTCTCTCAAGTTCTTGAACATTCAAAACTTTACCACAAATGCCTTTCATTATATTTGACAGTTCAATTACAAGAGCCGTCACCTTTTTCGACATACAACACCGCATAGCAACAGGCAGTAAGTCTTGCATCAATATGTGATAGTCATGCGATTTTAAGCCATATAATCTTCGATCCTTAAGACTCACACATCACGATATATTTGATGCATACGCATCCGGGACCTTTACATCCTTCAACACCGCATGAACACTTCTTTCTTCGTCTTCGACATTGAAAAAATAGCAGGCGGCAACCGATATTTCATATTCGAAAGTGCTAGGGGATGAAGCTCACGCCAAATTCCCATGTGGACTAAATCAAGTCGACTCGAAGATTATCTTCGATTTTCCATCGACATTCAAAATAGTCCCAATGATGTTCTCGCAGACATTTTCTCTATGTGCATGACATCAAGATTATGGCATAAAATTGATGCTCCTAATAAGGCAACTCGAAAAAATACTTCTTTTTTCCACAAGTCCGCCTCATTAGGATCATCCTCTTCATCAGATCCATCATCAGATTCATCCCTAGATCTTCTATTTCTATACGGGTTTGCCGGTTGATTCATCTTCCTATAAATGAAATTCATATCTTTCAACATTAACAATATTTGGATCCATCGGATTCTGCGAAGGAGCTGGTCCGAACTCTTGATACCATCAAACCGAGCACTCTAAAATCTAAATGTATGATTTTTCGGTAACCACCGATGATGCCCCATGTAAGAAAACTTCTTCCCATTATATAACCATTGCGAACATGTTCCGACAAAGACAACACGGACAAGCATAACGTCCCTTGAAACTCCAACCGGATAAATTAGCATAAGCGAAAAGTCATTAATAGTCCACATTAATGTCGCACGTAAATTAAAGTTCTCTTTTCTCATTGCATCGAATGTCTGAACACCAACCCATAGTTGTTTTAACTCGTCAATATCATTCCCCGGCCCTTTCTCTCCAAGTATAATCATAGACAAGATAAAAGAAGATTGTTTCATGCAAACCCATGGAGGCAAATTGTATGGAACAAGCACCACAGCCAAATCATCAGACACGTTGTGCTCATAAGTTTGTAAGGGTTAAATCCATCGGATGCTAGCCCAAGCCTCACACTCCGAGGATCGCTTGCAAAGCTTGGAAATTTGGAGTCAAAACATTTCCAAGCTAAAGAATCTGCAGGATGCCTTAACAACCCATCATCGGTTCGTCCATCACGGTGCCACGTCATTGATTCGACTGTCTTCGACAACATGAAAAGTCGTTGAAGCCTCGATATTAGGGAAAAATACCGTAAAATCTTAACTGGCTGCTTCTTTGACTGTGTACCGTGTTTATCCTCGTTACCATCCTCTGTATTTCTATTAATCCAACGGATTGGCGCATACATGACAACCTTTGTTGGTTTATGCTACGCCTAATACAACATGCGATCATTTGGACAACTGTGAATTTTGTTGTATCCAAGGCCCAAATCCTTTATCAATTTCTTCATATCTTTGGAAGATTGAGGATTTTTGCAAGCAGGAAAATTTCTTGCGAAACTCTAACAAAGATTGTCAACGAGTTTTCGATCCACCCCCAAACATTTCAAGTGAAAAAGACGAATCTGTAATGACAGTTTGGAAAATTTTGATCCCTCATACGGTTCTTCATTCATTTCACCAAGTAATGTGTAGAACCTCGCCGCTTCTTCATTTGGCTGTTCATCCGGTACACTTCTTTCGCCTTCGGTGAAAGTATTTCCACCAAAATTATGATTATCGGTTGCACCCAAGTCTGGTGGAAATAACCTGAAACCATCACTGTGCATATTAAAAGCATCCCGCAACATGTTTTCCATGTTATCGTCACTAACATTTTGATTGAAAGCACTATGAGGATACCCCAGATTCATCGATGAAGATGCTCCACTAGATGTACACTCTCCATGAAAAAACCATATTTTGTACCCCCGGACAAAGCCATCAACAACTAGATGTTTGTAGACCACTTCACGATAATGCCAGTTAGTATTTCAACACTTCTTACACGGGCAAAGAATCATATTCTCTTGGCTTGCATTTTGAAATGCGAAATTTAGAAAAGTTTCTACTCCATTTCGATAGTCGTTGCTTACCCTTGACAATTTCATCCAACTCCTATCCATTTAAGTAGTTGTTGAAGTCTAAAGTTGACAATAAATTATACTACTAAATTGTTAATTAATAATTTATGTAAATAATGCTATGAAATTTGATCTTAAAATTAAGTAAGTTATGTATTCTTTAAGATCCATCATACGCTGCATTGTTACACCTAGGAGGATCCATTATATCTAATAATGAGATACAAGGCAACCCATCAAGGTTTCAACCTATATACTTTGAATCATATTTTTTATATACAAGTATTATGTAAGTTATGAAATATAATCGTAAACTTATGTAAGTTATGAAATTTGATCTTAAAATTATGTAAGTTATGTATTCTGTAAGATCCATCATACGCTGCATTGTTACACCTAGGAGGATCCATTATATCTAACGGTGAGATATAAGGCAACCCGTCAGTTTCAAATCTATATACTTTGAATCTTATTTTTCTATACAAGTATTATGTAAGTTATGAAATATAATCGTAAACTTATGTAAGTTATGAAATTTGATCTTAAAATTATGTAAGTTATGTATTCTTTAAGATCCATCATACGCGCATTGTTACATCAGGGAGGATCCATTATATCTAACGGTGAGATATAAGGCAACCCGTCAAAGTTTCCAACCTATATACTTTGAATCTTATTTTTCTATACAAGTATTATGTAAGTTATGAAATTTAATCGTAAACTTATGTAAGTTATGAAATTTGATCTTAAAATTAGGTAAGTTATGTATTCTTAAAATTTGATCGTAAACTTATTTTTTCTATACAAGTATTATGTACGTTATGAAGTTTGATATTAACTTAAAATTAGGGGTTAGGGGTTAGAGGTTAGGGGCTAGGGGTTAGGGGCAAGAGGATATAGAGGTAGTTGGCAGAGAAAAGACACCATTTTTCAGTCATAAGGTTAGTCTCTTCTCTTCTGTTTAGTGCTTTAACTTTTTAATTTATTTGGGTGAAAATTTAAATTAGATGACAGAATAAGAAACTAGAGTACATAGTTTCTAAATAGAAAAACTAGAAATGTCTTATGTTAAAGACCTGCTCCAATTGAATGTTATAACTAATATTGTAAGAGTATGATATGACAATGCAGAAATGTAATAAAAAATAGTAAAGCATAAATGGTAATGGAGACTAGAGGTTGTTTATGTAGTTCAGTTAAACAACCTACATCTTCGGCCTTGATGAAATTATAACCTTACAATTTTTTGTAACATTGTAAGTTTTACAGCCAAGGTTCTAATAGAAATTAGTCATAACAATAAAACAAAAGGAACACTAGTCAGAACTGCAATTTCATGTTTGAATGCAATTGGAATTATGAAGCAAACTGATTTCCAATACCAAGAGAAATCAAACTATAGATAAGGGATTCAAATGACTTATTGGGGCTAAGTTATTACCAAAATTGAATGCCTAGATCCAAGAATAAGATAAAAACAGTGTGCTTACCTTTTTTGCAACCTAACCCAAAGTGCAAACAGAGGCCTCCTTGCTTTGCGATTTCAATCGACACAGAGAAACCCAATTCACAGCAAAATAAAAATAAAAAATTTAGAGAGGTAGAACAAAACAAAAGCAGTAATTAAATTAAAGTTTTCTAATCTCTAACTTGACGGGGAAGACAAAGAGAACCAACCTATTACCTTTGTCAAGACGACCTACATGCCACCAAATCCACCAAGCATCAAAAAAAAAAATAAATAAGTTAAACGAGAATAAATAAACAAAATCCCTAAATCAATTTTTTTTTTTTTTTACAAATTCCATACCCTCGTTGTTTGTTGAATGTTGGGATATTGGGAAATATGAGCAAACAAAGGCCGACTGAACTTAGGGAAAAGTTTGACAAGAAAATTTTAGGGAGGAGGAATTTTCGGGGAGAGGGACTTTGAGAAGAAAAATAACGAGAAAACCGAATGAGGATTTGGGAGAAACACTTAGGATTTGGGGATGAAGGCGATAACACCGAAAGCACGCAGAAGCACGACGTTTTGTTCAAACTCAGTTTATGTTTTGTGGCGTTTTTAAAAAGTGCCACTAATTGTTTGTAAAACGATGTCGTCCACCTTAATGCACATTATACTCTTGATAAAACGACGACGTGAAGATTAATGTCCATACATATTTGCGGTGTTTTATAAAAACGCCACTAAGAATAGGATGTTGCGGCGTTTTGAACTAGCGCCACTAAGAATTGACAGTTTTTTGTGGCGTTTCAAACATGCGCCACTAACAAAATAGCTTCAAACGCATTTACGCCCCGCATTCTATTAATATATTTTTGTGGCGTTTCAATCAAAAAGGCCACTAAATCATACAACAATGTTTTAAACGACTCGTCTTGATATATTTGGATGGATTTTGTGGCATTTTTTATTAAATGCCGTAATTTTAATTTCATTTAAAATATATATTTTATACTATTATTAATTACTCCAATAACTTAATATTATTAACCCTAATTAATCTAAACAATCAACCTTAAACCATTAAAACCAAATTTTAAAATTATTTTAAATATATAAATTTAAAATATATCACTCATATACCCATAAATCTTTAAAATTATTTTAAATCATAGTATTTTATTTTTTAAATATTTTAATTATTTAAATTTTAACATATATTTTTCTATGTTATAATTTGTTTCAAATTTTCTATGTCTTATTAATGTTTTTAAATAATTTAAATATATAATTAAAAAATTACATTTTAATTAATGCACAAAGTTAATTAAATAATTATAAGAAGAGGATGATATAGTGCTTGACTTTTATTACAATTTTATATTTAATTATTACATAATTCACCTAAATTTTAAATAAATAATTTTGGAAACTTTGAGTAATATTTAAAACAAATAAATACATGACATAGTTTTTATATAAATTTTTATGTAAGAAAATAAAATGTAAAATTTCCAAATATGAAATAAAAGAAGGTTTAAAAACTATATATATAATGATAATTTTATATAAAAATTTCATAATATCACTTTTACGATTATATAATAAATTATATATTGAATATATAATTTTAAATACTTAACCACAAACCCCAGAGATAACCCAAACTTCAACCTTCAAACCCTAATCTTTAACACATAACCCCAAACCCCAAACTATATAATGATAAAATTTTAATATATTAAAAATCATATTATCTATTTTACAATTACATTATAAGTTATTTAATATATAAATTCAGGTTAAAACTTGAATCTATTTTAAACGAATAAACATTCGGATAATGGATATATATATACCATTCGGAGTTCTGGGAAGACAGTTTCAGAATAAAAGGAAGGATCGTTAAACGATGGTTCGATCCAACAACTTCGGGCTAGGTTATACGATTCTAGGTATTTTCTGGGTTTGAATTATCTGGCGATTTGAGTGATTTTGGTTTTTGAATTTTCTTTAAACCCTAAACCCTAAACCCCAAACTCAAAATATTAACCCCTAATCCTAACCCACAAGCGCTTATATAACCCTTAACCCCTAAACCCATAAACCCTTAACCTTAACCTTAACCTTAACCTAGAAGCCGAATGAAATATACCATGATGCATGGCATGGGATGCCATCGCACGGTAGAAAATTGAACAAGTGCTCGGAGCCACCAAAAGTTGGGAGCTCACACCCGCACCACCACGGCCCCCATTGTGCCGTGTTCCCCGAGGGGGCGGCACAACCAACTGTTTAACTAACTCCTTACACCAAGTCCCCTACCTACGGGGTCGGGAACCTTAACCCCATAAACCATAAACGCCACTAAAAACGCCGCTAAAGCCCTATTTTCCTGTAGTGCCGACCCATAAACCATAAACCCTAAACCCAAAACACTAACCCATTAACCATTTCCCTTTAAACCCTTAACCCTAAACCATAACCCCTATATAACCACTAACACTTAAACCTTAATACCGATAAACACTGTACAATAAACCCAAACAACAAACTTTAAAACACTAAACCGATACATTAAAATAACAAACCCTAAACCATGAAATTAACCATACTAAATATTAAACCCTAAAATAATTTTAATAGCTTAATTTGTAACTTAAATGAAAACTTCTAAATTGTTTAGTTAGCAATTTGTAACTTTTCATTGCTTATAAGTGAATGCATCAAAATAAAATATAATTCAAAGCAAGAATAAGGAAAAATGTGAAAACTTTTAGCGGTTTTTTATAGTTACCGCTAATGCTCGTGTTTTTAACGGCGTTTTTATAGAGTTACCGCTAATGCTCGAGTTTTAGTGGCATTTTATAGAAGCGCCGCTAATGCTCAGGTTTTTAGCGGCGTTTTTATAGAAGCGCCGCTAACGCTCAGGTTTTTAGCGGCGTTTCTGTAAAAGCACCGCTAATGCTCTGGTTTTTAGTGGCATTTCTATAAAACCGCCGCTAATGCTCAAGTTTTTAGCGGCGCTTTAAAAGCGCCGCTAATGCTCGTGGTTTTAACGGCGTTTAGAAAGCGCTAAAAAAGCATTAGCGGCGCCGCTAATGCTCAAGTTTTTAGCGGCGTTTGGAAAAAAACACCGCTATGTATCCTTTTTAGCGGCGTTTTTGAGATAAACGCCACTCATCGCTTGACTTTTTGCGGCGTTTTATTTCAAATGCCGCTAATAGATAATATTTGTGGTGTTTTTCATTGAAACGCCACTAAAAACGCCGCTAAAAGTCTGTTTTGGTGTAGTGTTTATTTCTGATAAGAAAATAACCAAATACAAACATAAAACAAATAAAATATAAACTACCACTAAATCATGATATCTTCAAACAATGTAACACCCATATGAGCAGTGTGTTCATGAAAGACCTTGGATGGTAAACTTTTTCTGAGTGGATCCACTATCATAGAGTTTGCCCCAATGTTCTCTATGGATATTTGACCATTTTGCACTCTTTCTTTTACAACTAGGAACTTTATGTCAATATGCTTTGACTTAGATGAACTCCTGTTGTTATTGGAATACAGCACTACTGACTTATTGTCACAAAATAATTTGAGTGGTCTTTCTACATTCTCCAAAATGTACAACCCTGTGACAAAGTTTCGCAACCATATTTCATGCTTTGATGCCTCATAGCATGCTACAAACTCTATTGCCATAGTGGAAGAAGTTACAAGTGTCTGTTTGACACTTTTCCAAGATATAACTCCTCCAGCTAATAGGTAAATATAGCCTGATATAGATTTCCTACTATCTTAGCACCCAGTGAAATCAGAATCAGAATACCCTATGACCTCCAAAATATCTGATCCCTTATAAGTAAGCATGTAATCTTTTGTTCTCTGAAGATATCTCATAACCCTTTTGGTTGCTATCCAATAGTTTATACTAGGTTGCTTAAGTATCTGCCTAACATCCCAACAATGTACGCAATGTCTGGACACGTACATACTTGAGCATACATTAAACTCCCAACAGCTGATGCATAGAGAATCTTTTACATTTTTTGAATTTCAAGGTTACTTTTAGGGCATTGAGTAAGACTAAATTTGTCTCCTTTAGCGATAGGGGTGTCACCTGGTCTACAACTCTGCATGCTAAACCTTTTGAATACTTTATCGATATAGCTCTTTTATGATAATCCAAGAATACATCGAGATCAATCTCGATGTATCTGAATTCCTAAAACAAAAGAGGAGTCCCTAAGATCTTTCATCTCAAAATGCTTAGATAAAAACCTCTTGGTTTTGTGCAATAAGCCTATATCATTAGCGACAAGCAAAATGTCATCAACATATAAAACCAGAATTATGTACTTACTCCCATTGAATTTGTGATACACACAATCATCAACAATATTCATCTCAAAACCGAACGAAACAATTATTTGATGAAACTTGTGGTACCATTGACGGGAAGCTTCTTTGAGTCCATAGATGGATTTTTCAATTTGTAAACCATATTCTTTGAGTCTTCCGACTCAAAATTTTCTGGTTGCACCATATAAATTGTAACAGCCCGATTTTAGCTAAAATAGAACAGTGGTTTTGGAATAAAAATTTCAATGTCAAAAAATTATTTTAATATTATTTTATGTGTTTACAGCATGACAGCATGTATGTGTAAAAATTTTGTGAGCTAATTTTATCGATTGGTTGCTCAATTTGAGAAAAAAGACTAAATCGCATAAAATGCAAAAGTTGCATTCTACTTGTTAAAGGTGTCAAATAGCTTTGGCTTTTAAATATGATGGCCTTAAATGGTAATTATACCATTTTTAATGATAGTGGACTTTTATGGACAACATTTATGTGTTATTAAATGATTTATAATAAGGTTAGTTTTGTAATTTGATAATAAAGGTTAATAAAACAAAAAAAAGAATATTTGTCCATCTTTCTTCCAAATAGCCGAATATTGAAGATAGAAGAAGCCATTGTTAGGTTTCATTCGACCATTACTTTCCTAGTTGATTAAGGTATGTTTTGAGCTTGGTTTTTGATGATTTTTACGTTTTTGAGATCATTGCTTCGTGTTTTAGCTAGCCCGTACCTTTAATTTTGAAATTGTTAAAGATTTTAAGAGTTTCCATTGATGAGCTTATGTGTTCTTTATTGTTTGAAGTTGAAATATGAATTTTGATGATAGATTTTTATGTTTTGTAAAGTGATTTTTGATGAAATTGCATAATAGGGATTAAATTGTGAAATATGCAAGTGGTTGAAATGTGAAATAAATGAAATTTTTGGGCTACTAGGGACTTATATGAAATTCGTCCAAGCTTGGGTTTAAAGAAATTATGTGAATTTTGTGTATTTGTAAAAGAGTGACTAAATTGATTAAATGTAAAAGTTTAGGGGCTAAAGTAAAAATAGGCCTAAATGTATGTTTTGGACTAAATTGAAAGAACATATGATTAAATGAGTTAATTTTGAGTACATATAGATCAAGAAAGAAAGAATTCGAATTTAGATCGAGGGAAAAGCAAGGTTATTGAGTAGTCGATCTGATCCGTCAATTTTGAATACGGGGTAAGTTCGTATGTGAAAATTTCATCATAAATATATGTTAAATGCTTTGATATCGAATAAACTATGCTTATGAGATACGAATAATATTTGAATTGTGAATACGACTCTATGGATATGTTCGACGATGAAATCGACAAGTGTAAATTCCCGGTTGAACCTTAGGAATAGTTTAGGATGCTAGTGACATGTCATTAGGTTATTGTGCTGGCTTTGAGCAATGATATAGGCACTATGGGTATGAGTGATACCTTGATTTGGCTACAGGCCATAGTATAGGTATTTTAGAGAGGAGTTACCTTGATTTGGCTACGGGCCATGGTATAGGTACTCCGGGATAAGTTACCTTGATTTGGCTTCGGGCCATGGTATAGGTACTTATCGATTGAGATCCTTGAGTATCCGACTTCTATTCGAATGGTTTAATGAGTAAAGGAATGATGTGGTTGAGAAAGAGGTTAGTACGAGGTGATATAGGTACGTACAAAACCTATTCGAGTATTAAATAGAGAAAGTTTGATGAGATGGTATTTGATCATGTTTTGAGACATGAGAAAGGTTTGTAGTTAATGTGTATATGGTGATGTTATGTAAAATTGGTTGATTTGCATTTATTTGATGAATTAAGTTGTTTATATACGAGCTTACTAAGCTATGAAGCTTACTTTGTGTTATTTTTCTATGTTTTATAGTGAATCAAGGCTAGCTCAGATTCAGGAGTCGTCAGGAACATCATCGCACTATCGGACATCTATTTGGTACTTTTGAGTTGTGTATATATGGTATATGGCATGTATAGGCTACTTGTAGTATTTTGGTTGTGAATATAGGCATGAGAGTTGGCTTGTAAAATGATGTTAATACTGTTGTATGTTTAGCTATTAGAAATGGCTTGTGAATGTATATGTTTTGGTTGTATACATAGCCATGAGTGATGGCTTATTTTGACATGTTTAGTATGAAAATGGTTATGGTTTTATAGTTGCAATGGTTAATTGATTTATGGAGTTTAACGCTTGAGAAATGCTTTGGTGAAGTATGATTTTAGAAGTTGAGTTGATAAGTATTTGAATAGTTAATTGGCATTGAATTGAGTATTGAATTTGGTTGAAATGGATATGGTATGAATTGGGCTTTTTGGTTGATGGTTTTGGCTGCCTATTGTATGATGAAATGGTACCATTTTGGTTACTTAATTAAGCATGAGAAAGGGTGGCAAATTGGCCTTGCAAATGGCCTATTTTTGTCCACACAGTCAGAGACACGGGCATGTGTCTTAGCCGTGTGTGACACACGGTCATGTTACACGGCCGTGTGTCCCCTGGTATTGAAATTGAATTTAAGTCACTATGCTCTACACGGCCTCACACACAGGCGTGTGATCGATTGTGTGACACAAGTCAGTATACCCCCTAAATGGCATATGGCCTAGCACACGGGCGTGTGACTTGGCCGTGTTGCATAAGCCAGTATACCCTGTAGGTTTAGCACGACCTAATACACGTCCTGGCACACGGGCGTGTGGTCAGCTGTGTGACCCAAGTCAGTATGTATGCCCTGTTTCCACACGGCATGTGACACGAGCGTGTCTGAAGCCGTGTGAGGCACACGGCTTGTTCACACGGGCATGTGACCCCTGAATGATGGAAAAGTTTCTAAGTTTTCCAAGAATTTTATAGGTTATCGGTTTAGTCCTGAACCACTTCTAAAGCATGTGAAAGGCCTCGTAGGCTCTTATAAGGGATAATGTGATTGTATGAAATGATTTATGATAATGAATGCGTTATGTTTGATAAATGTATGCTATATGTTATAAATTGATCAGTAATACCTCGTAACCCTACTCCGGCGATGGATATGGGTTAGGGGTGTTACATTTATTGGTATTAAAGCTATAGTTTAGTCGATTCTAGGACTAACGTAGCATGTGTGAGAGTCTAGCTATACATGCCATATATACTCTGTGATAGTGTGATGATTCCTGACAGCTTAAATTTTGTTTTCATATGGTAATGGATCTCGAACGAGCGATAGCTGATGATGTAGAGAGTAATGCGCCTGCTCCCGCTCAAGGGACAGCGCCTACTGAATCTAGACCCGTGTCGAGTAGTCACGGAGGTGAGGCTAGAGAAGCCTTTTTCCAGATTATGAACGAGCGGTTCACTCAATATGTCCGGACAAATCCGGCTGTTCAACAACCTCCACCCCTACCTATTCCTCAACAAATCCCTATTGTTCCTCAAGTTATAGATCCGATACGGTTGAATAATCCACCAGTAGATAAGATACGTAAACATGTGGCTGAAGAGTTCCAGGCTACTGTTGATGATGATGCTGAGAGAGCTGAGTTTTGGCTCAAAAATGCAATTGGGTATTTGATGAATTGTCTTGTACTCCTGATGAATGCATTAAATGTGTTGTATCTTTGCTGAGAGACACCGCTTATCAATGGTGGAGGACGTTGATATCTGTGGTTTCGAAAGAATGGGTTACCTGGGAATTCTTTTAGACGAAGTTTTGAAAGAAATATATAAGTCAGCGATTCCTTGATCAAAAGCATAAAGAGTTTCTGGAATTAAAACAGGGCTGCATGACTGTCACTAAGTATGAAACAAAATTCGTACGGTTAAGCAAGTATGCTTGAGAGTATGTGTCTACTGAGGAGATTATGTGTAAATGGTTCGTTGACGGGTTGAACGAAGATATAAAACTACTAGTTGGAATTCTAGAGTTGAAAGAATTTGTTGTTTTGGTTGAAAGGGCTTGCAAAGCCGATGATCTTAGCAAAGAAAAGAGGAAAACAAATTTAGAAATTGGAGAATCGAGAAAAAGATCAATGAGTAAGCCGTATCAATCTTCGTCAAAGAAATCCAGAGATTCGAACGCTCATCCAAATGCTTCAAATGAATATTCGAGTAGAGATCGTAGAAAACAATACTCCAGTTCTAAAGCTCAAGCTACATCAGTGTCGAGTGTTGGCAATGTGAGAGACAACAAACTTGAATGTCAGCAGTGTGAGAGACGACATTTCGGAGAATGCTAGAATAAAAATAATAAAGCTTGTTACAAATGTGGTTCGTTAGATCACTTCATCCGAGATTGCCCTGAGCTGGATGAGAAAAGTAAAGTTTAGAATATGAGACCAAGTAACATGTCGAATGGAGGTAAACCACCTAGAGTTGCTGGAAATGTAAATGGTAGTAGATGGGCGACAAAGGATTCAGCTGTGAGGTCTGAGGCCAGAGCACCTGCCAAAGCCTATGCTATTTGTGCTAGCGAAGAAGCGTCATCTCCAGATGTTATCACCGGTACTTTCACTCTTTATGATACTAATGTGATTGCATTGATAGATCCAGAATCAACTCATTCTTATATATGCTTGAATTTAGTATCTAGTAAGACTTTGCCTGAAGAGTCTACTGAAGTTGTGATTAGAGTATCGAACCCCTTAGGCAAATGTGTTTTGGTTGACAAAGTCTGCAAGAATTGTCCGTTAATGTATCGGGATTTCTGTTTTCCAGCTAATCTGATGTTGTTTCCATTTGATGAATTTGATATGATTCTGGGTATAGATTGGCTAACGATGCATGAGGCTATAGTGAATTGTAGACGAAAGACAATTGAATTGAAATGTCAGAATAATGAGGCTATTAGAATTGCAATGATGATCTGAATAGTTTGCCAGTTGTGATCTGTTAGCTCAGAGATTTGTGAGAAAGGGGTGTGAAGCTTATCTTGCATATGTACTTGATACGAAAGTGACAGAAACAAAGATTGAATCAGTTCTAGTTGTGTGCGAATATCCAGATGTATTTCCTGAAGAGTTACCGTTTACCTCCTATGAGAGAAGTTGTGTTTGGTATTGAATTAGTACTGTCGAAACCATTTTTTATATTTTTGGAAAAAAATTGGGATCGACTTTAAAAAGAAAATGGAGTCGCCACCAATCCTTTTTGTTTAGGTGTGATCGGATCACCTATAAAACATTTTATTTTATTTTAAAAGAAATTAATTTTGGTCTACGAATTCCAAAAAAATGGGTTCGGGAGTCGAGTTACGCACGAGGAAGAATTAGCACCCTCGAAACGCCCAAAATCGGTACCTAATTGATTAATCAATGTCCTAATGCCAAAAATTTGAAATGATTTTAAAATACAATTCCATTTTTAAAAAATTTGAAATAACTCGAATTGGATATTGAGATTCTCTTATTCTGAAGGAATAAAATATCACTTCCAGCATGATAGGATATGACATTTCAAACCCTCGATGCCAAGATCCTCTCGTGATTTCCAAAGTTCATGCATTGAGATTTTTATAAGGATATTCAATTATTTAGACAAACGAAAAGCCGAAGTCCAGCACGATAGGGTACGATTTCTCGGATTTCCAAACACGAAATATTGCATTTTTTTTTAGAAAACATGGACAAAAATTTAAAAGGATATTTTGTTATTTGGTCAAACGAAAAACCGAAACCCAACACGATAGGGCACGATTTCTCGAATTTCCAAACACAAAATATTGCCTTGTTTTGAGAAATTTTTAAATAAAATAATTTTAAAACTTGAACGGTGTTAAAAAATGACTTTTTAAGCGAATAAAATGCGATGGAATAGCAACATACAATGCAGAGTAATTATTCACAAGTAAAATGCTACACTATTGAATCGCAAATGACAAATAAATATAAAATAAGAATTACAATACACATAATAGCAATAATCATTGAACATGAAATTAATGATAGACAAAATAATTTAAAATAAAATACATAGGTCTAAAAATAATAATATATTAAACGAAAAATAAAATACATACAAGTATAATATATGTAAAATATATTTGAAATAAACAAAAGTGATTTTAAACGAAGTTTTTAATACAAAAGATTTTAAAGGATTAAAAAAGAAAATATAAAAATATGAATGGATTTTAAAAACATATGTACATGAAATAATGAGGAATTATGTAACGCCCTGAATATGGGCCTAGTAGAATTGGGCCTATTGGGCCTTGGGCACGAAAGTGTTTAAAAATTTTTGAGAACAAGAGAACGACACTAATGCAAGTTGGACCAATTAGGTGAATGATTTTGGAAGGTTAGGGGGCTTCCATGAAGTCCCGGGATCAAACCTGGGCTTTAGGAAAAATTTTGGTTTTAGGTGAATAAAACCCTAAGAGTTAGTAAGTAGGCTTTAAGAATAAAATGTGGAGAAAAATGACAAAAAGGAGTTGTGGTCTAGTGGCAAATGATGCCACATGGGAGACAAGGAAGTGACGCCAAAGAGGAAGCAAGGGGTCCAAGGTTCAAGTCTTGGCGCTTGCAATTTATTTTGTTTTCTTTTTAAATGAATTTAGACTTTGGCCCATAGGTTTATATTTAGTTGCGCACGTTTTAAGTCACAAAAGGAGCTTGTGTTGTGGTGACATGTACCGTCTGGAGCATAGGAGAGGGTAAGGGTTCGAATCCCATTGCAAGCAAGAGGGGATATTTATTTTGCAAAGTTAGGGCGACAGGTGGTTGTGATGGAATTAAACTCTGCTGAAGGAGGGATCCCACATCGGGAAGCTAACATGTGGGAAAGTGAAAAGTTGGCTTTAAATAGAGCAATCTATGAGGAGAGTAAGCATACCTTGGTTGGCGTTTGGTCATAAGAGTGTTCGGAGCGCGGATTAGCTTTAGATTCTTATCAGGTGTGTATTTCGCACTACTCTAGCTATAGAGCGGCAAATGCCGAAATGCCAGTCACACGACAATGGTAGCCACACGAGCGTGTGAGCGCACGCGTGGGAGCTTCGACACGATAGTTGAGGCCATCTTGAGTGTTCTTGAGGGTTTAGGTTGTTTGGGCTGTAGGGCCCGTGGGCTCATATGAATAAATTGTATGATTGTGTAGTAGATATTGGACTGGTCTATGTGAATCTCATATTTGTAGTTAGATTTGGGCTAAATGGGCCACACAAGCGTGTGGGTCTATTTGGGCCTAGAATAGGCCCTAGGCCCATTTGCATCGTTATCTCTGTTTAGATTTGGGCTAAATGGGCCACACAAGCGTGTGGGTCTATTTGGGCCTAGAATAGGCCCTAGGCCCATTCGCATCGTTATCTCTGTTTAGAATACTTTGGTTTAACTGGGCAAATCGCAGTTTGATCACTCTAGTGAAGATGACGGTGCTCGGGATTATTTAGTACTCTATGTGATAAGGATCGGTGCTAAAGGATTGGCGACACACTCGTAATCAAGGTGTGTAATCTCACACCTCTGTTTATTCTATTAATGCGATGTTCTGTGAATCGGCTAAAAGCCAAAATACCAAAAAGCTAGAATATCGGCATCTAAGATCACTCGAGCATGCGAGCGCTCGTAGAGATAAACCGAGCCACAAGTATTGGCGATAGACTGTTGGGAGTGTCACGAACTCTTTTGTGGGACTGAGGCTGTAATGGGCCTTGTTGAGCCGAAGTGGGCCCAAATGGGCTAACGGGCCCATAGGGGCAAAATCCATGGTAAGTGCCGAATAATAGATGTGGCTGTGAAGTTCACAGAATCGTAGCCGAAAACGGGTTGAATGGGCCACACGAGTGTGTGGCCCCACTTGGGCCGAAAATTAGGCTTGGGCCCAATTGCACCGTTTCGATCAAAACAGTATCCGTTTCGCTCGAGGTGACAGAAGGCCATCGAAAAGGCCGTGATAGAGATAAATTTATCGAAATACACTCTATGGGTAAAGTTACCGAAATACCCCTAAAGGGTAGGATTACCGAAATACCCTTATAGGGTAAATGTCTGTTTTGCCCTTGTAGGTAACTGACTGATTAGGACTATAACTGTTCTAACTGTGAATGTATGATCGTATTTTAACTGAGTTGACTGTGGTCATGTGACTATTATGTTTTTAATGTGTGTGTAAATGATTATTACTGAGCATGGCCATTTTGCTTACACATGTAATGATTGAGCATGACATACATAACATATTGCATTGGGTTGAGTTTGCTGATTGGAGGGAGTACTGTTTTAGTGGCATCGACACATACCGTTCTAGTGGCATCGCCACGTAATCTGGTTATGGCTCTGTGCCAACCTAAACATGGCTCTGTGCCATCTTAATTATGGCTTTGTGCCAATCGTATTTACCCGTGCCTATATGCCTAACATATTTATCGATGACTCTGTGTTGATCATATTTACCCAAGGCTGTGTACCGAATATATTACCGTCGCTGATGGCTATGTGACAAACATAATACAGTTACTGATGGCTTTGTGCCAATTATAATACCGCTACTGAAGGCTTAGAGCCATATATATATATTAACAACTTTGCTGCGTTGTTATTAGCAGCTTGGCTGCATTATTAGAGAGTTTTGGCTGGGTGGGTCGACATGGTCCCCGCATGGTGTGTTGGTTGGTACGGGTGGGGTGTTGGCTGGATCGGGGTGGGATGCATCCTTATACTGTTGCATTCTTGTTTTTGAGATTGGAATAGGGCTTAGGCCCAGATCGACACCGTATGGGCTTAGGCCCGATCGTGATAAATGTCGAGGAATTACACTGCGAGTTCTCGTAACTCACCCCTTTCTTTTAACCGTGCAGGTAATCCCCAACCATAAAGGATTTGGATCTGCGGAGGACTCGGAGGTGGCCACACGTCGAATATGGTTTAAAGATTAAACTAGCGATTACAACTTTGCTGCGTTGTTATTAGCGACTTTTTGCATTATTAGAGAGTTTTGGCTGGGTGGGTCGACATGGTCCCCGCATGGTGTGTTGGTTGGTACAGGTGGGGTGTTGGCTGGATCGGGGTGGGATGCATCCTCATACTGTTGCATTCTTGTTTTTGAGATTGTTATCGAATAGGGCTTAGGCCTAGATTGTTACCGAATAGGGCTTAGGCCCAGACTGACACCGTATGGGCTTAGGCCCAGACTGTGACCATATCAGGGGATTACACACTGAGTTCTCGTAACTCACCCCTTTCTTTTAACCGTGCAGGTAATCCCCAACCATAAAGGATTTGGAGCTGCGGAGGACTCGGAGGTGGCCACACGTCGAATATGGTTTAAAGATTAAACTAGCGATTTTGGTTTAATTTAGTTATTTTAAATTATTGGGTTAATAATTTTTGTAATAAGGCCATTGGGTTTTTCTTTTTAACTTTTATTTGGTATTTCTTTAAATTAGAAACTGCTGGTCTGTTAAACACGGGTTTTTAAAACTATAACCACTATTTTCAAAATATCATGTATTCGCAAATGTTTGAATCAAACTTCCGCAAAAACAATGTTTGGAAAGTAATAATGTTTTTTGCAAGAGAATGACTTTTAATAAACTACGTTTTGAAGATAAGCAAACGAAGTCTGAGGTTTTACATGGTAGAAAGTTTTAAATTCTTTAAGAAGGGTTTCTAATGAAAGCATGGTTTGCGAAAAGCTCTTCAGTGACATGCCAGATTTGGGCCTAACTTCTAAGCCGAGTTCGGAGTGTTACAAATTAATAATGTATTAAAATAAGTATCATGTAAATCTTGAATCAAAAGATGTGTGAATAAAATCTAAATGAATCAATTTAAAAATATATTTTACAAATGAAAATATAAACATAGATGAAATAATTTAAAATAATATATTAAAACGATTTCAAGAAGAAATGAACAACAAATAAATTAAAAATAATAAAAGAATTACAAAAATTTAAATAAAGAGACTCAATTGAAAAGGGGAATTTAAGAAATATAAAACACATTGGAACAAAATTAAGGACTAAAACACAATGTGCGTAAACCAAGGAGGATTAAAAGCACAATTTACTCGAGTTATTAAACACAGCGTTTAAATAGGAGCTAAATTAAAAATGCGCAAAATTACTGGGCCAAATTAAAAAAATGACAAGAAATGAAAGGGACCTTCGAATAGCGGCGCAAAAAGGGAAG
Source organism: Gossypium rotundifolium (assembly GCA_025506655.1). Classification (NCBI taxonomy): domain Eukaryota; kingdom Viridiplantae; phylum Streptophyta; class Magnoliopsida; order Malvales; family Malvaceae; genus Gossypium; species Gossypium rotundifolium. Next base: position 17,688,237 of record CP106732.1, read on the forward strand.
GATCAGATGTGAAAATATTCCAAAGTTTAAAAAGGCGCGGATCCTTCTTTTGGATTTGGTCGGGCACGCGGGCTAAGCACCAAACGGTGTCGTTTCGACACCTGATTTCCCAAAGACCTAAACGACACTGTTTTTGTTCGTTCTTAAAACCTAAAAAAGTCTGAATGGCAATCTGCCATTTCCCGAAACTCACCGAAACAGATCCCTTTTACCCCCAAATCTTTGTTAGGGTTTCGGCCTAAAAGCCGCCCTTGAGGGTCATTGGTGCCTCATGCACCTGCACCTTTACCGAAGATTCAAGGAACAAATCTAGGTAAGCCCTCCTCTTTCGATTTTATTTAAAATCGATTTGCAAAAAAAAAAAAGAAAAGATGAAAGAAACAAAAATGCAAAACGAAAAAGCGTAGAAAACCTTTTGAGCCTTGAATCTGATTTTTTATTACTATTGATTTTTTTTTTTGTTCGTATTGATGTTTTCTTTTTAAAAATCTCCCCCCACCACGTTTATACTATACTCCTATCATTGATCTTTGCATAAATAGATTAGAAATATAGTAAATACCTTCAAAAACAATTCTCTATTCTCTTTTTTTTATTTGTATTTCTAAAAAAACGTGAAGAAGCTTACAACTGTTTTTCTTCAGTTTTTATAACCGAATTCAGAAATTAAAATAAAAATAAAAAACACAATTGTTTTTTTCTTGCTGCGATGTATCCTTTGTTGTTTTCACAGGTACGGAGGCGTGCGTGGCTGTACAAAGATGGGCCTACGTGGAGGAGCTGACGCATGGCGCACGCTTGCGTGGGGCTTGGCTGCGGCGCTGGTGGTTCCAGAAACCCTAGAGATTTCTGGAAATGTTAAGACATTTGGGCCACTCGCGCCTACTGATTTTGGGTCTGTAAATTAGGCTGGGTTAGACATTGGGTATTTGGGTAGTGGTTTGGGCCTCAATTGGGCCTTGTAAAAAAAACTATTAAGTGGACTTTTATTTATTGGTTTTTTATTTTATTATTTTTTTAGTTTTAGTTTTATCGGGCCCGGGCAAATTTGGGCTCTTACAGCTGCCCCTCTTTGCTCATTGTCGTGTAACGGGAATGAAGTAAAGACTTTAAAAGGGCCAAATTTTCCTAGTCTTGTAAGATCTTGGCTTCTTAGCACTTCTTTTCTTCAAGTAGCCCCATTCCATCCCACTGCGTCTTCAGAGGTATAGGAAATAGTGTTTCTATCCACTCCGATGTAATTTCAAGGAGAAGAGATTTGTAACTTCAATCTACTCCTCTGGAACTTCAAGGAGATAAGAATTGTGGCTCCATTGTAATATCAGAAAGAAGGGATTTGTAGCTTCGATCTACTCTACTGAAACTTCAAGGAAATAAGGATTGATCCTCAAGGTAATTTCAAGGAGAAGGGATTTGTAGCCTCAACCTACTCCACTGGAACATCGATGATATAAGTATTTGGGAAGAAAAGATTCGTAACCTCAATCTTCTCTGCTATAATTTCAAGGAAATAAGGTTTGATCCTCAATGTAAACTCAGGAAGAAAGGATTTGTAGCCTCAACCTACTCTACTGGAACTTCGATGATATAAAAATACAGGGAGAAGAGATTCGTAACCTCAATCTTCTCTGCTGCAATTTCAAGGAAATAAGGTTTGATCTTCAATGTAATCTCAGGGGGAAGGGATTTTTAGCCTCAACCTACTCCACTAGAACTTCGAGGAGATAAGAATTCAGGGAGAAGAGATTCGTAACCTCAATCTTCTCTGCTGAAACTTCAAGGAGATAAGGATTGATCCTTAATGTAAACTCAGGGAGAAGGGATTTGTAGCCTCAACCTACTCCACTAGAACTTCGAGGAAATAAGGATTCAGGGAGAAGAGATTCGTAACCTCAATCTTCTCTACTGAAACTTCAAAGAAATAATGATTGATCCTCATTGTAAACTCAAGGAGAAGGGATTTGTAGCCTCAACCTACTCCATTGGAACTTCGAGGAGATAAAAATTCAGGGAGAAGAGATTCGTAACCTCAATCTTTTCTGCTAAGACTTCAAAGAAATAAGGATTGATTCTCTATGTAAACTCAGGGAGAAGGGATTTGTAGCCTCAACCTACTGCACTGGAACTTTGAGGATATAAGAATTGTGGCTTTTGATCTGTTTCACTACTACTTAGTGAGATAAGATCTGCAACCTTTAACTGATCTGCTCCACTACTGCTTAGGGTGACAAGATCTGCAATCTTTAGCCTACTCCACTGCTGCTCAGGGAGATAGAACTGGTCATCCTTGATTTGCTCCACTACTGTTATCTCGAGGGAACAAAATCTAAAATCTTCAGTCTGCTTCCTTGCTATCTTAGGAAGATAAGACTATAATATTCGATCTGCCCCACTTCTATCTCTAAGGGACAAAATCTAAAATTTTGATATTGCTACACCGTTCTCTGGGGAACCTGTCCTGTAGAATTAGTTTTATGTGCTTATGCTTATGCAAATGATTAGGATGCTATGATCGGAATGACTCAAATGCTCCTAACTACATGTGTTATGAATGGTATGAATGCATAAATGTCATGAAAATGATTCCTTTTCAAATGTTTAAGGTGTCATCACTTATTGTTTATCAGGGCTTTATCACTGACGTAGTATGCTGCCATCTTGTTTGGCTAGTAGTCTCGACAGAAAACCTGAGAAAATAATTATATCTTGCTCAATAGATTTTGCCCACTGTAACTTCAGGGTTCATCTCATTTTGAATTAGGGGTATAGGATCTGAATCTTTTCCAATCCATCCCACTGCAACTCCAAAATGTACGATTTATTTCTTCTTCAATCCATCCCACTGTAAATCGAAGTATAGGATCTGCATCTTCTTCAATCCAACCGGCTACAAATCAAAGATATAGAATCTGTAACTTGTTCCATCAACTGATCACTCCCCGTGTGACCTAACAAAATGTGTATGCATGATATTTGCATGGATGCAGAATATCATTTTTTCTCGAGAATGGTCCCCCTTTTACACTTGGGTTAACATTGCCCATTATCGTCAAGATTGTATTACTGTCGCAATATCTTGTCATTTTGTTCAATCACCAATTTTGGCAAAAATCCGTAGAGATAGTCTCAGTTCAGACTCGTCCTCCACCAATATTTCCATCCTTTAAACCTAGTGAATTTTAAACAAAAGTCATGTTACAGGTTCTTGTATTATTTAGAAGTTTCTAGAGTAATATGCGAAACCCCTTTTATGAAAGTATTATTAGTCCACTAATCGTTATTTCAATTCGAAATGCTTGAAAAAGATCATAACTATGGATAAGAATGAAATTAATTAGGAGCATAGCTCGAAACAAATAAGTTAAGTAAATATAGCAAATTCAGCCAAGAAGGAAATTTATTGGTAGTGAATTTTGAAACGAAAAAACAATTAAACATAGCAAATTCAGAATGGGTAAGATGGAAACTAGGTGTCCCAGATATCGCAGCCTGAGCTTCTCTATTCAAATTTCTTGAGGACCATTTTAAGCTCAACATGTGTTTAGGGGATCTGGAGTACTTTGTCGATGCCCAAGACGTAACATACTTCTCATTGTTAGTTCAAGTATAGCAAGACTACTGTATGCCTCACTTTCAATCAAAATTTGAGCTGCCTTTTTCAGGTTTTCAACTCAAATCCCCTTTGGTTTCAAAGCGCCCTTTGCAGGTTATCGCCTTGGCCTCTCCTTTTTCTTTCTTCTCTTTTTGATTGAAATTTTTTTATATTTTCATTTATTTTTTTAAGGTCTCAAAGCGCCTTTTGAGGGTTTTCACCTTGGTCTTTCCTTCCTAAATTCACCGGCTTGAGCATGTCCTTGCCATCCGTCCTAGTCAAAGCTAATGATCTTCCAGAACAAGCCTTCTTCATCACATAAGGTTTTCCAAATTTGGAATTTAGTTTCCTCTGGAGTCCTTTTGTATGAGAAGAATCCTTCTTAATGTCAAGTCCCCATCATGAAATTCTCTTGGGCGAACCTTTTTGTCATAAGTCTGTGTCATTCATTTTTGGTACATTCGACCATAATGAATACTTTTAATCAAACTTATTGGAAACATTCTGCTTCATCCAGTTCTTAATTCAATCAAAGCTTGGAGAAAAGGAATCTTGACTTCTAACAATTACTTCCTTTCCATAAACCAATGAGGAAGATGTTGCCCAGGTGAAGGTCTTAGCCAACGTTCAATAAGCATAGAGGGTAAATGGTAACTTTTCTATGCCAACCTTTACAAATCTCAGTCATTTTTCAAAAATTTTGAATGGTTTTTTACTGCCTTTGCTACACTGATGTGGTGTCTGATCTTTGAACAGACTGTAAATCTTTGACATTGTGCAATTGTGTTAGACATGTTCCTTTCTGGCATTCTTTATTGCCACTTAATTTGCATTTGAACTTAAATTTGAATTTGAATTTGGAATTGGAATTGGAATTGGATTTGGATTTGGATTTGGATTTGATTTGGATTTGAATTTGAATTTGATTTTGAATTTAATAACTATTGACTTTGTAACTTTGGCATATGAAGCGACCTTCACCCTCTTAGTGAAGTAATTGACAACCATGAAGATGAATTGGTGTCAGCTAGATGCTTTTGATGAGATCAGCCCAATAACATCTATGCCCACATATAGAAAAAATGGAGGAAGCACATAAGTCTTGTCTTCCTCAATTTGACATTTATGGCGTAACTGATGCAATATCCCTTTCTTGGTAAACCAGTAGCCCGAACCTCTTGATTAGCCTGACCATTGTAGAACCATTAACATGGGTTCTTTAAACACCAATCTTAACAGCATACCCACGTTTAAGTAGCTTGGCGTGCCTTGATATGATCGTGCGAAAACATCTTGAATTCTTGAAAATAGCTCAATGATGTCTCGCCTTATTTCTGTGGTGAGTTAGGCTTCGATCTTTACCCCTTTCCTAACCTCGCAACTTCCACTGACCCTTTGCAAAGTAGAGTCTATTTTCACTTGTTCTACCATCTTTAACAAATCAAAAGATAGGCTACAATCTCCGTCATCTTCAAAGTCCTTAGATCCCCTAGACCCATATCTCATTCAAAAAGGGACTTAGTAACAACGTCGCTCATGTCGTTGATATCTGGGTAGGGGTGAGCAAAACTCGATTCGACTCGAAAAAATAAAAAAAAATTGAATTTCGAGTTAAACAAATCGAATTATTCGAGTTAATCGAGTTATTTGAGTCAACTCAAATTTTTTTCGAATTTTGAGTTCGAATCGAGTTGAGTTTTCGAATTCAATAACTCAATAATTCGAATATCAAAATATAATATTTTACATTTTATCCCAAACTCTCAAACCTTTTAATTTTCCTCAAAACTTTTACTCCTTCCCACTTTCCCCAAAACTTTTATTCCCTCCCATCCCAACCTCCAATCTACCCAAAATTCATTTCCACCAAAATTTTACTCTCCTATTTACTTTTTCTCAAAATTTTATCCCAAAAACCCTCAAAAATTTTTATTTTCCCCCCAAATTTTTACTCCCTCACACTTTCCCCTAAAACTTTTACTCCCTTCCCATCCCACCTCCCATCTACCCTAAACCCATCCCCCCAATGTTTTTTTTGTATTTTCTCTCCAAAATTTTACTCCCCCTATTTACTTTCCCTCAAACTTTTATTCCCCAAAACTTTTTATTTCCCCCTAAACATTTACTTCTCACCCTTTACTCTCAAATAAAAAAATCAAAATTATCCAAAAAATCACTAAACATAAATTGTAATAATTTTATTTATATCTACTATTTATATTATTAAATTAAATTTCACATTTTATATTATTTATATTATTGAATTGTTTAGTCATATTGAATATTTATATTAAAACTGAATTATTAATTATGCCGTAAAATATTCAGTATTAAAATTTTATATTGGTATCAATTTCACATATTATCTTTAAAATAATTTTATTAAAAATCACATTTTTACATTTAATATATATTTTAATTCCAAAATACATAGTGATAAGGATCTCAAGATAATTGAAACAACTAAGCAAGCAAATAAGCTAACCCTTATATAAAAGATTAATAAATAAATTATGAGGTGATGAAAGTTAATAAAAAAATTGATTAAGGTGGACAAATTTTATTACGATGGGTGACAGTGATTACAAGGACCCAAAATTATTTTTTAAAATTTAACTCGAACAAATATATTCGATTCGATTCGATTCAAATTCCATCTCACTCAACTCGATTCGAGAAAATTTCAAATCAAATTAGGATGATAAAATATGATTCGTCAACTCGATTAACTCAAAATTTTTTCATTCGATTTGATCGAACGCTCACCCCTATATCTGGGTACCTAGGTACGAAGATAAAAAAAAAAACCAAAGATTAAATGATTCTAAGGATAATTATTTGTATGATATGGTCATGAATAAAGAATGAAAGAACAAAAAATGTACAGTATGAAATGTAAAGAATGAAAATATTTACTTAGAAAGATGCATTTTATTGAAATAAAAATTCTAGACACAAGCCTATTTCATAAAAGAAATCTTATTGCTTCTAGGCTTAAAGCAACAAGTGCGTTTTGAACATTTCTCTGAGTAAGCTCTAAATACTACATGAATTTCTTCTACAGCCCAATTGTCCAAAACGCTCCAAGGTTCATATTTCGATTTGACGCGTCATCTAACTTCACAATACCAATGTTGATGAATTTTTCCACCAATTTCTTGAAAGCAAGGCAATTTTCTACCGAATGCCCTGTGATCCCCGCGTGGTACTCACACTAGGCATTTTGGTCATACCATTTTGGGTATGGAGGTTGCATCGATTTCGGGTAGTGGGAGGACACAACGTGCGCATCAAATAAACTTTGATATAACTCCTTATACGTCATTGGGATCGGCATAAATTGGAGTTTTTCAATGTTTTACCTTGTACCAGATTCTTTTCTTGATGAACCCTGATACCCAGCAGTCACTGTTGTTGGCTGATTAACGTTAATCGACTTTGGGTACCCCATACTTGTATTATTCATTTCATTTTCTTTCTTCCTTGTGGCCATTCTCTTGTTACTTTCTCCCTGCCTCTATCTTTCCACTTTTCATGGCATTCTCAATCATTTCTCTAGTCATTACAATGTCCGAGAAGCTCTTTGTAGCACTCCCTAGCATATGAGTGATAAACGGGGCCTTTAGTGTATTAATAAAGAGCATTGTGGTCTCTTTCTCCAAAAGTGGTGGCTGGACTTGGATGGCAACCTCCCTCCACCTCTGTGCATATTGTCTAAAACTTTCATTCTCCTTTTTCTCCATGTTTTGAAGAGTAATTCTATCGGGAGTCTTGTCCGTCACATGACTGTATTGTTTCATTAATGCTTGAGCCAAATCTCTCCATGAACTAATCTGGCACGACTCAACTGGTTATACCATTTGGCTGCTGCTCCACAAGGCTATCTTGGAAGCAATGGATCAACAATTGGTCATTATTAATGTACCCCGTCATTCTTCTACAAAACATAGTAATATGAGCTTCGGGGTAACTTTTCCCATTATATTTCTCGAATTCAGACATTTTGAACTTGTATGGAAGCACCAAGTCTAGGACCAAGCTTAAATCCTTGGCATCAATTCCATAACAGTTATCAGCACTTTCTATCACCTTAAACTTTTCCTCCAACCATTTACATCTATCTTCTAACTACTTTGGTAATTCTACTTTTGTCCTCTCTCCTTCAGCTCTTTCATCCAAATCAGGGACATTAGTATTGATTGGATTATCTCCTAAACCTGAGCCAGTTTAGAGATTCATTGAAGCACCAGCTTGGAATTGTTGAGGCCTGATCGTGACAAATGGCCTTTGTAAAGTTACTTCAGGTTGTGTTTGCACATGTGGTGGAGTAAAACCAGGGGGATATTGAGGATACTCAGTATTCTCCTCAACATTAACCATGGGGCTCTTTCCTTTATCCATAAGCCCATTTAACAGCTGCGTCATCTAAGTCATCATATTTCTTTGAGATTCCATCATTTTGTCCATCATGTCCTACTGGATCTTTGCAAGCTGCTCCTGCATCTGTTCCTGTATTTGTTCTTGCATATCCTTTTGCATTTGCTCTAATTTTTCTAGTCTTTTGTCCATTGAATTGGTCTTTTTCCTTGTACCGTAGGGATGCGTACTTGGTAAAGTTTTGTCGGTTCCCAGGTTACTAAAATAATTTTTAATTAATTAGAGTCTTTCTACAAATTTTAATGCATATAATGTGATGTAATGAAAATGCATGAAATGCAATGCAAATGCATGGAATGAATGCAAAAAAAAGAAAGAGAGGCGTTGATTTTGAATCCAATTCCTTTAGAACAACTTTTCTAGAAAACAAATTTCTTTAAATAAAACGGATTACATATGCGGCCTTGCCCTCGTACTTCCGGTGAAGATCTTGGTCTTTTCTTCATATCTCAAATCCTGCAAATCCTCCCAAAAGATGTCTCTCTTATTTCTACTCGGCTTGATCCAAATAGTGGTTCACTGCTCACTTATCCCTGTGATGTTAATTAGCTTCTTTAAGAAAGTTGAGGCATGACGACTCTCAAATAATCCTTGTTGGCTTGAAACTTCGGGCAAAAAAGTCTTGTTTTCCTCCGCTGACTACCAGCCTTCTCTTGTGTTTACTTGGACCACATTTGGACGGTCGTATTATATTCCACTTTATCAAGAAATTCATTTTCCTATGTCAAGCTTTTCTATTTAGTAATTGAATATGAATCAACACCTTCTTTCTATGATGATGCAATACAATGCAGTCATAAACAAGGCACGTTAGCAGAGGAAAAATAAACAATAGAATAGAACACCTAAAAGGGTAACCACTAGGGTTTGGGTATGATTCTACCTAGGGTAGGCTCTTAAGGCTTTCTATATGCGGTTTGGTTCTAAAGTTGAGGTACCTGAACTAGCAGATTCCTCGATCCTCACCCATTATAGGCTCATATGGATCGAGTTCGATTCAGGGGAATACATTTCCTATGGCCATGCAGAGATGAAAATCTCACGAAGGCATAGGTACGGATATATCCCGGAAGTAATCCACTAGCCCATGCGGAGGTGAAAAACTCATGAAGGTGTAGCTTCTTACTCCCACTTAAAGGTGTGACCACAACGGTCATGCAATGCAATGCCAAAGTACTTTATGAGACTCGACATTATTGCAATCATAGCACAAACAAAGGCATCAAAAGAAACATGATTTTTCAAAACAATTTTCCAAATTTTCAATCAAAAGGACAAAAATTAATCAATTTATGGCCTGACTCTCAACCGTCCTCAAATAAGTCGCCAAGTCGTCGAAACCATTTTTATGTTTTTGGAAAAAAGGGGATCGACTTTAAAAAGAAAATAGAGTCGCCACCAATCCTTTTTGTTTAGGTGTGATCAGATCACCTATAAAACATTTTATTTTATTTTAAAAAAATTAATTTTGGTCTACGGATTCCAAAAAAATGGGTTCGGGAGTCGGTTACGCACGAGGAAGGATTAGCACCCTCGCAACGCCCAAAATCGGTACCTAATTGATTAATTAATGTCCTAATGCCAAAAATTTGAAATGATTTTAAAATACAATTCCATTTTTAAAAATTTTGAAATAACTCGAATTGGATATTGAGATTCTCTTGTTCTGAAGGAATAAAATATCACTTCCAGCACGATAGGATATGACATTTCAAACCCTTGATGCCAAGATCCTCTCGTGATTTCCAAAGTTCATGCATTGAGATTTTTATAACGATATTCAATTATTTGGACAAACAAAAAACTAAAGCTCAGCATGGCAGGGTACGATTTCTCGAATTTCCAAACACGAAATATTGCATTGTTTTTTTAGAAAACATGGACAAAATTTTAAAAGAATATTTGGTTATTTGGTCAAACGGAAAACCGAAACCCAGCACGATAGGGCACGATTTATCGAATTTCCAAACACGAAAGATTGCCTTGTTTTGAGAAATTTTTAAATAAAATGATTTTAAAACTTGAATGGTGTTAAAACATGACTTTTTAAGCGGAATAAATGCAATGGAATAATAACATACAACGCAGAGTAATTATTTACAAGTGAAATGCTACACTATTGAATCAAGAATCGACAAATAAATATAAAATAAGAATTACAATACACATAATAGCAATAATCATCGAACATGAAATTAATGATAGACAAAATAATTTAAAATAAAATACATTGGTCTAAAATAATAATATATAAAACGAAAAATAAAATACATACAAGTATAATATATGTAAAATATATTTGAAATAAACAAAAGTGATTTTAAACGAAGTTTTTAGTACAAAAGATTTTAAAGGATTAAAACATAAAGTATAAAAATATGAATGGATTTTAAAACATATGTACATGAAATAATGAGGAATTAATAATGTATTAAAAAAGTATCATGTAAATCTTGAATCAAAAGATGTATAAAAATCATGAATAAAATCTAAATGAATCAATTTAAAATATATTTTACAATTGAAAATATAAAAATAGATGAAATAATTTAAAATAATATATTAAAACGATTTCAAGAAGAAATGAACAACGAATAAATTAAAAATAATAAAAGAATTACAAAAATTAAAATAAAGAGACTCGATTGAAATAAATATAAACTAAATGGGGAATTTAAGAAATATAAAACACATTGGAACAAAATTAAGGACTAAAACACAATGCGCGTAAACCAAGGAGGATTAAAAGCACAATTTACCCGAGTTGTTAAATGCAACGTTTAAATAGGAGCTAAATTAAAACTGTGCAAAATTACTGGGCCAAATTAAAAAAATGACAAGAAATGGAAGGGACCTAATCGAATAGTGGAGCAAAAAGGGAAGGATCAGATGCGAAAATATTCCAAAGTTTAAAAAGGTGCGGATCCTTCTTTTGGATCGGGTCGGGCACGCGAGCTAAGCACCAAACGGTGCCGTTTTGACACCTATTTTTCCAAAGACCTAAACGACGTCGTTTTTGTTCTTTCTTAAAACCTAAAAAAATCTGAATAGCAATCTGCCATTTCCCGAAACTCACCGAAACAGATCCATTTTCCCCCAAATCTCTGCTAGGGTTTCAGCCTAGAAGTCGCCCTTAGGGTCATCGGTGCCTCATGCACCTCCACCTTTGCTGAAGATTCAAGGAACAAATCCAGGTAAGCCCTCCTCTCTCGATTTTATTTAAAATCGATTTGTAAATAAAAAAAAAAAAACACGAAACGAAAAAGCATAGAAAAGCTTTTGAGCCTTGAATCTGATTTTTTATTGCTATTGATTGCTTTTTTTTTTTGTTCGTATTGATGTTTTCTTTTTAAAAATCTCCCTCACCACATTTATACTATACTCCTATCATTGATCTTTGTAGAAATAGATTAGAAATATAGTAAATACCTTCAAAAATAATTCTCTGTTCTCTTTTTATTATTTGTATTTCTGAAAAAACGTGAAGAAGCTTACAACTATTTTTCTTCGATTTTTATAACCGAATTAAAAAATTAAAATAAAAATAAAAATACAATTGTTTTTTCTTGCTGCGTTGTGTCCTTTGTTGTTTTCGCAGGTATGGAGGTCGCATGTTACTGCATGTGAGGTAGGCCTACGTGGAGAGTCGACGCATGATGCGCAGCGTGCGTGGGGCTCGATCATGGCTGATGGTTCCAGAAACCCTAGAGGTTTCTGGAAATGTTAAGACATTTGGGCCACTTGGGCATGCTGATTTTGGGTCTATAAATTGGGCTGGGTAAGACATTAGGTATTTAGGTAGTGGTTTGGGCCTCAATTGGGCCTTGTAAAAAAATTGTTAAGTGGACTTTTATTTATTGGTTTTTTATTTTATTATTTTTTTGGTTTTGGTTTTATAGGTCTCGGGTAAATTTGGGCTCTTACAAGTACCAGGAACAATGCCGATATCGATAGCTCCATACAGAATGGCTCCGACAGAGTTAAAAGAATTAAAAGCTCAGTTGCAAGAATTGACGGATAGAGGTTTTGCTAGACCGAGTTTCGCCCCTTGGGGTGCACCGATGTTATTTGTGAAAAAGAAAGATGGCACGTTGAGAATGTGTATAGACTATCGACAGCTTAACAAAGTGACGATCAAGAATAAATACCCTTTGCCATGAATAGATGATTTATTTGACTTGTTAAAAGGGGCAGCTGTGTTTTCGAAAATTGATTTGAGATTGGGTTATTACCAGTTACGAGTTAAAGACTCGATGTGCCAAAGACTGCATTTAGAATAAGGTATGGACACTACGAATTTCTTGTTATGCTTTTCGGACTAACAAATGCACCTACTATTTTTATGGACTTGATGAACCGAATTTTCAGGCCGTACTTAGACTGATTCGTAGTTGTGTTTATTGATGATATTTTGATTTACTCTCGTGATGAATCTGAGCATACCAAGCATTTGAGAATCGTATTACAAACTTTGAGAGATAAGCAATTATTTGCAAAGTTCAGCAAATGTGAGTTTTGGCTACGAGAGGTTGGTTATCTGGGACATATAGTTTCAGCTGAGGGTATCCGAGTTGACCCGAGAAAAGTTTCTGCGATTATAGATTGGAAACCTCCGAGAAATGTATTTGAAGTCTGTAGTTTTCTGGGACTAGCTGGATATTATAGACGATTTGTGAAAGGTTTCTCGATGATTGCGACTCTGATGACAAGATTGCTTCAAAAAGATGTTAAATTTGAGTGGTAAGAAAAGTGTTAGCAGAGCTTCAAACAGTTGAAAGCATTATTGACAGAGGCACCAGTGTTAGTTCAGCCTGAGTCGGGTAAAGAATTCATAGTTTACAGTGATGCATCGTTAAATGGTCTGGGTTGTGTTTTGATGCAGGAAGGAAAAGTTGTAGCTTATGCCTCGAGATAGTTGAAGTCGCACGAAAATAATTATCTGACGCACGATCTTGAATTAGCCACGATAGTATTCACATTGAAAATTTTTGTCATTACTTGTTTGATGAGAAATGCCATATTTATACTAACCACAAAAGCTTGAAATATCTTATGACTTAGAAGGATTTGAATTTACGATAGCGGAGATGGTTAGAATTGCTAAAAGACTATGAATTAGTGATTGAATATCATCCGGAGAAAACTGTAACACCCTAAACCCAGCCTAGACGTTATGACTAAATCTGGTGATGTCACATGATAGTACTTTTGAAACCGTAGCCACGCTTAAACCATTTATCCTTTTTAAAATTTTTTCATTATTTTATATTAATTCTAAATAGTGTCATTTGTTTCCAAAATGCTATCTGCTTTCCAAAACGTTTATACTTTGCGGAAGCATTTAAAACAGTTTGCGTAATTGTGGTGCTTTGGTAAAACATTTGTTTATTTTGAAAACCCGAGTTTTCCTACTACTAGTAGTAAAAACCATAAAACGTTGTAAATCCCAAATTTAAACAAAAACTCGTAGTGGTCGTAATTACGTCAAAATTTCCCAAATAGAAATTAAAACCATGATAAGTATAAAACCGTAAATTTATTGTAAGTTAGAAGCAGTGGTCACCGCCGAGTCCTCCACTGCACCAATCCTTCTAATGCTGGGGATTACCTGAACAGATTAAACAGAAAAAGGTAAGTTTCGCAACTCAGTGTGTAATCCCGACAGATATCTTACAAACAGAGTAATCCTCAGGTATCAGAAATCAACAGACTGGGGCCGGAGCCCATTACAAAAATCATTTTGGGCCTTAGCCCCCTCAGATACAGAATCAGATATATATTAAGGCCTTAGCCCATCTCAGATATAATATGCAGAACATAACATAATAACAAAGTCCTACCCACCAGCCTCCACACACCAACTCTATCCAACCCTACAAACCATATAGGGATAAAATCAACCCACCCATCCCTACACACTATGCTGTACCGAAACGTGGCACATAATTAGATAATTGCAGCTGAGCTGCCAGATAATAAGGCTTAATAGCCTTTTAGATACTTCCTCCAATAACATTAACCTACCCCAATGTAATGTAGCATACAATAAATGACATGCAAAATGCAAATAACGGATCATACATTCGATTCAGTACAGATTCCATATCATATAATCAGATTACAAAACAGGGGTCTAAGTATCACTTACTGATCCTACAGTAGGTTCACAGTAGACTTGGGCGACCAATGCAACCGTACAGATCATTTCAGAAAAATAGGATCACACGCCCATGTGGCCTACTCGTATGGGCCCACACGCCCGTGTGGCCCACTCGGCCCAAATTGGCCTTGACCACGTGGATCACACGGCCTGGCCCAAAATCTCACACACCCATGTGGTTCAGTCTTGTAGGCCCACACACCCGTGTCGCCCACACGGCCCAATAGGTCGAGTCCATGTGTCGCACACGGCCTCACCCAGCCATTACACGGCCATGTCCTTGGCGCACGACCTGGCCTCATCGATCACACGGTCGTGTTATGGCTCACAGCCCTTCACACGACCTACCACACGGCCTACCACACGGTCGTGTGGCGTCGATAGTATCATTTTTAGGCTTTCACTAATTCTCATTTTCTGTGTTTCTGGGTACACACCTGGTTTCGATTGAAGCTAAAACGATTCTCGAACACTCCAGAACCTATATTCGATAATCCAAAACCCATGTTCAGCGATCTTAGAAAAAATTAACCAAAATTGTAACACGATAAAAATCCTTCAACAACCAAAAACGTTACCTCTGAACGAACAGCAGGGGCTTTACAAACTCACATCGTTAATGGCTAATCTCCAGCCCCTTTATTGACTCCTAACAATCAAATGAACACTTCTCTTAATTCACTTATCCACGAACACATTCAGGATAAAATATAAACAAAAACTTACCCGAACACGCCGTCGTCATACAAAACCAATGAGTTAATGGAAAAGGAAACAAATAAGGGAAGAGATGGGGGGAATTTCGGCAAGGGAGTAGTGAAATTGACATTAGAAGAAGGAGGGAAAATTTTTGGGGATTTTGAAATACAAAAACAAATAAAATCAGATTTTTGGATGATCCCCAGCACTCCCTAATTCACTCCTAAAATCTCTCCACCTAACTCCCCACTCCACCCAACTACTCAGAATCCACGTTAACTCAAACTCTTGCCGAAATCAATAGCAAAAATTTATCTCTTTTGCCCACTCAAGGATTCGAACACAGGACCTTAACAAATTAACACTCCACTTAACCACCAGACTAATAAGCCTATTCTGTTAATTACTTGCAAACTTTTAACTAAAAGGCTACTGACTAGAGATAGGGTTTAATCATCCAAAAATACCAAAATTTGCCTAAGTCATGACTTGAACTTGGGACCTCTCACACACACCCAGAACCCATAACTACTAAAACAAATAGACATTGTGTGTCATAAATACACGGAAACAATTATACAAAATTTGGGGCGTTACAACTCTACCCCCTAAAAAAAAAATTTTGGCCTTGAAAATTTACCTGATCAGAAAAGGTGAGGATATTGCTGACGCATCGTATCCTCAGGCTCCCATGTGCCCTCCTCAGAGCTATGGTTACGCCATAGAACCTTCACCAGAGGAATAGATTTCCTTAGCAGACCTTTAATGTCGCGATCCAGAATCTGGACCGGCTTCTCTTCAAATGTTAGATCTGGTCTAACCTCAATGTCCTCCACCGGAACAATATGCGTGGCATCAAAGTGGTAGTGTCTCAACATCGAAACGTGAAAAAAATCATGAATGCAATCCAACTCCGGAGGCAGCTCCAACTGATATGCAACTGGCCCCACTCGTTTTAGAATACGGTACGGCCCAATAAACAGAGGGCTCAGCTTACTCTTGTGACCGAACCTCAAGACCTTCTTCCATGATGAGACCTTGAGAAAGACTAAGTCCCCCACAGAATACTTAATATTCTTCCTATTCAGATCGGCATAAGACTTTTGCCTATCAGATGTCATTTTCAGTAGATCTTGAATCAATCAGATCTTATCTTCAGTTTCAAAAACCAATTCTGGGCCCAGAACACGTCGGTAACCCATCTGAGTCCAACATAAGGGTGTGCGATACTTACGATCATACAAGGCCTCGTAAGGTGCCATCTGAATGCTAGACTAATAGATATTATTGTAGGCGAACTCTGCAAATGGCAAATACTCCTTCCAACTGCCTCAAAAATCTATAACGCAGCTCCTCAACATATCCTCCAGTACTTGAGCCACCCTCTCTGACAAACCATCTGCTTGAGGATGAAAAGCAGTACTGAAGTCCAACCTTGAACCTAGTGCCTTATGCAATTTCTTCCAGAACTGAGACATGGAGCGACGATCCCTATCAGAGATGATCGAGATAGGAACCCCATGTAGTCTCACTATTTAAGATATATATATATATATAGTTTATCTAATTTCTTGAGAGAAAAGCCCGTCCTGACCAGAATGAAGTGACCAGACTTGGTTAATCGATCCACGATGACCCAGACAGAATCTTTTTTAGTGGGTGTTAAAAGAAACCCATTAACGAAGTCCATCATTACTCACTCCCATTTCCACATCGGTATCTTTACCGGGTGCAGCAACCCGAAGGCAATTGATGCTCAACCTTAACCTGCTGACAAGTTAAACGGCGAGCAACAAAGTCAGTAACCTCACGCTTTAACCCTAGTCACAGTAAAACTCTCGGAGATCTTGGTACGTCTTGTTCCTACTAGGATACATAGCATAGGGACTATTATGTGCCTCTCTCAGAATCGATTGACTTAACTCCTCATCACTCGGCGAAAACAAAGTACCCCATCGCTATTAATCTCAAAATCGGTAGCATCACCAGTCTCAACCTGACGAAAACAAAACTCAAGAAACTTATCCCCCATCTGTTTACCTCTAATCTTATCAATCCATGTAGGCTTAACCTGAAGTTTCGCTAACAGACTCCCATCGTCGAATAAACTGAGTCTAGCGAACATCGCTCTCAGATTGGTCTTAGCCATACGGCTCAAAGCATCTGCTACCACATTGGCCTTACCAGGATGGTACTCGGTGGTGCAGTCATAATCCTTAAGCAGTTCAACCTATCTACGCTGCCTAAGGTTTAACTCTTTCTGAGTGAAGAGATATTTGAGGCTTTTATGATCAGTATAAATAGTACACTTCTCACAGTACAAGTAGTGCCTCCAAATCTTTAAAGTAAAAACTACAGCAGCCAGTTCCAAATCATGCGTCGGATAGTTAGCCTCATACGTCTTGAGCTAACAAGACGCATAAGCTACCACTTTACCATCCTGCATCAGTATGCAACCCAAACCCACATATGACACATCATTGTATACCACGAAGTCTCTACGACTGGTCAGATCGTAATCAGAACCTGAGTTAGAACAGATTTGAGCTTCTCAAAGCTCTCTTATTGCTTATCAGTCCAGACAAAGGGAACTCCCTTGAGCAGAAGCTTGGTTAACGGTGCTACAATCAAGGAGAATCCTTCTACAAAACATCGATAATAACCTGCCAGCTCTAGAAAGCTGTAGATTTTTTACACATTTTTCAGATGTTTTCAGTCTAACACAGCCTTAATCTTATGAGGATCAACACGAATTTTATCTGCAGAAACCACATGTCTCAAAAAGGTTACTTTTCAGAGCCAGAACTCACACTTATTGAACTTCGCATACAACTATTTCTCATGAAGAGTCTATAGTACCACTCTGAGATGCTCATCGTGCTCGTCCTCAGTCATAGAATACACTAGGATATCATCGATAAATACCACCATAAACTGGTCCAGATAAGGCTGGAACATACGGTTCATCAAATCCATAAATGCCGCTGGTGCACTGGTTAACCCAAAAGGCATAACCAGGAACTCGTAATGTCCATAACTAGTCCTAAATGTCGTCTTATACACATCGACCTCCTTCACCCTCAATTGATGATATCCTGAACATAGATCAATCTTGGAGAACACAAAAGCCCTTCTAAACTAGTCGAATAGATCATCTATCCTCGAAAGTGGGTACTTATTCTTGAATGTCAGTTTGTTCAACTACCGATAATCGATGCACATCCGTATTGTCCCATATTTTTTCTTAACAAACAGCACCGATGCTCCCTATAGAGACACACTTGTATGGATTAACCCACGATCTAATAGTTCTTGAATTTGAGCCTTAAGTTCTATAAGCTCCTTCGGTGCCATTCGGTAGGGTGCGATAGACACCGGAGTTGTACCCGAAATTAGGTAAATCCTAAATTCTACTTCTCGGCCCAGAGGCAGACCTAGTAGTTCCTCAGAAAAAATCCAAAAAATCTCTCACAGTTCTAATATCCTTAACCAAAGAGTCCTCAAAGTCAGAAATACTGATGTAGGCCAAGAATGCCCCCACACTCTTTCCTCACTAACTTTTCTGCCACCAATGCAGAAATTACATTAGTCAGATAGTCTCCTCATTCCCCAATCACAACTACCTCGCTGTCCTCCTCGGTCCTCAAAATAACCATTTTTGTCGCACACTCCAAACTTACCCGGTGTTTAACCAGCCCGTCCATTCCCAGAATCAAATCGAACTCCCCAAATGGAAGCTCCATCAGATCAACCAGAAATACTATCCCTTGAACCTCTAACGGTATGTCTCTAAACAATTTACTCACTCGAATAAACTGCCCCAATGGACTCACAACTGTTACCTCACTAAAAGTACTCTCAACTGGAATCCTCAAGGTTTCAGACACAGTACTGGCTACGTAAGAGTGTGTAGAGCCTATGCCTATCAATGCCAAATAAGGCACATTAAAAATTAAAAACGTACCCGTGATGACGTCCGGAGCATCTCGGTACTCAAGGTGACGGGTAGTATAAACCAAGACGAGTCATTTCGCGCTTGATTAGTTCAAGACCTCGCCGGTGCTCTTTGTCCTCGACCCATGTCGTTACCACCCCTGGCCTCGGCCCCTAGGTGGTTGTTGACCTACTCTCGGTGGCTGCGTAGCACCAGTAACTGGAGCTTGCATCTGATCGGTTCTCAACAGAAAATCCTGAACACTGTGCTCAGTCGACCCACGTCTCAAACATGCCCCAATCGTCCTCCAACATTCGCCTGGATGGCATTTACCACAAAGTGCCACCCCAGTAGGTGTAACAGGAGGTTCAACTCTCACTGGTCTATCAAATTTGGCTTTTTCTTAGGCCTTATCACAGAACTCGAGGGCTTCGATTCTCTCTTATTCGTTCATCTCTCTCGGTTTTGGCACTCAGCTCGCTTAACTTTTTCGACGATCTTCACCTTCTCAACCAGTGTAGCAAACTCACGCTCCCTCTGTGGAGCTATTAAAACTCGCAAACTGTCCTTGAGGCCATCCTCGAAGCAGACACATCTCTCATATTCAATCGTCACCATGCCACGCACATATCGACTCAATCTCACAAACTCGGCCTCATACTCGGCCACTGTACGGCCTCATTGGGTGAGATTAAAGAACTCACGTCTCCTAGCATCAATGTAGCTGGCTCCCACATACTTACTCTGGAATGCCGTCTTAAAGTAATCCCAAGTCAATCGATCGGGCTGAGTGCCCTCCTTAACCGTCAGCCACCACTAGTAAGCTTCATCGCGAAGCAGATAAATAGCCCCCTTAAGCTCCTACTCAGCGGTAAAATTCAGGTCATCCATAATTCTCTTCGTGGCCTTTATCCAATACTTGACCACATTAGGGGCGACTCTAGTGACACCCCTGAATAACTCAGCTCCATTGGACCAGAGTCGTTCCTTAACCGACCCTCAGCCTCCAGATCCAGTGTTGGGCCTAGCAACCCTCTCCAATATCCTTAGCATGGTCTGGGACAGTGCGTCGTCCCCAGCCAAGCGATCTCGAGACCTAGTCTCTGTCGCAGGTGATACCGGTGTCTCACTAGTATCCAGATTAGGCAGATTTCCAGATGATGAGGACCTAGCTTGAGCCCCTTTACGGTGTCTACCATGGCCTCTAGTACTTCGTTCGCGAGTACCTCATGCGCTCATTATAAATTTAGAGTTTTTCTGTATTAACAATTTTATGCATTAGTTACAGTTCCAATATTTATTAACAGATATTTTATGTAGGACAGTATCAGAAGTTCAGAGTTCGTTACCGCGATTCTCAGTCTCACTACAGTTCTCAGTTTACACTACTTAGAGTGTTTTCAGTACAGTATACTACCTATTGGCTGTTTCAAGCGTGCTAGTAGTATTTTTAAACAAATCTCAACAGAATTTCAAAACACTTACAGGATCAGTGACAGAGACTCGGTGTACCACATAGTCAGTCCAAAAATATTTTAAACCACTTAAAAATCATTTCTTAAAACCAATCTTTATAACCCAGCTTGAACCCCTCTACGGTTTCTACCATAGCCTCTAGTACCCCATTCGCGAGTACCTCATGAGCTCATTATAAATTTAGAGTTTATTTGTATTAATAGTTTTATGCATTAGTTAAGGGCCCAATAATTATTAATGATATTTTATGCGGTGACAAGATGTAGTGATTCGAGTTCGTTATCATGAGTCTCAGTCTCACTACAATTTCTAATTTACACTACTTAGAGTGTTTTCAGTACAGTATACTACCTATTGGCTGTTTTAAGCATGCTAGTAGTATTTTTAAACAAATTGTGATGTCACATGATAGTACGTTTTGAAACCGATAGCTTTTGACGCTTAAACCATTTATCCTTTTAAATTTTTTCATTATTTTATATTAATTCTAAATAGTGTCATTTGTTTCAAAATGCTATCCGCTTTCCAAAACATTTATACTTTGGAAGCATTTAAAACAGTTTATGAATTGTGGTGCTTTGGTAAAACATTTGTTTATTTTGAAAACCTGAGTTTTTCTACTACTAGCAGTAAAAACCATAAAACATTGTAAATCCCAAATTTAAACAAAACTCGTAATGGTCGTAATTACATCAAAATTTCCCAAGTAGAAATTAAAACCATGATAAGTATAAAACTGTAAATTTATCGTGAGCCAGAAGCAGTGGTCACCGTTGAGTCTTCCGCTGCACCAATCCGTCTAATGCTGGGGATTACCTGGACAGATTAAACAGAAAAAGGTGAGTTTCGCAACTCAGTGTATAATCCTCACAGATATCGTATAAACAGAGTAATCCTCAAGTATCAAAAATTAACAAAATGGGGCCGGAACCCATTACAGAAATCAGTTTGAGCCTTAGCCCCCCTCAGATATAGAATCAGATATATATTAGGGCCTTAGCCAATCTCAAATATAATATGTAGAATAGAACAGAATAACAAAGTCCTACCCACCAGTCTCTATACACCAACTACGTCTAACCCTACACACCATGTGGGGATAAAATCAACCCACACACCCCTACACACCATGCTGTACCGAAAACGTGGCACATAATTAGATAATTGCAACTGAGCTGCCAGATAATCAGGCTTAATAGCCTTTCAGATACTTCCTCCAATATCATCAACCCACCCCAATGTAATGCAGCATACAATACATGGCATGCAAATATGAAAATAACGAATCATACATTCGGTTCAGTACAGATTCCATATCATATAATTGGATCACACAAATAGGTGTCTAAGTATCGTTTACCGACCCTACAATAGGTCCACAGTCGACTTGGGCGACCCGTGCAACCTTACAGATCATTTTAGAAAAATGGGCTCACACACCATATGGTCTGCTCGTGTGGGCCCACACGCCTGTGTGGCCCACTCGGCCTAAATTAGCCTTGGCCTTGTGGATCACATGGCCTAGCTCAGAATCCCACACGCCCATGTGGTCCATACAGCCCATTAGGTCGAGTCCGTGTGTCGCATACGGCCGTGTCCTTCGCGCGTGGGCTGGTCTTATCGATCACACGGTCGTGTTGTAGCTTACAACCCTTCACACGGCCTACCACACGACCGTGTAGTGTCGACAATATCTTTTTTAAATTTCATTGATTCTCTTTTTCTGTGTTTTCGGGTACACGCCTAGTTTCGATTAAAGCTAAAGCTATTCCCGAGCACTCGAGAACCTATATTCGATAATCCAAAACCCACATTCAGCGATCTTAGCAAAAATTAACCGAAATTATAACACGATAAACATCCTTCAACAACCAAAAACGTTACTTCCGAACAAAAAAAAAGGACTTTACAACCTCACACCATTAATGGCTAATCTCCAGCCCCATGATTGACTCTTAACAATCAAATGAACACTTCCCTTAATTCACTTATCCACGAACACATTCAGGATAAAACATAAACAATAACTTACCGAACACGTCGTCGTCATACAAAACCATCGAGTTAATGGAAAAGAAAACAAAAAAAGGAAGTGATGGGGGAGAATTTCGGTAGGGGAGTAGTGAAATTGACGTTAGAAGAAGGAGGGAAAATTTTTGGGGATTTTGAAATACAAAAAGAAATAAAATCGATTTTTGGATGATCCCCAACACTCCCTAATTCACTCCTAAAGTCTCTCCACTTGACTCTCCACTACACCCAACTACTCAGAATCCACGTTAACTCAAACTCTTGCCAAAATCGATAGCAAAAATTTATCCCCTTTGCCCACTCAGGGATTTGAACACAAGTCCTTAACAAATTAACACTCCATTTAACCACCAAACCAGCAGACCCATTCTGTTAATTACTTGTAAACTTTTAACTAAAAGGCTACTGACCAAAGATAGGGTTTAATCATCCAAAAATACCAAAATTTTCCCAAGTCATGACTTGAACTTGGGACCTCTCACACAGACCCAGAACCCATAACCACTGAAGTAGATAGACATTGTGTGTCATAAATACACGAAAACAATTATACAAATTTTGAGGAGTTACAAAAGCAAACGTAGTTGCTGATGCTTTGAGTCGAAAGTCATTATTTTCTTTACGTACTTTGAACACACAGTTAACTATGTCTGATGACGGTTTGATAGTAGTCGAGTTGAAAGTGAGACCATTATCTTTACAGCAGATTTGTGAGGCTCAAAAATTTGATAATGAATTGCAAGCAAAACGAGCTCAATGTGGGTCGACTTTTAATTCAGAGTTTTGAATAGGACCTGATGACTTTTTGATGTTTCATGATAGAATATGTGTACCAAGAAATTTTGAGCTTATTCGAAAGATTCTAAACGAAGCACACATAGTTGTTTATCAGTACATCTAAGTATAAAAATGTATAACGATTTGAAACAACATTATTGGTGGCACGGCATGAAAAGAGATATCTCAGAATTTGTTTCAAAATGTTTGATTTGTCAGCAAGTTAAAGCTGAACATCAGCTACCATTGGGTTTGCTACAGCCTATTTTGATTCCCAAGTGGAAATGGGATAGAGTAACAATGGACTTTGCATCGGGTTTGCCTTTATCTCTGAGAAAGAAAGATGTGATCTGGGTTGTTGTTGACAGATTAATGAAATCAGCATATTTCATTCCGGTACGTACAAATTTCTCGCTTGATAAATTAGTTGAGTTGTATATTTCTGAAATTGTGAGATTGCATGGAGTGCCACTATCTATTGTTTCAGATAGAGATCCGAGATTCACTTCGCGATTTTGGAAGAAATTGCAAGAAGCTTTAGGTACAAAGCTGCATTTTAGCACTGCATTTCACCCGCAAATGGATGGTCAATCCAAGCGAGTTATTCAAATACTTGAGGATATGTTGCATTGTTGCATTATTCAGTTTGAAGGTAGCTGGGAGAAACACCTATCGCTGATTGAATTTGCTTACAATAATAGCTTTCAATCGATATAAGGATGGCACCGTACGAAGCTCTATACTGTCATAATTGTTGAACACCATTGTATTAGGTTGAGCTGAATGAAAATAAGATTCACGGGGTTAATCTGATTAGAGAAACAGAAGCAAAAGTGAAAGTGATTTGTGATAGTTTGAAAGCAGCTTTGGATCGATAGAAATCGTATGCAAACTTGAAACGGAAGATATTGAGTTTCAGATTGGGGATAAAGTGTTTTTGAAAGTGTTGCCGTGGAAAAAGATATTGCGGTTTGGTCAGAAAGGGAAATTGAGTCAGCGATTTATCGGACCGTATGAGATTACTGAGCGAGTTGGGCCAGTGGCATATTGGTTGTCCTTACCGTCTGAGTTGGAAAAGATACATAATGTGTTTCATGTGTCGATGCTTTGGCGATACCGATTCGACCATTCACATGTCATTTCCTCAACCGAGGTTAAAATTCAGTCTGATATGTCATATGCTGAAAAACCGATTCGAATTTTAGCTCATGAGATCAAAGATCTGGGAAATAAGAGAATAGTTTAGTGAAAGTATTATGGCATCGACATGGGGTTGAAGAATCAACATGGGAACCCGAGATGCTATGAGAAAATAATACCCGAACCTATTCACTGATAAGATTTTCAGGGACGAAAATTCCTAAGGGGGAGAGTTGTAACAGCCCAGTTTTAGCTAAAATAGAACAGTGGTTTTGGAACCACAAATCCAATTTTGAAAAATTATTTTAATATTATTTTATGCGTTTACAGCATGACAACCTATATGTGTGAAAATTTCGTGAGCTAATTTTATCGATTCGTTGCTCAATTTGAGAAAAAAGACTAAATCGCGTAAAATGCAAAAGTTGCATTCTATAGCTTGGGCTTTTAAATATGATGGCCTTAAATGGTAATTAGACCATTTTAAATGAGAGTGGACTTTTATAGACAATATTTATGTGTTATTAAATGATTTATAATAAGGTTAGTTTTGTAATTTGGTAATAAAGGTTAATAAAACAAAAACAAAATGAATACTTGTCCATCTTTCTTCCAAATAGCTGAATATTGAAGATAGAAGAAGCCATTGTTAGGTTTCATTCGACCATTGCTTTCCTAGTTGGTTAAGGTATGTATTGAGCTCGATTTTTGATATTTTTTACATTTTTGAGATCGTTGCTTTGTGTTCTAACTATCCCGTACCTTTAATTTCGAAAATGTTAAAGATTTTAAGAGTTTCCATTGATGACCTTATGTTTTATTTTGTGTTTAAAGTTGAAATATGAATTTTGATGATAGATTTTTATGTTTTGTAAAGTGATTTTTGATGAAATTGCATAATAGGGATTAAATTGTGAAATATGCAAATTGTGTGGTTGAAATGTGAAATAAATAAAATTTTTAGGCTGCTAGGGACTTATATGAACTTCGGCCAAGCTTGGGTTTAAATAAATTATGTTAATTTTGTGTATTTGTAAAAGAGGGACTAAATTGATTAAATGTGAAAGTTTAGGGGCTAAAGTGCAAATAGGCCTAAATGTATGTTTTGGACTAAATTGAAAGAATATATGATTAAATGAGTTAATTTTGAGTACATATAGATCAAGAAAGAAAGAATTCAGATTTAGATCGGGAGAAAAGTAAGGTTATCAAGTAGTCGATCCGATCCGTCAATTCCGAATATGAGGTAAGTTTGTATGTGGAAATTTCATTATAAATATATGTTAAATGCTTTGATATCGAATAAATTGTGCTTATGAGGTATGGATAATGTTTGAATTGTGAATACGACTCTACGGATATGTTCGACGATGAAATCGACAAGTGTAAATTCCCAGTTGAACCTTAGGAATAGTTTAGGATGCTAGTGACATGTCATTAGGTTATTGTGTTGGCTTCGAGCCACAATATCAGCACTACGGGTGCGAGTGATACCTTGATTTGGCTACGGGCCATGGTATAGGTATTTTAGAGATGAGTTACCTTGATTTGGCTACGGGCCATGTTATAGGTACTCCGGATAAGTTACCTTGATTTGGCTTCGGGCCATGGTATAGGTAATTATCGATTGAGATCCTTGAGTATTCGACTTCTATTATGAAAAGGGTTCAACGGGTAAAAGAATGATGTGGTTGAGAAAGACGTTAGTACGAGGTGATACAGGTACGTACAGAACCTATTCGAGTATTAAATAGAGAAAGTTCGATGAGATGGTATTTGATCATGTTTTGAGACATGAGAAAGGTTTGTAGTTAATGTGTATATGGTGATGTTATGTAAAATTGGTTGATTTGCATTTATTTGATGAATTAAGTTGTTCATATACGAGCTTACTAAGCTATGAAGCTTACTTTGTGTTATTTTTCTATGTTTTATAGCGAATCATGGCTAGCTTGGATCCGGGAGTCATTGGGAACATCATTACACTATCGGACATCTATTTGGTACTTTTGAGTTGTGTATATATGGTATATGGCATGTATAGGCTACTTGTAGTATTTTGGTTATGAATATAGGCATGAGAGTTGGCTTGTAAAATGATGTTAACATTGTTGTATGTTTAGCTATTAGAAATGGCTTGTGATGTATATGTTTTGTTTGTATACATAGCCATGAGTGATGGCTTATTTTGGCATGTTTAGTATGAAAATGGTTATGGTTTTATAGTTGCAAATGGTTAATTGATTTATGAAGTTTAATGCTTGAGAAATGCTTTGGTTAAGTATGATTTTAGAAGTTGAGTTGATAAGTATTTGAATAGGTAATTGTCATTGAATTGAGTACTGAATTTGGATGAAATGGATATGGTATGAATTGTGCTTTTTGGTTGATGATTTTGGCTTCCTATTGTATGATGAAATGGTACAATTTTGGTTGCTTAATTGAGCATGAGAAAGGGTGGCAAATTGGCCTTGCAAATTGCCTATTTTTGTCCACAAAGTTAGAGGCACAGTGTGTGTCTCAGCCGTGTGTGACACATGGTCATGTTACACGGCCGTGTGTCCCCTAGTATTGAAATTAAATTTAAGTCAGTATGCTCCACACGGCCTCACACACGGGTGTGTGATCATCGTGTGGCACAAGTCAGTATACCCCCTAAATGGCACACGGCCTAGTGCACAGGTATATGACTTAGTCGTGTTACATAAGTTAGTATACCCTACAGGTTTGGCATGGCCTAGTACACGGGCGTGTGAGGAAATTTGAAGGGCACACGGGCTAGACACACAGGCGTGTAGTCAACCGTGTGACCCAAGTCAGTATGTATGCCCTATTTCCACACGGCCTATGACACGCATGACTGTGTGAGGCACTTACTGCTCTTCACACGGGTGTGACCCTAAATATGAAAAAATTCTAAGTTTTCCAAGAATTTTGTAGGTTATTGATTTAGTCCCGAACCACTTCTAAAGCATGTTTAAGGCCTCGCAGGCTCTTATAAGGGACAATGTGGTTGTATTAAATGATTTATGAGAATGAATGCTTTATGTTTGATAAATGTATGCTATATGTTGTAAATTAATCGGTAATACCTCGTAACCCTACTCTGGCGACAGCTACGGGTTAGGGGTGTTACATAAATTGTTTCTTCAATATCGCCATTAAGAAACGCAGTCTTAACATCCATCTGATGTAACTCAAGATCAAAATGAGCAACAAGCGCCATGATTATCCTGAAGGAGTCTTTCGATGAAACTAGAGAGAAAGTCTCTGTAAAATCAATACCTTCTTTTTTAGTATATCCTTTAGCTACAAGACTCACCTTATACCTCTTCACATTACCATTTGCATCCCTCTTGGTTTTAAATATCCATTTACCAATTGGTTTTGCACCTTCAGGTAATGAGACAAGTTCCCAAACTTTATTGTCTTGCATAGATTTATACTCATCTTTCATGGCATCAATCCACTTTTGAGAATTAGAAATTTTCATGGCTTGATGAAAGTTGATTGAATCATCTTCCATCATTTCATTATCATCCTCATGTTCTTGGAGAAATACAATACAATCATATGGAACAACATTTCTCCTTTCTCTTGTGGACCTCCTTAATGGCACTTGTTCTTGAGGTTGTTGAGTTTGTTCTCTGGAACAATTACTTCATTTTGAATGGGGAGTTGTTCAACATTATCTTGTAGAGGTTCTAGATTCACTTCTTGATCAATGATAGGTATAAGAACCTGAACATCGTCAAAATTAATAATAAGAATTGAGTTAGAATCCAATTCCTCCTCAAAAGCAATGTCTCTAACCTTATTTCTCCTCCCAAAATCAATATCCTCAAAAAATGTTGCAGTTCTCATCTCAAAAATATTCCTTATTATAGGATCATAAAATTTATAACCCTAGATCGCTCAGAATAACAAATAAAGTAGCAGCTTACTATTTTGGAGTCCAATTTCTTTTCATGTGGCCTACAAGGCCTTGCCTCAACTGGACATCCCCAAATGTGAAAGTGCTTTAGACTAGGCTTTTGAACTGTCCAAAGCTCATAAGGTGTTTTTGCAATTTCTTTCTTGGTACTCTATTCAAAATGTAAGCTGCTATCTTTAATGCTTCTCCCCAAAGGGACTCAAGTAAGATAGAATGAGCAATCATGCTCCTTACCATATTCTTAAGAGTTTTGTTTTGCCTTTTAGCTCTACCACTCATACTAGGTGATCCTGGCATGGTCTACTATGGGACAATACCGCATTCTTCTAGGAATTTTGCAAATGGTCTTGTACCTTGCTCACTTGAGCAATCATATCTATCGTAGTACTCACCACCACGATCAGATCTGACATTTTTAATGCTTTTGTTGAGTTGATTCTCAACTTCAGCTTTATAAGCTTTGAACATGTCCAAAGACTGAGATTTCTCATGAATGAGATATAGGTACCCATAATGTGAGTAATCGTTTATGAATGTTATGAAATATTGTTGACCATTCCAAGATGCCGTAGGGAATGACCCACAAATATTTGTATGAATTAATTCTAAGACGTCTGAAGATCTGTTGGCACCCAATCTCTTGGTTTTGGTCTGTTTTCCCTCAATGCAATCGACACAGACTCTAAAATACCATCAGACAAATGGCGTTCAACTCTAACTTTTGAGATATGACCTAAGCGCCTATGCCAAAATGATGCTGAATTTTCCTTATTTAATTTGCGTTTAATACCACGTGATTCCACATTCAAGGTTTCATTATAGGATGCAACTGTTTCTAGCAAATAAAGATTGTCATAAGTATTTAAATAACCAATTCCAATAACATTTGAATTTAAATACAAATTAAATTGATTGTTTCGAATGAACAATAATATCCAAATTTGTCCAACGAAGAAACAAAAACTAAATTCGTCTAAATGACAGTACAATAAAAGTGTCTTTTAAATCCAAATAAAAACCTGTTCCTAATAACA